>CAXKVW010000326.1:0-567510 GCA_964058825.1 Carex arenaria
TGGAATTTTCCCATACGCAAGCCCAAGAGGTTCTCAAAAACATTTGTGATTCCTAAGTCAATCGCCAGTCAAAGCCAAAACCAAAACCAAAACCAGGTACAAATTTTTATTATATTTAGCTTATTTTATTTGTTCCTTGTTGCTTAATTATGTACTAATTGAGATCATATGATTGGTGTCGAAATTATTCCCAGATTGATGAAGATGAGGCTGAAGAGGAGGCCCCACCACAAATTTATCAGGATAGGAGTTCTGACGAGGGTTACGAGCCTGAGGCTTCTGAAGATGCCATGGAAACGGATGAAGAGGAGGAGCCTGGAAATGCCATAGATGCTCCTCAGTTCTCTGATGGAAGTAGTGGGGTCACGGAAGCAAATGAAGATGAGCCTGGAAATGTCATAAATGCCCCCCCTCAGTTCTCTGATGGAAGTGAGGTCATGAGTGACTAAGGAGTTCTGTGCACATCATTTTATATGTACATAAGGCGTTAAGTTTTGGTTGTCGAATCGAAGAGAGGTGTAATGTTGCAGAGTTTGTTTTGCTTTCTCCAGTTTTTCTTAACTGATTAGTTGTTAGCAACTTTTGTGTAGAGAATTCTTTAGTCTAGCTTTCTTTGTTAGATCAATAAGGAGTAGGGACCCAATGTCAGTATCTGGTTTGAATTTTGAACTAGTAGTGTCATCTTTTGACATGATTATTTCCTAGGTTAAGCTCTTGTTCTCAAACAATGTTGATAGATGAATAAAATTTGAATTGAAAAATTATGATTATAATTTCTTGCATCTTTTATTTTTATCTTAACTTTTGATAATTCCACTATCACCTTCTTTGATCAAATTCATGTCTTGCCAAATATGGCAATATGCATTTGCTCTCTTCTGCTCGTTTATTTTATTTAAGAAATATAAATGAAATATTATAAGAAATTCACAATTTAGAAGAGTTGGGATTCAATTTTTTTGCCTATAGACAATTTCATTTAGCAAAAGAAATTAAGAAAAATTTAGGGTCTCTATTTAAAACTATGGCTCCTCCATCTAAGGTATCTATTTAAAATTAAAACATATCAAATATAATCCATTGGTATTTATATTCGTAATTGCATATTTTGCGATATCTAAACTGATACAAATACACATGTTTTTTTTCTAGCATTTAAGTCATAAGCAAACACAGCTTTTAATTCTTGTTTTCTGTTTAATGCAAATGGGAGTTCGCCTTGTTAAAAAAAAAGCTTTTAAATTAGAAAGATGATGCAAAATACTGAATTGGATAATTATTTAGATCAAATCTTTTTAAGATTCGGATATCTGTTTCAGAGGCCTATAAAATCACTTTGATTTGATTTTTGATGTATATTATAAAGTTTTATTAAGTAATTTTAGATCTAAATACTGAACTATATCTACTCATTTTTCATTTTTTTTTATTAATATTAATATTTTCTGATATATTTTGACTAATGATATATAATGTTAATTGGTTGTTTTTTTATTAACATAAAATTTTAATCAATAAATTTGTTATGAAAATATAAGGCTGTTTTGAAAATACTATATAGTTATTTTAATCAATAAATTTGTTATGAAAATATAAGGCTGTTTTGAAAATATAAGGACCACAGTTTCAAACATGCAGATTTAAACTTAAGAGCTACTACAGAAGGCCTATTATATAATACTAAAAACCCCAAGCAAGCAAAACAGAGAACATCTATACAAAACCTCTGTTGCCCTAGCACGGCCTTAATAGGCAAATATGAAAGTTATAATTAAACAACCGAAATTTTTATCTATAGCATCCGGCCCAAACTCAATTCAAGTCACACACTCATTTTTGTAAGAATTTCAAATATATCTGACCCATTAAACAATCCAATAGAATGCAGGCTTTGTAGCAGAATTGAGTATGTAAATGGCCTGTTAGATAATCCAACAGGAATGCGCCTGCTGGATTATTTAACGGGCCGGATATATTTGGAATTCTTGCAAAAATGACTGTATGACTGTGTCCTTTGAATTGAGTTTGGGCCGGATGCTATAGATAAAAATTTCGGCTTATACGATTCTAGAATAGAAAAAAATGGCGAAACATAGACCATCTATAAACAAAAAGCCCTAGCAGAGTTGCCTAACCAGTAACCTTGCATCACATAAGCAACAAAAGAGTGATAGCATGAAATTTACATAACCTTTCAAGCTCTGGCCTGGCTCTCCAGAACCACATTAAGCTTTAGCATTCTTTCTAGCTCTAAATGCTGCCCGTATCCGCACTCTGGAAACCCTGAAAATGTGGATAAGAAATTCGGCCGGTTTCACAAGCTCAAAAGCACAATAGTCATCTTCTTCTAGAGAGTTGTCACATACAAATGAATGCCATCCTCTTGACAGCCGGTCTCTTTCGTTTCTTTCAGATATATTCGGGAGATATGCAACAGACCAGGTTTTACTGTTGACTGAAACACGCAAAATAACATCTGTCTTGCTGCGCGGCAGATACCTTCTTGAAAACTTGATAGGGAATCTCTGCATCCGAATAATATACTATAGTTAGATTTCAGAAATAAGCATGCATGCTCAGGGGCAGAACTAGAAAATATAGATGGGGGCTGAAACGTAAAATGCATATTATGAATATGTGGTCACTGAGATTTGAACCCAAGTCTCCAAAACAACAAAATATAATTCTAACCACTAGGCAACAAGCACAGATTTAATATTTTGTAAGAGAGCTGAACTTTACAAAAACTATTTAAAAAAAGAAAGAAATTTCAACATATATGATTAAAAAATTTAAAAGATGGAGGTGGCTAAGCACCCCCTGGCACACGACTAATGATTTGCCCCCGTGCATACCACCAGCAATGTCAAAGATGCCAGATTCACTAGACCATCCCAGTATTGTAGTACCAGTATTTCTTATCTTTGTTGGTGGTGCATGCAGATGCAATGTTTGTCTACATTTCCTTTTCTCTTCCTGGCAAATAGAAGGGCAAAATCGGAGTAATAGTGGATATTGATATGATGTACTTGGCATATCAGCCTGAAATCTATTTTATCAACAATGATTCATAAGCTGAAGGATAACAATACCTCCTTGTAAATTGTAGTATGATTAACTTCAATAAAATTACCAGAACGATTTCAAAGATGACAATGACAACTCTGATATCAATACATGACAGTTGTATTCCCAAGATATATCTGTGAATATACTTTTCACATTTCATCATTACCATACAATTCTAAATCAAACGGTTCATATTCAATAAGTTCAATAAAAGCACTCAACAGGATGGAGATATCACAACAAAAAAATTCATTAAAATTACTACAAATTTGTGGCATAAATATTTCATTACAATAATTCAAAATCGTTGCCGTGTTGTTGCAAAATCTAACCAGTCACTAGTTTTGCTATATCTTTCACCTTTCAAAAACTTTGAAGTTCAGATGTTAATCTGTTGCAGTGAATACTTGTGATAATACACAAAATCCATCATTATTATAACAACATATATACTATGGAATGAAAAATTAAAATATTTGCCCCTTGTGCACTGATCATTATTTTAGATGCATTACAAAATTATGAATTTGGTGTAGTGAATGCATGGAAGAACCCCTTGTGTTTGAAAAATAACCAAATAAAATAAACAAGACAAGAGCTAAACCAATCTGAAATAATCAATTTAAGTAAAATAAACAAGACAAGAGCTAACCAATCTGCTGTCTACATGTGATGCCTTCAAACGAATTACAAAGAAAGGATTCTCTGATGCAAAGGAATGTGCAGCCTCTCGCGCCTTCAGCTTCTCCTTTTCTGTCACTGGACCGCTTTTGCTCCTCTCTGATGCTTTCTTCTGCTTTCTTGTTGAGGTTTCAACAACATTCATCTCCTCCTCGTCTTGTGTTTCACTGTCTGTGATCTTGGGTTCAGAGGAGGAAACTGATTTCTCTGCTGATATGAAAAGGATTACACACTGAATATCGAGTTCTGGTCCAAAAAAATAAAAAAATCAACCTGTTTTCTTTGTTGCAATCTAAGTGTTGCAGTGTTTAGTGCTGTTATAAGAAATGTACCAGGCATGACTACACAAGTGCAGATGGAAAAATTGAATCAAATATAAGATACTGCAATTCAAAACAAAGCAAAAACAAATTGGGTCAGGGTCCATTGACAATAACTTTATCTTGACAACTTTAACAACCGTCAAAAATAACATTATTTTTTAAATCCAACAAATAAAATAGATCTATACTTTATAAAAATCATATACATAAAAATAATGGAATTTTATGCAAATTTTACCGTTCATCAAATGACATGAAATTTGCAACCTGTCCATATTTAACGGTATTTGATGGAACATCAAATAATATTCGAACTGCATGAAAATTGATACACAACCAATCTATAAGGAAAACAACATCTCTATATTTTTGCCTATTTATAAATTTTTTTGGGCATTAATTGATAAAATTGTTGTCAAGGTTGTCAAGACAAGCTTTCATCAAGGGATCCCCATCCAAATAAATAACGGGTTAACCAGCAAGTAACTACTATGTTGTGACTAAAATCTGGCTTCTTTGGGCATGACTAATAGTAATATACCCAGCTTATCAAATTCAAAGATTTAATTCATTTTTCACTGCCCCAATTAATTAACAAAGTTAAGGGTAATATTTCCATGCCTTTACCTTTCAGCTGATCTCCCAACTCGTCTTGACCAAAAGCAAGCTTTCTCGGCTTAAGCTGAGGCTTTCTCCCTCCATATACACTGCCACCATCCTGATCTTCCTTTTCACAAGCTGTCTTGTCAAATATCAGCACAGTAAAGCTCAGGCAACCATTGTACCGAATTATCAACAACTCGTGCTCCTTCAAGGAATGGTCCCGTGCAAATTTTGACCACCCTGTGGTGAAAAACACACCAGTTGTAGTTTTCTCGAGCTCTGCATACCATGTTCGTCCAGTGGGGCCCTCAATGGATGCAGTCGTAATTAGTGTATCAGATGAGGAACTGGCCTTTGTTGTCATATCCTCTTGTAAATTTTTCACGAAATTTGGGGGGATTTTCTGTATATGGAATAAAATGGTGATGAAAAATTATGAGAAAGTGTGTGATATTTAGTCAAGGAAAGATGTTACTTTCTCAAAATTCTGATGGATGTCATGATTTAATGTTCTCTTTAACAAGACATTTACAAGAAAACCTGGTGTAAATTCCGAGATGATTTGCACAATTATAGCAATCTCCATCTCATACCGTACTATTCTGATCAAATTTTGTTGACACAGTAACCATTTTGGGACGAATACATCGAAAATAAAAAAATAAAAGGAAAATGCATAGATTGTGAAAAACTATTACACAAATTGTAATTTAATAGATTAGACAAAATAAAAGAGGGGAAAATAATAGTGGAGGTAAACGCCGTGATCAGCGTGAATGAACGTAAAAGGTCATGCACGAAATAATCAAGGAGGAAAAAGAAAGAGACTTGCCATGCGTTGTGTGAAGTCTCCGACGAGGACTTTGAAGAAATGGGGATTTGGCCTTGGCCTCTTCACCTCCGTCCAATCTACATCATCTATCTCCACTACTGGCACCGCCATTGGTGTGTGTGTATCCCAGTCAGAGAGAGAGAGAGAGAGAGAGAGAGAGAGGAGGAGGCGGAAAATCTCAAACAGGAATCCCGAATCCGTATCCCTCGATACAGGAGTAGGTCCGATGGGCATCGGACCTACTTTTAGATTCAATTAGCTCTAACACCGTACGATTAGAGTCAAGATATGTGCGCACGGAAATTGGAACAGACCGGCAAGGATTTTAATGTAGTTTACACGGATCTTGATGAAATCGAATGATCATTACATGCATCGAACCAAAGTAGGTCCGATGATTTGTATCCCTCAGGTTGCAATTAGAAAATCAACACCGTTCTTTTAACTCTGATACGAATCTCAAAACAAATCTCCTATTCTAATGTACGGATCCGACAAACAGAGGGACTCGTATTTCAATGGCGCCAAGAACTAAATGTATCATTTTCTCCTCACATGAGAAACCTACGGACATTTACGGACAAATATTTCTTTCTCAATTATCCGGGTCCCACTTCTGTATTGTGGGGACTGGAAAAAATGTACAGGGTTTAACTGTTTAAGCACAATAAATGTACTAGCGGAGCTATTAATATTAACTTTATGGAGTGAAATAAATTTGTTTATAATAAACCTATCTAAAATTTCTTACAAATCAATATGATAGTTTTTTTGGAGAAAGAGACAAATCAATACGTAAGTAACCTTGTAGGGTTTTGGTTTTTTTTGGAGAAAGAGACTACTACGAGACAGCGCCGCGAACGAGTCCGTATTTTCAGATATCGGGGTAATTACGCTTTACGATTCGTGCATAATATTTTTGAACGGCCTGAATTTTCCACATCTCAGAGAATATTATTGTTTTGCGATTCGTTTGAAGGCCTGGAACTGGAATAGTACGATATGACCGTCGGATCAGTATCGAGCATCTCAGAGATCAGATCAAGAGATATGGGCCAAATCTATGTTGGGCCTTGTTACTAAGCGGGCCGCTCAATTTGAAAACCTTACTAAAGAATTTCCCACTTGTTTGACAAAACTCGTCAAATGTCAGGTCTCAACTGCAATTCCTTAATTGGAGGACAACAAAGTTCGAAAACAAAAGGCATAATATAAACTATCAGTTATCACTTGTCACACACCCTTGACCACAATGCAATCACAGGATACGAGAATCAAACAAAGAACACAAGAACTGAACACAATTTTACTAATCAGAACTCAAAGATACAATGATGGCGCCACACCAAGTTTGAGGTGAAACTCAGAAATTTCTTCACAATTGTCAAATTGAACCCGAAGATCTTCTTAGTTATAGACAAAACTATAGGATCAACAACTACAATAAATGGTTAAAAATATTGTTCTATTCCTCTGATGACGCAACACAACAGCGAATTATGTTGATCTGTCCAAATGACTTCAGCAACTACTATGGATCCAAACGAATTCTATCAAGAATCAAACGAGAAACTACACATGGAAATCTAAAGACATTTTACTATGATCCTATTAATATATATAAAAAAACAATATAAACTTGTGATGTACTTCAACTAACCTCGCCAATTACAAAGATTGTCTTTGAGCACAACATACAAACAAAACAAAGGATCATAAGAAAAAAAAAAAAAAAAAAGCAAGCGAAAAAACAATTACAATGGCTGGATAATGCCTTATTCTTCTTGTAGTAATTTCAGGAACAGTAAAAGAAAAAAGACTAATTTATCGGTAGTTGCGGTAGACAGGTGTGTACATGCAGCTCTCAGCATACTTCACCAGATCGTCAGGGCGGGGCCTACGGCTAGCCAAACCTATTTGTTCCAAAGAAAAAAAGTTTCAGAATTAAAAAGAAGTGAAATAGAGCAATGCAAAAGGAGGTGGGTTACTAGGAAAAGTAAGCAAATGAAATGGTCTAGGCAGAAAGGTACAACACCAAACAACAATCCATCATTAAAAAAAAACAAAGGTAAAGGTACATATGTTCAAAAATATATGGGAAGGAGAAACATTACCGAGTTCATATGCCTTGGCAGCCACATTGGCTGCAATTTGAGCAGAGATCTTGCGGATGTTGGTGAGAGGAGGGTAAATTAGTCCTTTCGCATAGTTCTCTTCAGAAACTTGTTTTACCAGTGCTTCGGCTGTATTCCAACAGTAAAATTAAAACTAAAACCCATGTTCTCTCATGCATCTTTGTTTTCTGATAATGCATTTCATTATTCCATGCTTACACTTCTTTATACCTTTTTTTTCCTTGTGGTATTTCGATTTTTATTTTTTTTTTCTCACAAATTCATTAAAAGAAACTTAAACCTATGTTCTCTCACAAATCCCATAATTCCATGGTACTTCATTTTACTTTCTTTTTTTTCCCCATGGTGTTTCGATTTTTAATTTTTTTTTCTCACAAATTCATTGAAAGAAACTCTTTTTTTTTTAAAACTAGAAACTTAAACCCATGTTCTCTCACCCATTCAATTATTCCATTTTTATACTTTTTTTTCCTCATGGTATTTTAATTTTTATTTATTTTCTCACAGATTCATTTATTTTTATAGTATCTGGCTGATATACATCAAATGATGCTTACATTTGAATATAGAAATGAAATTTCTTCCTAAACCATATAGTACAATTGGTTGAGCATACTCTTTTTGTAAATTTTCACTTACAAGCTGCAAGGAGCATGTCATCATGCACACGGATGGCTCCAGACATGATCACACCAAGCCCAAAGCCAGGGAAGACATATGCATTGTTTGCCTATTATCAAAAGAAGAACATTTTGTATGATATTTTAACTATGAATAATCTAAAAAATAAAAAATAAAATAACAATACATCTTAATTTTTTACATACCTGACCAGGGATAAATGTCTTCCCTTCATACTCAAATGGATCAAAGGAGCTTCCACTAGCAAATATAGCTTTGCCCTGTTTAACAAGTTTTGATGCAAAAAATTTATTTAAAAATATCTTAGGCCTATCTACATGTAATTTAAAGTGGGTGGTGGAGGGGCAGAGAAAGTAATACTGAATATGCAAAAGAAACAGATGTTAAGAGAGAGAAATTCCTTGCCTTGCTCCAAGTATAAGCTTGCTCAGCAGTGCACTCAGCTTGAGAGGTTGGATTTGAGAGAGCAAGAATGAGAGGTTTCTAAATTTTCATAAAGAGAATATTAGCTTTCAATTTTTGAGTTCATATCTTTTATCAAGTAGAATTAGAGGAACAATTTTGAGAGGATCAACTACCTCATTGAAGGAGGACATAGCTTCAACCACCTCTTGTGTGAAAGTCTGGCCCACACCTGATGTTCCTATCAGCATTGTTGGCTTGATGGCCTATGCAAGAAATACAATAACAATAAATATTACAAACAATCTTGTAATAATTCAAGACACTATGTTTGATCTTTAAATTGATACTACTGTTAATTTAAAGCTTTGGTGGGGTTTTTCTAATTTGTGTGATATGGTATCAGTGTAATACTTTGTTTTTGCTCGAAGAAAATTGGGTGGTGCGTAGTGGCACTGTGGCACCTTTTGTTAAAAAGAAAAACTTTCATGCATAACTGCAATTTTGTTATTCAAAGGCCAATTAAGCTAGATAGAGTTGCAAAATATTTCAGTGTGTGTACAAGTAACAGTACCCAATACCAGTGCATAACAAAACATAAATAGACTTGAGTGGTTTACCTTCACTGCTTCCAAGAGACTCTTGAGAGGCTCATGATTGTGGGCCCATGGTTTCTTGAAGTGTTGTAGTGATTCCATGCGTGAACTTACAACCAGTCCCTACAGAGATTATTATTGTTATTTGTTAAGAATGTAGGAAAAAGAAAACTAAAACTGAATATAAAAGGATCTGCAAGTGACAACAGACCCTTGAATCAACAAGCCAGAGTTTCTTTCTCATCTCCTCCACTGGAGCCTTTGTCTGCAGAGCATTAATTAATTCATTATCTCAAAGAAGGTTCAAAGTGGAAAAAAAGATTCATGAAATGTGTAAACAAGACCTAGGATTTCAACATACCTGCCTAGAAATCTCAAGAGCTATGAGCTCTGCAATACCCGTCCCAGCCTAGACAAACAAAAACAAAGTAAATAAAGCAAAATTTGCAGAACTTCAATTTTTTTTTAAATAGCAGCAAAGACCCTCTTTTCACTATTTGTAAAAATTTACCTCACCAGCACCAAGGAACATGAAAGTGTGATCACCTAGGGTTCCACCAACCAATTTCAGAGCTGAGATCAATCCAGCTAACACCACAGCAGCTGTGCCCTGAAAATCAATACACAGATGGTACATGTAAGTAAAAAATCAACCTTAAACAAACCAACAATCAAAGTGCATTTCAAAATTCATACCTGAATATCATCGTTAAAGACCAGATGGGTCGTGCCATATTTTGTAAGAAGGTCAAATGCATTGTGGTTTGCAAAGTCTTCAAACTGATTCAATTACGAGAAATTAAAAGCTTAGAGTTAAATAAATGCTCATAAGATCATATTAATTTAGTTAGCTGAAAATAAGTGCTTGTCTCTGACCTGAATCAGCACTTTTTCACCATAGCTTTGCTTGACAGCACTCATGAACTCTTGAAGAAAATCATGATATTCCTATTCCATGAACAGAAAAAGCAAGAACAAAGAAAAAAAAAGTTAAAAAAATAAATGCAGTTTAAGGAATATAGGAAAAGAATAAGAATGGTCATAGTGTGCATCTAACCTGGCCTCTGGGTCTCTTTTGTTTCAAGCCAATGTAAAACTCATCATTTAGTAGCGTCTCATTGTTTGTCCCCACATCAAGTGTGATAGGCAAGCACTATAACAGAACTTGAGAGATTTAGCAAAACATTTAGAAGAAAACACTCTCTAATTAATAGTATCAGTTTCTACCAGATATTATGCTTATTTTTCTTTTCTATGAAATAAGGGTTTTTCCAGATAAGGACAAATTTTTGGAATATGACATCAAAATTCTGGTAAATGGACCAGTAATCATCTCACTTCAACCAAAATAAAAAGCGGTACAAGTAAGTAATGCCAAGACTCTTACAGCAGATGGGCGGACCCCACCAAGTGCAGTGTATAGAGAGAGCTTCCCAACAGGTATACCCATTCCCTGCATAAAAATATTTAAAAACATTCAATTAGTCTAGTGCAAATCAGTGTATAGAAGTCCTAGATCTTATACTCTAAAGAATAGTACAATAGAAAGCTGCGTTTATATGCTGCCACTTCAATTATAATTATTTCAACTATGTAACAATACTGTTACCATTGATATGGTTATCAGAAGGATTATAATAGAATAACAGCAACTAGTCAAAGATGTTAAAACCACATAATCAAAAGCAGCAAAAAGGAAAGTATCACATATTTCAGATGATAAAACCTGGCAACCAAGATCGCCAAGTCCCAAGATTCTCTCTCCATCTGTGATAACAATGACCTGGATACTCCTCACCGGCCAGTTTCTCAGCACCTCTAAAATCTTGCCCCTACAATTAAAATTAATAACTTTTACGATTGTTCTGCTATATCACTGGGACAGCTGTAAGGTAGATTCATTATTGCGGTTCAATACATGTTTTTCATTGTACCCACTTACTCATGTTGGGTTTGCAATATGATGGGTTCTCTCCAATTATAATGACTCTACAAAATTGTATCCAAAAAGGAAGAAAATTAAAATAAACACCCTTTATGCTTACAAATTAATTAATATAACGATACACCTAAATTGACCTAAAAGTATCAGTTTTTTTTTTAACTTCCTATACTTTTCCATAGAGATTTCGCTATATTATACATTACTAATTTGGGCAAACACCGGTCAACTCTAATTTTAGTATGTGTAGAGAGAATATCCTACTTCTCCTTAAGGCTGATATAAAGCCCCTGGGGGCGCCTGAAGATGGACCCGTATTTCTGACAAGCCTCCCCAACAGTGGGAGTGTACACAACAGGGAGCAACTCCTCAACATTGTCAATTAGTATCTTGTAAAACAGTCTCTCATTTCTCTCCTACAGATCCAAAGTGTAAGGTCAAAACTTCAAACAATCATAAAGGATACAGGAAGAACTCAATAGACCATCAACAAGTATTATGCTTTTCATATTTTATAGCACAAAATCTAATGCCGACAATCTGCCCCCTAACAATCCCTCTCTTTTACTGGAGAGGTGAAACAGAAGAAACAAAACAATACTTCTTCCATTTATCAACAGTTACCACTGCTTGTTTAATGAAACTGAGTTTGGCTGAATTAACTTTCTATAATTATGGCCAATTAGATAATCTATAACATAATACTTGCATAATAGTTTAACACTACTTGCAAATAACTTGCAGAAAAGAATAACATGTTTTGCAAGAAAAATTTAATAATAAACAGCAGCCAATTTATAAAGAAAAAATTAACACAGTCGATTAGAAAATAGTTAAACCAATGTAGAAGTCAAGCTGTTGAAAAAGTATATATTTCACCTGAAGGTCCATCATGGCCATGTAGCGTTGAAGTGGGACATCATACGAACGTATATTCTTCATCATTTTCCTCTCCTGAAAACATGTTAGAGATAAAGAATCAAAACACTCATTCCATGTAGAATGTTTCAGATTTTTGAGTCGAGATAGATCTGATACAGTCACCCATAAAATGTCACCCCCACCATCCCCCAGAAATTCTCATTAATTAAAATGGGATATAAAATGTATCAGAAATACATATAGTTCCAGAAAAGGATACAAAGCCGTTATATCTTACAATCATACAACATTAGTGATAATACAAATCTCAAGCGCTTCCGATATAAAAAATGTGACATATCAAGAAATGCATACATACATAGATTTAACTATGATGGAAACAATAATGTAAATGCTGTGCCATATACCTGAAGCTCTTGTGAGATAATAGCAGGAGGTAGAAGGCCACGCAAGTAGTGGGCATCTCTCTCGGTCTCAGTGAAGCCAAGCCCTTTGTTGTGGCGCTTGTCCCGCAATAAAGTGTGGCCGCTGAGGTGAGAAAAAGGAAAAAATTTGATGTAATGATGAGATTAATCTTGGAGGTAATTTACAAGGTTATCTAATAAAGCAAGCCCCTTATTGCACTTAACAAAGAAAACTAAACAACAAACAAGTGTGCTTGCTTCTGTACCAATAATTTAAATAATAAAGATGTGATCACAGAAGGAAAAACCGGCCGTTCTGAATTCCGGTGCCGATCCGATTTCAGTCCGAGTTACCCGGTAAGTGTTGATTCCAGTCAAATTTTGGCCGTTTCAGTCAAATTCCGGCCGGAACGGTCTAATTTCAATCAAATTTCGGCAGTTTCAGTTAAATTATGGCCAGAACGGTCCAATTTCAGTGAATTTGGGCGAAATGCACTATACTCACAAACCAAAACTTTTTTTCAAACAGCGGGACTAGAACTTGGGTGGGCACTCAACCAACCAACACTACTACCACTGCACCATTGAATATATTGTTACTAGAAGAGATACCTAGATATATATATGTTGTAAACCAATCAAAAACTGTTTTATTTTTTTGCAATATGTAACTTGTATTAGTGGATTATTTAATTGTAATCATTTGTCTAAACAGAAATTGTATTAGTGGATTATTTAATTGTAATCATTTGTCTAAACAGAAATTGTTGACAAATTATTTTTTTATCAATTTTTTCTTATTTTCTAGTATAAAACGAGCTTCTGGAAAAAAAGTCCGAGTTTTCAATCCGATTCATCCAATTCGGATCCCCGGTCAAAAGACTGATTCCGATTTTTTCTTCTGTGGATGTGATATACTTCAGGTTGAAGAATAAAACATAATTCCTCAGTAAAGAGTAGGAGTTGCTAAATAGAGTTTGTAAAAAAATACTTATTTTGGGGGAAATTTATGTGCTGGAAAAGGAAAGAAATAAATAATAAAAATGAACCGAAAAAATTTAGCAAAGAAAAGAGCACCCCTGCATTAATGAGGAGGAGGAGAATATTCTGATACTCCACCATCCCCAAAGAGACACATATCAACCCTATACAAATTTCTTTGCCGTGAGTGACAGTTAGCAACCGTTCGTTGAGAAATTGACAATAATGCTTCTTTTCATATTTATAACACAATTTTCCATTACTTCGAAGTTGATACATTAGATCAAACTAGAGGTTATATCTATATTTCCGTCAAATTCTCACTTGCAAATACGTTTAATAACGAGAAACAGCACGTATAACCCCAAAGTTCAGTGATTTAAGCTAAAACTAGTAGCCAAACAGGATTTGAAAATACAAACAAAAGAAAAGTAATATAGAAAGAAGCGGGACCTAGCGACAGAGACGGTCCAGGGAGTGACGAGTTGATCCTCGGTGGCACGATCCTCGCCGTAGAAATCCTCAACACCTCCGCCAACGGTGTGCGTCGGATCCATATCCAGTACACATGGTGTATCACCACGAATCCCCTTCATGTAACTCTCCATCGCAACAACTCGCGTCGCAGTACTAGCTACTACCCGCCTTTCCTTCAGTACTCTCTCCTCTCTTGCAACCGAGCGCGTCAGTCGCAGCAAGTTGCGATAGATTACGTCTGAATCGGTTTCTCTCTGTCTCTGGTGTGTGGGGTTGTTCTTCTTCTATTCCCTGTGGAGCGTTCCAGTGAGCTTGGAATGAAGAGAGGAAGAAGGCAACAAAAGGAGGAGGGGACAGGGGAGTGTTTTGGTCAAACAATTTAAATATTTTAGAATATTCTTCTTCTTTTTCATTTTTTAATTGTTAGATATTTTATTTTTTTAAGGAAAAAATTGTTAGATATTTTATTTTTTTAAGGAAAAAATTGTTAGATATTTGGTTTTCAATTCTGTACCCATTTAAAGGAGTTCTGATTCTCTGAGGTAACTCAAGTTTTGAGTTTAGATCCATAACCGTCCGATCAGAATTCGGGACAATCCGGCCCTTTAATATTCCTGCCAAAGAAGATGGAACGGTCCGGATCAAATTTGAGTTACCATAGGTGTATGCATACGGAACCGCATCCTCTGCTGCACTTTTATTGTGCTGCACTTTTAATCTGGTCCGTTCGTTTTTTATCGGACGGACGAAATAAGATTTTGGCACGAATTTTAAAGCAAAATTAATACTGCCCCCTCCATCATCCGAGCACTCACCGGTTGAGATTAAATATGGGCCGTCCGAAAGTGCAGCCCTCTGTTGCACAATAAAAGTGCAGCAGAGGATGCGGATCCGTATGCACACTTTACAGTGCTTGTGAAATGGCATATTCCTCATGGGAGCAGCTTGGGTCCAATGGGTTCTATAACTGTCCGATCTATTTTAAGCTATGTGTGTATCGCTTTAATATCTGTGTCCTTCACTTTAATATTGTGCACACGGCTCTTAAAGCAGATTGGACGGTTATGGAACCCATCAGACGCAAGCTGCCAACCTTCCTCTCCCTTTCGTTGGAATAGTTTATATTTTTTTGGTGCCTGTGTGACACTATCCCTTCACAGTTCATAGTTTGCAACAGTTCATAGTTTGCAGTCAGTACTCTACTTTTGACAAAAGTGTGATCCTATTAATCCACCACGGATTGAGATTTATGAATGATTTTCTTTGTCAAAATGACCAACGTGTGTGTTTATGTTTATACATGATTTATTTTTTACTAGTTGATTCTGTAATAATTTGTCCTTTTAATACACGTTTTTGACTTGTAAATCGGAATTTATCTATCAACTGTTTGCTTTTCGGCTTTTACTCCTATTTACATCTGCACACTAAATATTTACATCTTTTTTTTCCAAAAGAGTTAATAAACTTAAATTTTAAGAATAAAATGAATTTTAGTTTAAAGTGCCTGGGGACTGGAAAAAGTGTACAGGGTCTAACTGTTTAAGCACAATAAATGTACTAGCGGAGCTACTAATATTAACTTTAGAGAAGGGTTGAAATACATTATGGTTTTGTGCTCTAATTATGTTTCATGTTTTTATCTCTATTTTTAAAATCGGAACAGTCGATTCGAACTGCTCAAAATAATTACTACAATAAAATATGTTTGGAGACCAAATTTTACATTTTTTAGAATTTGTTTACTATTTTTTTGATAGATACAAAATCTCAGTTTTCAGGAGATCCTGGACCATCCAAAAAAATGATATTGTACCTACAAAAAGAATAGTAAACAAATTCTAAAACATGTAAAATTTGGTCTCCAAACATATTTTATTGTAATAATTATTTTGAGCGGTTCGGATCGACTGTTCGGATTTTGAAAAAGGAGATAAAGACATGGAGCATAATTGTAATACAAAATCATGGTGGATTTGAACTCTCCAATTAACTTTATGAGTGAAATAAATTTGATTATAATAAATTTATCTAAAATTTCTTACAAATCAATATGATAGTTTTGAGAACTCTTATTTTCTCGCATGCACAAAATTTGATGCATAAAATGACGAATCATGGAGATTTTTAATACAGCTTTTAAATTAGTATAAGTATGAACCCTAAATTAAGTACACAATTCACCCTTTTAGATTCAGACGTATGTTGGTAAGAAATATATCTGTTGTTACAAAAAAACTGTTATTATGATTCTAACCGTTTAAATTTTTTTATGTACGAATCTTAACGAAGAAAATTTTCTCATATATATACAAATTACAGTGGAAATCAACAATTGAAATCGAAATAACAGGTTTCTATTATGATTTATTTCTTTGAAATTTTCCATGTTAATATCTTATGGACTTACCACAAAATTTCACTGTCTTATATTTAATTAAACAACTCCAAATGACACCATTCAAGATGCGTCAAAAATCCCAACAATAGCAGTTCAACTGCCAAACAGCCGCATATTGACAGAATCAAGTATTTTAGCCATAACTCTTTTCATACAAACTTCTATTGAGGTGATTCAAAGTTTTGTGAAAAACTTACAAGCGAGTCTATGGTACTATGTATATCACATTTTGATTTATAATATGGGTCAATATTTTTATTTTCAAAATCTTAATGGTCGATCCGAACGGTTCAACATGATCTTCATATGAATATATACTTGCATACCGACTTTTATATTTTTTTAGAATTATTTTACTATTTTTTAAAATAGGTAGAAAAAAATCACTTGATTTGAAAATTTTGGATCATCCAAAAACAGTGATTTTCTACCTATCTTAAAAAATAATAAAAAATTCTAAAAAATATATAAAATTTGGTCTATAAATACGTATTCATATGAAAATCATTTTGAACGGTTCAAATCGACTGTTAGAATTTTGAAAACAAAAATATTGATCCGTATTACAGACTAAATTGTGATATGCATAGTATCATAGACTCACTCAAAACTTACAACATATTCTATGATGTTCATGTTTTGAGTTTTTTCTAAATCAGAACATCACATGGTTAAAATGACGTGCAAATGAGGTGACTATTTTTGGAGATCTATGTTATTAGCTAGTCGGGCGTGATTTTAGTGTACTGTTAATAGAGTAAAAAATAATTAAAGTATGCTATTTTATTTCATTTCTTCAAGGTCTTTTAAAAGTTGAGTAAGATTTACTGGCTTAAAAATCTATTAAATAAATTTTAAACTTTGATCTAAATAGCTCAATAAACTAATTATATAATTAATTTGGAGGATACTAATTTTTACCATTTTTGAATTTTTTTTTACTATCTTTTATAATTTATGAAAGATGACAAAAAATGACTTAAAAATAAAAAAAAATTACCAATATTTTAGACTATTTTTTGCAATCTTTCATAAATCACAAAAAATAAGTAAAACAAAAATTCAAAAATAGTAAAAATTAATATTCTACAAGTTCATTATATAACCAATTTATTGAGGTACTTACATCGAACTTTTAAGTTTATACAATAGGTTTTTGAGGCCGTAACACGGATGGTCTTATGCTATCTATAGCACCCAAACAAAGTTATTAAGATTTAAAAGTCATCGGAAAGTATAAAAGATAGTTTTAAAGTTTAGGTGAAATTTAGATGATACTGTGAGGTAATAAGAGAAGTCAAACTCATTTTGTAATAGAGTTTTTGAAATTTTGGGGAAATTATATGTTTGAGACTTTGAGTTGAGTTATATCCTCTTTATTCTCCATTAACTTGAGTTTGCTTCTTAATGAGTGATATATTAGTTAAATTTGTTAGTGTTCTTGTATATCTTCTTGACCAAATGATATCACCAAATAAGGAAAATCATCTTTTTTTTTAAATATATTTTTTATCATTTAATAATTTGACAACTTAAAATTCTAATGTCACCAAATAATGTGCTTAGAAAATTTAAAACTAAAAAGATTGCATAATTTACCTAACATCCATAAAAAGAATACTAATTATTGTTCAAGCTGTCTAATGGCCGCTTCGGAGGAAGGAGTTCGGATCTCGCATAGTGGTTTAAATTTGGACTGCTAGATTCGAATTGGACCGTCAAATTAAAGGGGTCCCTGCGCTCCATCTCAGGCCATATTGATTTGGATTCGAATCTGACAGTCTGGATCTAAACACAAAAATCGGAAAAATCAGATTACTTTAGAGAATCCAACCCCTTGGGAAGTAGTCTGATTTTTTTATTAATAAAAAAATAATATAAAAAATATCGACAATAGGGAACGATTATAATGAAATTCAAAATCTAAAAAACTCATTATGATTTATAACGTCTAGATAATTTACATTAATTAACTTATAACTAATGCAAAAAAAAGAACGTTACAAAGAATGACGTCCAGCAAAAATGTATGCTAAAGCTCATTCAAAATCTTTGGATGTTATTAACGTCCCATATTTTTTTTGTCTTTACTGACTAGAAGTTAACTAGTTTTGATTATCTAGACGTTATAATTTATAATGTCTGCAGAACGTTATAAACTATCGTGATTTTCTTAGATTTTAAATTTTGTCAGAATTATTTTTTATGATCAATATTTTTTATTTTATTTGTCTGTTAATAAAAAAATCAGGGAAGTAGTACGAATAGGGCTGTAAACGGAGCGGATTCAGAGCGGATTCGGAGCGGATAATGCTAATATCATATCCTCATCCATTTTTCAACAAGCAGATACGGATACGGATACAGATACGGATACGGATACAGATAGTAAACGGATATCAAAATTGAAAACTATATCCGTCTTAAACGGATACGGATATGGAACAGATAATCCACGGATACGGATTCGAATACGAATATGGAGCGGATAATTATCGGATATTGAGTAATTCTACTAAATTTCATAATTTTAAATTATCTAATTTGATTACCTAAATTGACAAAAATTTAATAGGCTTTTTAAGTTTGCACAGTAATGATTATGCATGACTAATTGCTTATTGGTTCAGAGAACCAATCCATTATCCTAATAGATTATATGATTTTTCTACCAAGATTCTTGGACTTAAACGAATATGTATGTTTTTTAGGAATTTTGGCAAGGGTGAAATGAATTGAAAGCTGCTAAAAGATTAAATTTCAGATCCGGATATATACGGATATCTGCTCCGTTTATATCCTCACAGAAATTATCCTTATCCATATCCGCATTATTTTTCCATATACTAAAATCATCCGTATACGTATTCGTATCCGCAAGTATCCATATCCATTTAATCCGGATGCAAATAATAAGTAGATTTGGAGCGGATAATAAGCGGATTCGGAGCGGATAAACCGTATCCGTTTACACCCCTAAGTACGAAGCTTGATTATTCATGTGCACAAATTTCAATGTTCAGGAAAGGATGAATCATGTACTTTAAAATTGTACAAGATTTATACTTATTTTCATTTAAAAACTCTATTAAAAATCTCCAACGTACTTTTTAACTTTTTATTACCGTGCTTTTTTTGATATATCGAAAGAAGAACATTTAAAATATGTGAAGTCCAAACTTATTTATAATTTTACATATATGCTCTATTGATAAGAGATAATTACTAAGGACACCGACACTTAATCTATTTAATCCCGGATTTAGAAATTTATTATCAGACCCGCCCCTGAACAGGACTCCCAGTGTGATGGTTCAGGACCTCAAGATTCAAGGAGGCTAAAAAAAAATGAACCTTTATAAGTTATTTTAAGTATTTATTTTTTTTAATCTTTTTTCCTGTTTAATTTTATATTAAATAAATTCAAAACTTTAAAAAAATTCATGTACATAAATCAATAATAAAGTAGATAAATTGAATTTGTTATTTGAAAATAATTTGAATTTTTTTTTTGAAATGATTTCTTGTACATAAATCACTAAACAAAATTTATGAATATTATTTTTAAAATTATGTTCAGAAATTTTGCTTAGTGAGCACATCAACGCTCGTACGTTGAATTTTTTTTAAATGAAATTGTTTAAAAAAATAATCAAACAAACACTCTTTGTCTGGAAGTTATGAAAATAGCCTCCACCGATCATGTAGCACAAAACACCTCTACTCCACCGATCCAGTGGATCGGTGGAGCTATTTCCCACCTGGCTAAAAACAACGCCACAAAAAATCTCACACATAGGCCTCCATATTGCATCAGTGGAGCTGGGCTTTCAAAATTCACAACAACGAATTTTACGTTTCAAAATTCGCAACACCAAAGGCGTGCCAAGAAAGGGCACTTGTTCAGACCTGTTTGGTTATGCATAAAAGTGCTTGGACTTTGGTTTATTTTTAAAAAAAATATTCAGTGCTGCACTTTGGTTAATTTTATTAAAACCAGTGTTCGGATTTTGAAAGCCTACCTCCACCGATCCACTTGATTGGTGGAGGCCTATGTGTGAGATTTGCTGTGCCGCTGCTTTTAACTCGATGGAAAAATAGCTCAACTGATCCACTGGTTCCATGGAGTAAAGGTGTTTTATACTACACCGATTCTGTGGATCGGTGGAGACTATATTCATAACTTTCAGATAAAAAATGCTTGTTTGGTTAAGTTTTTTAAAAATAGTTCCATTTAAAAAAAGGGGAGAATTTCACATATACCCCTCAAAAACTTCAAAATGACGTATTTCCCCTCTAAAATTTGAAATTACATATTTCCCATTTTATTGTCTTTTATATTAAAACTCATTCTAAATTTATAAAATACCTATTTTACCCTTTATTAAAAACATATAAATCTTATCATAATCAAATTTGAATATGAATGGTTCCTCTACTGTCTGAACTACTTTTAGATATGTGCACACAAGATTAGCATGAATCTTGATGCAAAAACGCATGCATATTGAAATAAGATGCACAAATCTTAATGCGATACGCGTTAATCAAAATTGCTTTAAGATTCGTGCGTGTTAGATTAGCACGAATATTAAAGCAATGCACAGAAATCTTAATGCTGTGCGCACAGATCGGATGGTAGAGGAACCCTTCAGATTCAAATAATTTGAGTCTGATAAGATTTATATATTTTTAATAAATGGTTAAATTAGTATTTTATAAATTTAGAATGAGTTTTTAATATAAAAGACACTAAAATGAATAAATTTGTGAGTTTTTGAAGTTTAGGAGGGAAAATATGTAATTTCAAACTTTAGATGAAAAGTACGTAATTTTGAAGTTTTTGAGGGGTATACGTGAAATTTCTCCTAAAATACGTACTTTTATTGATTTAAAAAAAACACTCGTACTTTGATGGTAAGAGAGAGTACAAATTACCATCATTTCTTTCTCCAGTCCCCCCGATACAGAAGTGGGACCCAGATGACAGAGAAAGAAATATTTGTCCGTAAATGTCCGTACGTTCCGTAAGTGAGAGAAAAAATGATACGCTTTGTTCTTGGCGCCATTAAAAGACGAGCCCCTCTGTTTGCCTCCATCCCATCACCTTCCATCTATGATCTCTCCGCCTCCCCTCTCTCTCTCTCTCTCTCTCTCTCTCTCTGACTGGGACACACACACACACCAATGGCGGTGGTGCCAGTAGTGGAGATAGATGATGTAGATTGGACGGAGGTGAAGAGGCCAAATCCCCATTTCTTCAAAGTACTTGTCGGAGACTTCACACAACGCATGGCAAGTCTCTTTATTTTCCCGGTTTTTTCCTCTTTGATTATTTTGTGCATGACCTTTTAGGCTTTTCTTAATAGCTGAGTCTCGTGTTACGATCATTCACGCTGATCATCGAGAGGGAAGAGGTTCTAGGTGAAAAACCTCCACTGTTATTTGCCCCTCTTTTAATTTGTCTAATTATTACTACGAAAAGGCCTGATTTTTGGATCTATTAAATTAAAATTCGTGTAATGGACTTAT
The DNA here is from genome assembly GCA_964058825.1 of Carex arenaria. NCBI lineage: Eukaryota > Viridiplantae > Streptophyta > Magnoliopsida > Poales > Cyperaceae > Carex > Carex arenaria. The sequence continues at coordinate 21,903 of CAXKVW010000326.1, forward strand.
AATGGCGTCTACTTGCACTAGAATTTCTCATTTTTAAGGAGTTATGTTGATAATAAAAATTTCACAATCTATACATTTTCCTTTTTATTTTGGATGTATTTGTCCCAAAATGGTTATTGTGTCAACTAAATCGCACATGCAGGGTAGTTTCTGCACACTGGGCTTCTAAATCAGTACAAAATTTCATAAGAATAATACGGTATTGGATGGAGATTTCTATAATTGTGCAAATCATCTCAGAATTTACACCAGATTTTCATATAAACATCTTGTTGAAGAGAGTATTAGTTCATGGCATCTATCAGAATTTGACAAAGTAACATCTTTGCAAAATTAGTTTGCGGAAACTGAAAAACCAAATTTTGAAAGGTGAGACATTCATAAAATCATTTTGTGAAGAAGTCTATGGTTTTACAAAGTTGCTAAATCTCAGAAAGAAAAAATAGCAAATTGAAGAAAAGGAGGATTATGTTGCAATATTGATCAAAGCTTCCTGAAAAGAAAATGCAAAAAGAAGAAGAGAACTCTTTATTTATAGAATTATTTTTTGTTATGTTTTCAGATTGCCTTGGATCCTCTTTCGCCTCCACACACTGGTAAGTGGGTGGGTCCTATTTCCATCGTTTCTGTGTACAACATATTGTACAATTGTCTGAGGCTACAGAGGATCAAGGCAACAGGAAAACAAAACAAAAAACTCTTTTGGTACGGGGGAGAAATTTTTCCCGTCCAACTATGCATCGAAATTCTAAATTGCAATGTACTCTTCCTCTTTCCCTCTATTATTTTATAATATTTTCTATAAATAAAAAATTCTCAAATAAGAAAATAACAAATATCAAGGTATATATTAGTACACATCTGGTACGGTTTGATATCTGGCATTTCAATTGTCTGCATGCAATAAATCTTTATGTTTCCTTTATACTTTCCCATAATTTTTCATCACCATTTTATTCCATATACAGAAAATCCCCCCCAATTTCATGAAAAATTTACAAGAGGACATGACAAAAAAAGCCAGTTCCTCATCAGACCTACCAACTATGACCGCATCCATCGAGGGCCCCACTGGACGAACATGGTATGCAGAGCTTGAGAAAACTACAACTGGTGTGTTTTTCACCACAGGTTGGTCAAATTTTGCACGAGACCATTCCTTGAAGGAGCACGAATTGTTGATATTTCGGTACAATGGTTGCATGAGCTTCACTGTGCTGATATTTGACAAGACAGCTTGTGAAAAGGAAGATTGGGATGGTGGTAGTGGAAGTGGAGGGAGAAAGGGTCAGCTTAAGCCCAGAAAGCTTGCTTTTGGTCCAGACGAATTGGGTGATCGGCTGAAAACTAAAGGCATGGAAATAGTACCCTTAAACTTTGTCAATTAATTTGTGTAGTAGGAAATGAATTTAATCATTGAATTTGGTAAGTTGGATATACTACTATTATTCATGTCAAAAGAAGCCATATTTTAGTTAGAACATAGTAGTTACTGACTGGTTAACCCATTATTTTTTTGGATGGGGATCCCTTGCCAAAAGCTTATCTTGACAACCTTGCCAAATGCCAACACTTTTATCAAATAAAGCCCAAAAATATTTTGAAGTAGAAAAAAAAAATATAGACATGTTGGTTTCCTTATAGATTTGTTGTGTATCAATTTTCATGCAATTCAAATATCATTTGATGTTACATGAAATCAAATGTTGTTAAATATGGATTGCTTGTAAATTTCATGTCATTTGATGAACAGTAAAATTTGCATAAAATTTCATCACTTTCATGTATAAGATATGAGTTAGGCTATGGTACTATGCATAGCACAGATTAGTTCATACTATAGATCGATATCTTCAGTTTTAAAGTTCAAATAGTCGATGAGAACCATTCAACACCATATGAAAATGTACTTGTAGACTAAATTTAACATTTTTTAGAATTTTTTTACTATATTTTTAGATAGGTAGAAAATCACTACTTTTGAATGGTCTTGAATTTTAGAACAAGTACATTTTCATACGGAGACCATGTTGAATGGTTTGGATCGACTGTTGAAACTTTGAATACAAAGATATTGATCCATACTACAGACCAATCCATATTATGTATAGTACCATAGCCTCATTCATAAGATACTTATAAAGTATAGATTACATTTTACTTGCTAGATTTTAAAAATATAAGTTATTTTTGGTTGTTGTTAATGTTGTCAAGATAAATTTATTGCAATGGATCCCCACCCTATTTGTTTTTGCTTTGTTTTGACTTGCAGTATGACTTAAATTTGATTTATTTTTTTGTTGGCATTACAATGGTCCATCAGAACTTCTATAGTCATGACTGGTACATTTCTTATAACAGCAATAAACCCTGCAACGCATAAATTGCAATGAAGAAAATGGGTTGATTTTTTATTTTCTTCGACTGGAACTCGATATTCGGTGTATAATCCCTTTTATATCATGCAGTGAAATCTGAAACAGAAGATGAGGAGGTGAATGTTGTTGAAACCTCAAGAAGAAAGCGCAAGATAGCATCGGAGAGGAGCAAAAGGGGTCCAGTGACAGAAGAGGAGAGGCTGAAGGCGCAAGAGGCTGCACATTCCTTTGCATCAGAGAATCCTTTCTTTGTGCTTCGTTTGAAGGCATCACATGTATACAGCAGCAACGTGTCATTGGTTAGCTTTGTCTTGTTTATTTTACTTAAATTGATTATTTCAGATACCAGAGGTTCTTTCATGTGTTCAATTTGCTACACCAAATTCATAAATTTGCAATGCATCTAAAATAATGATCAGTGCACAAGGAGCAAATATTTTAATTTTTCATCCCATAATATACATGTTGTTATAATAATGATGAATTTTGTGTATTATCACCAGTATTCACTGCAACAGATTAACATCTGAACTTCAAATTTTTTGAAAGGCGAAAGATATAGCAAAACTAGTGACTGCTTTGTTTGATATGAATTATGGTGAACAGTACATTATTCCTGGGTTGCAACTTTGGTCCAGTTTGCACCACACAAGTGGTATCATAGGCTCTGATGTTATTCAATTGTTTGTTAATTCTAGAATTGTCTCCAATTGAGATGCAATGTGGCCTTTATTGGACCGAATTTGTTTTCAGTCTACACATTTATCAAAAGATTTAAAAGACGAAAAAAAAATGTAGTCAAATATTGCATCTGCATTCACCACCAACAAAGATAAACAAATACTGGTACTGCAATACTGGGATGGTCTAGTGAATCTGGCATCTTTGGCATTACTGGTGGCATGCATGCTTATTTCTGAAATCTAACTATAGTAGTATATTATTTGGATGCAGAGATTCCCTGTGAAGTTTTCAAGAAAGTATCTGCCCCGCAGCAAAGCGGAGGTTATTTTGCGTGATTCAGCCAACAGTAAAACCTGGTCTCTTGCATATATTCCACACGTAAGAGATAGAGATCGGCTATCGAGAGGATGGTCTTCATTTGTACATGACAACTCTCTAGAAGAAGACGACTATTGTGCTTTTGAGCTTGTGAAATCGGCTGAATTTCTGGTCCACATTTTCAGGGTTTCCAAAGGGCAGATGCCGGCAGCATCTAGAGCTAGTAAGAATGCTAAAGCTTAATGCTCAGGTAGTCTCTCTCTCTCTCTCTCATATTCTAATATGGTTCTGGAGTGCCAGGCCAGAGCTTGAAAGAATCTGTGAATTTCATGCTATTGCCCTTTTGTTGTTTATGTGATGCAAGGTTGCTGTTTGGGCAACTCTGCAAGGGCTTTTTGTGTATAGATGGCATGTGATGCCTTTATTTCTATGCTAAAATATTTGCTTATTAAGACCGTGCTAGGGCAACAGAGGTTTTGTATAGATGCTTTTGTTAGGCTCTGTGTTTGTATGGTTGGGGTTTCTCAGTACACCTATTATATTGGTTCCCTGTTGGATAATATATATGGATTCAGACATTTTGCGGATACCTAAACTGATAATAGTTTTTTATTCAGAAGCAAATACAGCTTTTAATTCGAAAGATTATACAGATACCGAATTGGGTAATTATTCGGCTCGAATTTTTGTAAGATTCGTGTCTGTTTCAGAGGCCTATATAATCATTTTGATTTGTTCTTTGAAGTATAATATAAAGTTTGATTAATTAATTTTAGATCTAATTACTGAACTATATCTGCTCATTTTTCATTTTTCATCTTTTATTAATATTTATATTTTCTGGTATATTTTGACAAATAATATGATGATAATTGGTAGTTTTTTTATTAATTTATATTTTTAACCAATAATTTTGTTTTGAAAATATTAGCTTGTTATGAAAATAATATATGATTATTTTTTCGAATGTATATGTAATATGAGGAGGGATCCACTTACCCTATTTTTTGGTGACACAATTACACCATTCATTTTTAAAGTTCAAACAGTCGATCCAAACCGTTCAACACGTGGGATATATTAAAATGTACTTGCATATCAAATTTTATATATTTTTGAATTATTTTTACTATTTATTAATATGAGTACAAAAATTCAATGGTCTGAAAACAATGATTTTGTAAAATACTTAATAAATAACAAAAATATTAAAAAAAATGTAAAATTTGGTCTCTAAGCACATTTTAATATGGAGATCACGTGAACGGTTTGGATTGACTGTTTGGACTTTGGACTTTAAAAACTTTAAAAATGGATGGTGCAATTTTGTATCACCAAAAAAGATGTAATTGGATCTCTCATGTAATATTTGTATATTTTATAAATATATAATAATTTTATTTTAATATTTCAACTATATCTGTATTTGTATCCGTATTCGTATTTAAAAATATCTATGCTCTGAAAATAAAACAAATAAGAATATGATTTAACTATTATCCATTAGTATCTTACCTGTTTACACTTTAGATTCAGATTTATGTACAATACTCGAATAAATTTACCACCACATGTTGATAGATTTTAAATATTTTGGTCATAACTCTTTCATGCAAACTCCGATTGAAGTGATTCAAAGTTTTGTTGAAAGCTTGCAACATATTATATAACTTTCATGTTTTGAGTTTTTTTTTATAAATCAGTACATAACATGGTCAAAATGACGTGCTAATGATGGGGCAGTTTTTTTTAGTTGTTATTAATTAGTTAGGTGTGATTTTATGTGTGTCATTAATACAATTAAAATGAGTTTGAATTTTGTTATTTTATTTTGTGGGCTTTTATGAAGATCTTTTGGAATGTTATTAATGTTTAAGTGATTTTTGAATTGTGTAATAGAGTGAATCATGTACATTAAATATATATAGAGTTCATACTTATGTTATTTTTAGGAACTCTTTAAAAATCTCCAATGTACTTTTAGTACCACATTTTTTGATATACTAGTTAAGTGCGGGCTATGCGTTGTTTTGGGAATTGAAGGTCTATTTTGATTGATTTCTTTAAATGTGATTAATTTAAGTATTGATTGTATAATTATGTATTAGTCAATAATGAGAGGAAACGAAAAATTTAGTGTTTGAACCTAAAAATATACCAAAATGATTGCATATTTTTAGATATTTTCAAATTTTAATATATCAGAAAGGATAAATCATGTATAAATTTTAATTTGTAAATGATTCGTCACTATTATGCATCATATTTTATGCAAGCAACAAAATGTGAGTTTCTAAAAGTTTCATATTGATTTGTAATATATTTTAGATAAATTTATTATAAACAAATTTATTTGACTTCATAAAGTAAATATTAATAGCTCTACGAGGATATTAATTTTTAGTTTATTTTAACTCTATTATTGTGTGCGAATTCTTAATTTCAGTACTTGAACGAAAAAAACTCCCTTTTCAATGATAAACAATTACTCTTTATCTATCTATCGTATGTATTCTCCCAACGACGGTAACAAAAGAGGTACAAATTACCATCATTTCTTTATCTTTTCATTTATTGTGCTTTAAATCTTATTAGTGAAAGAAAAATATGATGTGACTAATACAATGTGATATGATCAAATTTTTTTTTTACGTAAAGTGATGTAACTAAAATAGTAAAGTATAGTTACGTCACGCAAATAGTCACACAAGGACCATCTGTGATTGATGTGACCAATTGCATTTTTTTACTATTTTCAAATTTAATTTTAAGTTAGTTAAAAATATAATATCAAAATATATAAAAAATAAAAAATATTACAAAATAAATAATTAATAAATTATAATTGGGAAGTAATATTAAAAAAAGTTAATTACGTGACGTGCCGTATAATGTGACATAACCGAATTACGAATTGTGACATGGTGTAACTAAGATAATAAAGAACAGTCATGATTCATATCACGCAACAACTTTTGCGATCGATACACATAACACAGGCGATTGACTAATTTTCTTCGGCCTCCCTCCAAAATACAGAAGTGGGACCCGGATCACAGAGAGAGAAATATTTGTATGTAAATGTCCGTACGTTCCTCATGTGAGAAAAAAAAAAATACATTGTTGTTGGCGCCATTGAAAGACGAGCCCTCTGTCTGCCCCCGTAGTCCTCTCAGCTTCTATCTTTCATCTCTCAGCCTCCGCCTCCGCGCTCTCTCTCTCTAACAGGGACACACTCAACCCATTCCAATGGCGGTGCCAGTAGTGGAGATAGATGATGGAGATTGGACGGAGGTGATGAGTCCAAACCCCCATTTCTTCAGAGTCCTTGTCGGAGACTTCACACAACGCATGGCAAGTCTCTTTCTTTTTCCCGGTTTTTTCCTCTTTGGTAAATATTTTAGCTATTGAGTCTCGTGTTACCATCATTCCGCATATCACGGAGAGGGAAGAGGTTCTAGGCTTCTAGCTAAAAAAACCTCTACTATTGTTATTATTATTATTTTCAAACTATGTTTATGAATGTTTTACACAATCTATGCATTTTTTATTATATTTGATGGTTTTGTCCCAAAATGGTTGCTTTGTGAACAACATCGCACATGCAGGTCAGTCTGTGCACATTGGGCTTATAAATCAGCACAAAATTTGATCACCACAGTATGGTATGAGATGTTGATTGCTTTAATTGTGCAAATCATTTCAGAATTTACCCTATATTTTCTTATAAACGTGTTGTTGAAGAGAATTATTAAATCGTGGCATTTACAGAAATTTGACAAGGTAACATCTTCGCAAAATTGATTTGCGGAAACTGAAAAATCAATTTGTGAAAGGTGAGTCTTACATCAAATCTTTTGGTTAAGAAGTCTGTGATTTTACAAAGTTGCTAAATTCCAAATAGAAAAATTAGCAAACTGAAGAAAAGGAGGAATATTATATTACAATATTGATCAGTGCTACCCCGAAAGAAACTGGTACAAGAAGAAAATACCAAATATCAATGTACACACACATCTGGTATGGTTTGATATCTGTCACTTCAATTGTTTGCATGCTCTTTCATTCCTTGACTAAATAACGCATACTTTCTCATAATCTTTCATCATCATTTTATTCCACATACAGAAAATTCCCCCCAATTTCGTGAAAAATTTACGAGAGGATATGACAACAAAGGCTAGTTCTTCATCTGACCCACCAACTATGACCGCATCCATTGAAGGCCCCACTGGACAGACATGGTATTCAGAGATAGAGAAGACTACAACTGGTGTGTTTTTCACCACAGGGTGGTCGAAATTTGTGCAAGATCATTCCTTGAAGGAGCACGAATTGTTGATATTTCGGTACAATGGTTGCATGAGCTTCACTGTGCTGATATTTGACAAGACAGCTTGTGAAAAGGAAGATTGGGATGGTGGTAGTGGAAGTGGAGGGAGAAAGGGTCAGCTTAAGCCCAGAAAGCTTGCTTTTGGTCAAGACGAGTTGGGTGATCGTCTGAAAACTAAAGGCATGGAAATAGTACCCTTAAACTTTGTTAATTAATTTGTGTTGTGGGAAATGAATTTAATCATTGAATTTGGTAAGTTGGATATATTACTATTATTCATGTTCAAAGAAGCCAGATTTTAGTTAGAACATAGTAGTTACTGACTGGTTAACCCATTATTTTTTTGGATGGGGATCCCTTGACAAAAGCTTATCTTGACAACCTTGCCAACACTTTGATCAAATAATGCCCAAAAATATTTTAAAGTAGAAAAAAATATAGACATGTTGGTTTCCTTGTAGATTGGTTGTGTATCAATTTTCATGCAATTCAAATATCATTTGATGTTCCATCAAATCAAATGTCATTAAATATGGATTGCTTGTAAATTTAATGTCATTTGATGAACAGTAAAATTTCATGACATTCATGTATAAGATACGAGTTAGGCTATGGTACTATGCATAGCATAGATTAGTTCACACTATGGATCAATATCTTCACTTTTAAAGTTCAAATAGTTGATATTAACAATTTCTCCAATATGAAAATGTACTTGTAGACTAAATTTAACATTTTTTTAGAAATTTCTTATTATTTTTTTAGATAGGTAGAAAATCACTATTTTGAATGGTTTAGAATTTTTAGAACAAGTACATTTTCATATGGAGATTATATTGAACGGTTCAGATCGACCGTTAAAACTTTGAAAGCGAAGATATTGATCCATAGTACGGACAAATCCACACTATGTATAGTACCATAGCCTCACTCATAAGATATTTATAAAGTATAGATTACATTTTATTTGCTGGATTTTAAAAACATAAGTTATTTTGGTTGTTGCTAATGTTGTCAAGATAAATTTATTGCAATAGATCCCCATCCTATTTGTTTTGACTTGCAGTATAACTTAAATTTGATTCATTTTTTTTGTTGGCATTACAATGGTCCGTGTGCAGAGGCAATGCTCTCTGTGTGGAAGGTTGCAGATTTGAAACCCGGATAGGGGAATACCTTTTTGAGTAAAGATTGGAGATCAAGCCATACAACTAATTAATCGGATAGGTGAATACTTTATGGATATTAAATAGTTGGGTGGCTTGATCTCCAACTTTTACTCAAAAAAGAAAAAAAAAAAACAAAGGTTCATGTGCACTTGTATAGTAATGACCGGTGCATTTCTGATAACAGCACTAAAGTGACTAAACCCTGCAACACTTAGATTGCAATGAAGAAAAAGGGTTGATTTTTTATCTTTTGGACTGGAACTCAATATTCGGTGTGTAATCCCTTTTATATCATGCAGAGAAATTAGTTTTCTCCACTGAACCCAAGATCACAGACACTGAAATAAAAGATGAGGAGGAGATGCATGTTGTTGAAACCTCAAAAACAAAGTGCAAGAAAGCATCAGGGAGGAGGAAAAGGGGTCCAGTGACAGAAAAGGAGAAGCTAAAGGCATGGGAGGCCGCACATTCCTTTGAATCAGAAAATCCTTTCTTTGTGATTTGTTTGAAGGCATCACATGTATACAACATGCAAATGGTTAGCTTGGTCTTGTTTATTTTACTTAAAAGTTAAAATCGATTATTTTTCAAACATGAGAGGTTCTTCCATGCGTCCACTACACCAAATTCATAATTTTGCAATGTATCTAAAATAATGATCAGTGCATAAATGGCAAATATTTTAATTTTTATCCCATAGTATATATGTTGTTATAATAATAATTAATTTTGTGTACTACCACAAGCATTTACTGCAACAGATTAACTTCTGAACTTCCAAAATTTTGAAAGGAGAAACATATAGTAAAAAGAGTGACTGCTTTGTTAGTCCCACCTGAAGTAGAGAGTAAGTGTGACCGCCCTAAGCATCCTATTAAGGACAAGGGATTGCCAGAATCTTCTACATATGCAGTTGATCTGAGCAGGAAACTGAGTCCTTTCGGCATGGGTTCTTTTTGACGCATCCTCTGCTGCCTGCTGGCTGTTCGGTGGCTGCTCTTCTGATTAATATCATATACTATTTTTATATTAGAGATTTTCTCCAATGCACCACATTTTAGAGCAAAAAATTAAAAAAATCCATTTTGACCAGTAGCTAAACTAGGGACAATATTGGGAAACTAAACATAATCAGTTAAACTTTTTGGCTACAAATTTTATAAATAGAACTTTCTAATGTTTCCTTTTTAGCCAATTATGATTCTTACCGGGTATATTGTTTAGTGTTAGATGTATACCATCCATAATTTTTTTTACTATACTGGACACTCACTCTTAAAATTACTATTTTATCTATTGGTTAATTGACCAACTACTTAGATTGTAACCTTTAAGTTCATTGTAATTATTTATTACCCTGGATGAATTATTTTAAAAACACTAAATAATAATAAAAATATTGTTGGTTGCAATGATGTACTGCTACACTAGATTTTGCAACAACACAGCAATGGTTTTGAATTATTGTAGTAAAATATGCAACGAATTTGTATTAATTTTAATAACAAATTTTGTTGTGATATCTCCATCCTGTTGTAGTGCTAGTATTCAACTTATTGAATATGAACTGTTTGATTTAGAATTGTATGGTAATGGTGCAATGTGAAAAGTATATTCATAGCTGTAATGTATTGAGGGCAGAATGGTCATTTTCATCTTTGAAATCTTTCTGGTAGTTTTATTTAAGTTAATCATACTATAATTTTGGAGGAGGGGTATTGTTATCCTTCAGCCTATGAATCATTGTTGATAAAATAGATTTCAGGCTGATATGCCTAGTATGTCATATCAATATCCATTATTACTCCGAGTTTGCCCTTCTATTTGCCAGGAGGCAGGAAGAGAAAAGGAAAGAAAAGAAGTTCCAAGTGTGAAAATGGGTATTTTGCATGCTTCTTTATTTGTTTGCCTCAATAATAAGCATATTGAAAGAGTTATTGTTGAGGCATGCATACCCTTTGAACTGCTGTTTGACATGTAACTATGGTGACCACCCGTACATTATTCCTGGGGTTGCAACTTTGCTCCCTGCACCACACAAGTAGAATCATAGGCTGGTTTGTCTCCAATTGAGATGAAATGTGGCCTTTATTGAACCGAATTTTCTTTCAGTCTACACGTGCATCAAAAGATTCAAAAGACCAAAAAAAAATGTAGACAAACAGTGCATCTGCATTCACCACAAACAAAGATAACACTGGGATGGTCTAATGAATCTGGCATTTTTAGCATTGCTGGTGGCATGCATACTTATTTCTGAAATCTAACTGTAGTGTATTATTTGGATGCAGAGATTCCCTGTGAAGTTTTCAAGGAAGTATCTGCCACGCAGCAAAACACAGTTTATTTTGCATGATTCAGCCAACGGTAAAACCTGGTCTGTTGCATATCTCCCACATATATCTGAAAGAAACAAAAGAGACCGGCTGTCGAGAGGATGGTCTTCATTTGTGTGTGACAACTCTCTAGAAAAAGATGACTACTGTGCTTTTGAGCTTGTGAAATCAACCGAATTTCTGGTCCACATTTTCAGGGTTTCCAAAGGGCAGATGCTGCCAGCATCTAGAGCAAGGAAGAATGCTAAAGCTTAACGTCTCTTATTCTCTCTCTATCTCTCTCTTTCTCTCACGCCCTCACTAACTTATTATAATATGGTTCTGGAAAGCTAGGTCAGAGCTTGAAAGAATCTGTGAAGTTCATGCTATTGCCCTTTTGTTGTTTATGTGATGCAGGGTTGCTGGTGGGGCAACTCTGCTAGGGCTTTTTGTTTATAGATGGTCTATGTTTAGCCCTTTTTTTTTTCTAAGCTAGAATCCTGTAAACATAACTTCCGTATTTGCCTATTTTAGTCCGTACTAGTTTCAGTACTAGTGCAACGGAGGTTTTGTATAGGTGCTTTTGTTGGGTTCCCTGTTTGACTGTTTGTATGCTTGGGGTTTTAAGTATACCTATATAATAGACCTTCTGTAGTAGCTCTGGTTTTAAAATTCTGTATATTAGAAATTGTGGTCCTTAGATATCAGCAAGTTGCTTTAGAAAATTAGGTTGGCCATCACCATTTAAGGATCATTTAGTCAAAAGATGTGAGATGATAAAAAGAAATCTTCCATACAAAGATTTTGCACCTGCAAACCACTTGGTGATATACATATGAACATACTTTGTATCTATATACCTTGTATAATCCTGAACTAATTCATCTTTAACAATTGGTTATCTATGGTATTCATTTTTCTCTTTATATAAAAGGGACTAAAATATTACACATCTTGTAATAGAACTATTGTTCTAGGATTCTGTGCCTCATAGCAGCACTTCTCCTAGTCAATTGTTAACAAATAGAATATAGTTCCATACAATATATTTAACATCTTTGTAGTGTAGCCAGGTCATAAAATGCACCTTTCTTTGTCATGAGATGTTGATAGGTACCACGCTCCATGACCTTACCATCTCCCAAGAAAGCAATTGAATCGACATTTTTAATCGTGTTTAGCCTGTGTGCTACAACAACTGTGGTTCTACCAGCCATGATTCGATCAAGTGCCTCTTGCACCACTTGTTCAGATTGTACATCCAAGGCGCTTGTTGCTTCATCTAGTAGAAGTATTGCTGGATTCCTTATAATGGCTCTTGCAATTGCAATTCGCTGCTTCTGGCCTCCTGATAACTGTAAGCCTCTCTCGCCACAGTCAGTGTCATATCCATCTTTTAGAGATCTATAACAAAAAAATTCACAATTAGATGCATAAAAACAGAAGCCCATGCAATTTATTGTTTCCTGGTTGATAGTTGTGTTATCTGATTTGGATCTGTCACATGTCACAGAAAGAACAAAGACTTACGAGATGAATTCATGTGCATTTGCCGATTTTGCTGCCTCCAAAATCTCATCTTCGCTTGCTTCTGGCTTCCCAAATGAAATGTTTTCCCGAATGGTGCCTGAAAAAAGCACCGGCTCTTGACTAACAAGTGCAGTGAAACCGCGGTACCAAATGATATCCAGCTCCCGTATATCCATGCCATCAACTCGAACAACACCTCTATCGACATCATAGAACCGTTGGATCAGGCTGATAATTGTAGATTTACCGCAACCGCTTCTACCTACCAGTGCTATGCTTGTTCCGGCCTTCACTTCTAAATTGAACTCTTGCAAGATTTGACATTGCGGTCTGGTTGGGTACGCAAAGTCGACCTTCTTTAGCTCTATGCGTCCTTGGATTCTCTTCTCCAATTTGTTCTTTTCAGCTTTCGGATTTACCTGAAATATATATTAAAATAGTATAATCATTAGACCATTTGATTTCCTTTGCAATCTCTTAATTCCAAACAATGCATCCGAAATGTAACCTTAAGATAAGATTCTTACTTGTGGGGTCATCGATTGTCTATCAAGCACCTCGAAAACAGAGGCAACTGCATCGGCACCTTTTGCTAAATCAGTTGTCATGCTCCCGGCATCAGCAATCATTTTCCCGGTACTAACCAAGATAAAGAAAGTCTTAAAGACATCACCAGCAGAAATTTGCCCTGCCTGTACCAGCTTCCCTCCGTACCAGAAATCCAAAGCCCAGAACATGAACGACAAACAGGGTGAGCAACCAGTAGCTATCCCCGCAACCCACGATTTTTTACTTGCAGCTTTTAATGGCTCTTCCTGTGCCTTTTTGAATAACCTGAGGACTAAATCCGAGCAACCAAAGGATGTCACCATTCGGTGATTGTAAACTGCCTCTATGGCAATTTGAGTGCTTTTATACTGTGCCTTGGCCAAATTCCCTGAAACTTTTGATAAAACAATTTTTTTAGCATAGTAGCATGACATGATAATAGGTTGCACTGCAATCATGACAAGAGCCAGTTTCCATGCAACGACTAGCCCCATCGTAACTGCTATTGTTACCCCAGATGCAGTTTGCACTAACAGAGATATCCGATCGGCCACTAGGGTTTTCACTAGAGAAGCTTCATTGCTTAATCTCGAGCATAATGCACCACTCGAATTCGATTCTTCATCAAACCATGCAGTCTCAAATGTCAGTAGCTTTTCTAACACCCGTACCCGGATCCGTCTCACCAAATTCTCCCCCATTCGTGCAAAGTTGTAGTGTTGCAAGATGTTGACCACTATAGACACAGCCGAAAGAGAGCAAAATATGGCCACATATTGCCGAACAATTGCCTTCATCTGATCATGGTCTGTTAAGAAAAATGCGGTGATGAGACCACCAATCGTGAAGGCATAAGTGGGTTGCAATGAACCATAAACGATAGCTGAGAGGCTACCGACTAGGGCTTGTTTCCACTCGGGAGCATTCATAGCAAGAAGTCTTGAAAAAGACGGGGTTAGTTGCTGAGTAAGTGGTGATGTCATGAGGGTTTCTTGAGTTGGGGTGAGGTTGAATGGGCTTGCTTTGGTCATGCTGATGCTGAGGCTGAGGCGGCTTGTGCTGCTCCGGGCAGCGGAGCCCGGTATAATTAGATCTTGATCTTGGTCAATATAACTTGCCATCTTTTGTAGTTTGACAAGACGAGAGTAGTGACCCCCCTTGACAAGTAACTCGTCATGTGTGCCGATTTCTACTATGGTACCATTGTCTACCACAGCAATCTTATCAGCATGCCTTATGGTTGAAAGTTTGTGAGCTACCACCTGTTCAGAGGGTATTTATCAGATCACATTATTTATTGTGTTGGTACTAGTTTAGTAGTTGTCTGGTGTGAGTTCCTAGATTAGTAATTTTTCTAAAATTTGGGTTTTTTACTCTAGTAACAAGTTCCAACAGGAAATTTTGACCAATAAAGCATTGCCATTTCGTATATGTGCCAATCAAGTCAGGTACTGATTTATATTAGATATGCAGTGGAAGACTGGGAGTCAATTGTGTAAAAGTCAGGAGATAAGATTCTAGGTACCAGAGTGGTTCTACCCATGGAAGCTTGATCAAGTGTAGTTTGCACCAGCTTCTCTGACTCCGAATCGAGTGCACTTGTGGCCTCATCGAGAAGGAGAATAGCTGGGTTTTTGATAATTGCTCTAGCAATCGCAATTCGCTGTTTTTGTCCTCCTGACAAAAGTGCCCCTCTTTCTCCAATCTAAAAGAAAAAACCATAATTATATTAATAGTAAAAATATAACCTATGAAAGGTCACATTAATTACCATTGCCAAGTATAATCAAAATTTACCTTATTTGTACTATTATATATTCATATTCCACAGAGAAAAATAATATAATGTACAAAACCCTCACCTTAGTCTCATATCCTTCTGGAAGTTGATCTATGAAATTGTGTGCATTAGCTGTCCTTGCAGCCGCATACATTTCTTCAACAGTTGCTTCAGGATTGCCAAACAAAATATTTTCTTTTATAGACGTGCCGAAAAGCGCGTGTTCTTGGCTCACAAGCCCCATTTTTTCTCTTATCCATCTCAATTGCAACCTCTTTATATCATAACCGTCGATTTTGACAATCCCTTCATTCACATCGTAAAAGCGTTGAACCAAAGATATGACAGTGGATTTGCCACTGCCACTGGACCCCACCAAGGCTACCGTTTGACCGGCAGATACATGGAGGGAAAAGTCTTTTAGAATTGTCGATTCAGGTCGAGATGGGTATGTAAACCGGATTGAATTGAATTCGATTTCGCCACAGATTTGATCCAATCTCAGCCCGGTGGGGTCATCTGTGTTAATTTGTGGGGTCCGGTTGATACGGTTCAGAATGCGGGCTGCGGATACCGATGCCTCAGTGAAGTGTTTTACTTCAGGGATTGCTGTTCCGAGGGACCTGTTTGAGATTAATGTATAATTTAGGACTAACAGTTTTGTTTGGTTTTTTTAGATCATTGAAAACAGCGACTTTAAAACTGCCTTAATAAATAGTAAAAAAAGTTAAAAAAAAATGAAAAATTTGGTCTCCATGCACCTTTTATTATAGATGTAATGTTGAATGGTTTGGATCGACTGTTTGTACTTTGAAAATGTAAAAATCGAAACGTTTGTTCCACGACCTAGGAACAAAAGTTTTGATATTAGCCAAAACGTTTGTTCCAGAGCCGTGGTGTAACCAATTGATTTTTCAAGTTTCAAAGTCGAAATGGTCGATCCAAATCGTTAGATATGATCGCTATATTAAAATGTGCTTGGAGACCAAATTTTATATTTTATGGAATTTTTTACTATTTATTTATTAAGTCAGTTTTAAAATCGCTGATTTTCAATGAAGAACTTAAAAACATCAATTTTAAAACTGACTTTATAAATAGTAAAAAAAAAAATTCAAAAATATAAAATTTGATCTCCAAGCACATTTTAATATAGATTGAATGTTGAACGGTTTGGATCGACTGTTTAGACTTTAAAAATATAAAAATCAATTTGTTTCAAAGTCCAACAACAAACGTTTTAATATTAGTGATTCTCTTTCTCTTTCTCTATATATATTTGACTAAACGTGTTAAATATTATGGAATTTAAAAATAAGTCTATGGCATGAATTGTCCTGTTGTATATGTAGCATGATCTGCACTCCAATAATTAAAGCTAAAATATTCCATAGGAAAAAAAATAAAAAGCAGGGACCCTGCAAAGAATCGCAGCAGATTTATTTCCGATAAAATATGATATTATAACTTGACTTGATGACTAACTGTTACAAGAAAAAAGAAATAGCAAGTTGAAGACAGTCTCATAGCATTTGGTAGCTAGGACTGTGATGCATTATTAGAATTATATATATACTTCTAGTCTTCTTTGTTTCCTCAATTATTTTTTATACTTTTGTCTGCATTAATTAAACCTTGAACCTATGATCATAGTCTTTGTAAAATGTACAAATTATAATAGTAATATAATCTCAATAATTTTCTATACCATACAATGATGCCACCACAATGGCATGACAAAACAAATACTTGACTGCTAGAACGATACAACTCAGTACTAACTACCAACTTAAGCCATTTAGCCAATTTAATACCAAATGTATATAAATTTTCACTCTCTAAATAAATATTTATTCAATCATTTGATAAGTAACATATAATATTACTAATATAGTTTAGTGCTCCACTAGAGCCTGCCTCATTTATTTTTCAAAACAAGAAGTAACAATCATTCTAAAAAATGAACCAGTTAATTAAAGTTTTAATAATGGACATTACTTAGATGTTGTTGTTATTATTATTATTATTATTATTTAGTTTGCCACTCAACATATTATTTCATAAAAGGAAACATAAGAAAAGAAAAGAAAATACTTACAGGCCTCCTAACACGAATGAAATTCCGGCCGCGTAGATCCTTCCTCCACTTTCGCCGTGGTACATCACAAGTCTGCTCCCATACCATGCAAGAAAACCCCATATTGCAAAACTCAAGCCAATACAACCAACTGCAACACCCTTAGCAATCCCTTGCTTGATCCCCATTTTAGTTGTTCGATCCAAAACCGCAGCATAGCGCTCCACGATCCGCTGCTCAGCAGTGAATGAATAGACGGTCTTGATCGCACCAAGTGCTTGTTGTACTAAGCAATTCGCTATTGAGTACTCGGCTCGGGCTTTGTGGGAGAGGTAGAGGAGGTACTTTCCATATATAAGGCCAGGGATTATGAGAAGAATTACTAAAGGGAATGCGACTAAGGAGAGGCGCCACGAAAAATAGGCGGAGAAGATTAGGCCAGATATGAACATTGATGAGTGCATCAGAAACAGAGGAACCTGTTCAATAGTGAGATTGTAAATTCCAGGAGTTTAGGGGCCAAACTGTAAATATGTAAATTATTGAAAACGGAAATTAGGAGATGAGACAAATTTCTCTGTGAAAGCACATTAATGAGAATTAGTGGATAGAAACAGAGGAACACTTTAATGCAAGGGTAATACAATATTTTAAGAGAGTCTATGGTACTATATCATGATTTAGTTCGTAATATGAATTAATATTTTTTTTCAAAATTCTAATAGTCGATCTGAACTATTCAAAATGATGTTCATATGAATATGTACTTACAAATTAAATTTTATATTTTTTAGAATTTTTTTACTACTGTTTAATATAGGTAGAAAATCACTGTTTTTGGATGGTCCAGAATTATCAGATTAAGTGATTTTTCTACCTATTTTAAAAAATAGTAAAAAAATTCTAAAAAATATAAAAATTGGTTTGCAAGTAGATATTCATATGGGAATCATGTTAAATGGTTCGGATCGACCATTAATATTTTGAAAATGAAAATATTGATCCGTATTATGAATCAACCCATGATATGCATAGTACCATAGACTCACTCATATTTTAATGCAGTGATCTAGTATTGAGGTTATGTTTCATAGCATAGCATACTTCTCTGAAAATTATGAAACTAACTAATATTTAAATATATTTTAAAATAATTATATTAATACTCCTCAATATAAAAGTAAAGAATGGTTGGAAAACCACTTCATTGCTGTCAGAAAACTGCTATAAATTGAGGTCCAGCAATGACAGCAAAACAAAACATAAACAGATTCCAAGAGCAAATTGTGGGATGCCTTTTTATCTATGGAGATATATTCTATTTTCCTAGATTTGAATCAGATGTTTTTATTTTCTTGAACTCTCCTTTAGCATATTCTGTTCCAACTTAATTTGTCAGTAACGTGGAAGGAGTATAATTATCTCCTATGATTCCATATGTATAACAATATCAGAACCAATGATTCTATGCTTCTATAAAGAACAATATTACAAATATAAGCAACCAAAAAGTTTGTTCCACCTGCAGAATCAAGTAAATTTCCACAAAATATATAGCATCTTGACGAAGTTCCATGTCTTTCTTAATTAGCACATGTAATTGGCATCTTAGTTAGTACCAACTTACATTTGACTATTTTAAAAATAGTAAGGTGAGATTCCCTCGTTATATCATTAAAAGATAAATAATCTTACGTACATGTCTTGTCATGAAAATAAGATAGCTCAGATTAAAGATAACCACCAATATTTTATCCTATCTCTTCAATGCATGCAACAGCACAAACTTTTATCTGATCCTAAGTAATTAAAATAATTGAATGCTAAAATTAAGAAAAAACAAAAAGAAACAGAGATGATGTACCTTCTCACTAAGGACCTCTTGAATGAGAGAAGTGTCTTTGGAGATGCTTTCAATGATCTCAGACGTTGTAGCCTCTTGTGAATCAAAGAAACCCACCTCTTGCCTTAGAATAGCCTCCAAATACATGTATCTAATCCTTAGTACCTGCCTCTCACTTGTTCTACTCCAACAAAACCCCTCTGCAAGAACAACCAAAATACATGCTTAACATGTTTTCTATTACTTTTTGTACAAAAATATATATCCCACTATATGGTGGGATTTTGCATGTTCATATAAAAAAATGAAACTTTGTCGATCGATAGCACTTTTGTTAAATAAGTATATATCCCTTCTTTTGTGATCAATACCATATAATATATATCATTGAAAATATTAAGTTTCACAAGGAATTATATATTGATATAGAAAGTTTTAGAGCTATGAGAATAATTACCCATAAATGCCACCACCAAGACTGCAATTCCTAGATAGACAAAGTATAAGCAAGTCTGCAAATATTTAGAAAAAAAGAATTAAGTCACCAAATTAGATGAAATTAATAGCCATTAAAAGAAACTTTGAAGCAAATAAAATTAAGTTCTTTCGCGCGCTAACCTTTTCAACCTCTTTCATGAAATGTGCATTATTTCCGGTAGCATTCGCACTTCCTATGGAATTTATTAACTCACTGGCAAAGAGCAGAAGGCAATTTGTCGAACAACCATCACCGACTGCTCCGATTGTGCCTAAAGTCATTAAAAGTACGTCGATCCAATCAGCGAACATGAACATTCCATGCAATTTTCTCTTTTGACAGGTACCACTTGGTGATATCTCCATATCTTTCTTCTTATGAGCACCCATGGCTCAGCCTTTAGCAGGAGAAGTTGGTTGAAATTGATTTTTATATATAGCCTCAGCTTAACCAAGAGACTAGTTATAAGCTCTACTCCTCTCCCTCTCTCTCTATATATAAGGTGTGACAAAGGAGGTTGAGAGGTTTCTAAGAAATGTTGATTTGTATATAAAATTTTAAAAAAAAAGTGGCAGACCGATTATAACCACTTTCACTAGATGCAAAACTATTAGCAAGAGCTAGCTTTAAGTGTCCTAATAATTTTCAAGAAAAAAGTAAGTACTTGTCATTTGTCATCTTTGGTTATCTTTAATTTTTTAATTATATCTAGACATGCATGAATGATGTTTGTTAGAGGTGGCCTAATGAGTCAATTAGGACCCTATAATCTACTATTAAGTGCACAAAAGTTAGCCACATAAAGATAATTGCATATTTACATTGACGGAAACGAACATTAACAAAATACATGCATGTCATATATGTAGAGCCGTAGAGTGAGGCACCTATGGTAATAAGCAAATTACGGATCGATTTGTGCTATGAATTCATGTATTTATTTTCAAAGTTCAAATAATCAAATCAAATTAATAGTTAAACATGATAAAAAATGTACTTGAAGTCCAAATTATAATTTTTTTTAGAAAATTTTTACTATTTTTTTTGACATGTACAATTACTTAATCTAAAACTTGTCAATCCTCCGAAAAGGAGTGATTTTTTTAAGTTCAAAATATAGGAAAAAAATTCTAAAAATTGTGAAATTTGATTTTTAAGGACATTTCCATACACATATTATGTTTAATTGTTTGAATCGACTGTTTTAACTTTGAAAATAGAGATGTGAATTTATATGACAGATCAAGGTTCTAAATAACGATTATAGCGGTATAGCGGGGAGGCAAAAAAAAAGCTATAGCGAATAGCGCAGCTATAGCGGAAGCTTTCCTACATAACGCTTTTCTAATTTTCAAAATTTATAGTCTATATTTATACTAATTATTAACATGATCAATATTGGAGATTATGATAATAACTAAATGATAACTTATCTATGTCTATATTTTTTTCAATCATGCAAATCAAAAGGGAAAAAAAAATATACAATGTAACATTATTTAATAGTTCATATTTCATAGTATTACAGATTTTAATAGACGAAGAGCAATTAATTTTATAGTGAAATAAAGTTAGCATACCTATTTAAATATTTTATATATTATTATAATCAAAATCAGATTTCAATGAAACGAACGGCGATAACTTTACAGGTGAATACTAGAGGAAAAGAAAACAAAAGGAAGAATTAATATTTGAATATTTTCTGATATAGAATTAGAGACTAAATCACAAATAAAAACAAAAACATATAGTTTGATTTTAGCATGCTTATTATAACAGGCCATGTAGTATCATAAATATGAACTGAAGTACAGAAGTCCATATAAATTGTAAAAAAGCCTATGTAGCATAGCGCATAGCGCGTAGCGGTAAAAGCGGTCAGCTATTACAGCTATAGCAGCCGTAGTTGAAATAGCGCACTTTTATCTCATAGCGTAGCGTTTATGGTCTGAAAAAGCTATAGCGTAGCTATAGCTAGCTATTTAGAACACTGGGACAGATTGATCCGGTATATACATATTACCATAGCTTCATCTTCATTTTGATGACCTCGTCTCAAATAGACTATTATTTATCATAAAATTAGTGTTTATGTCTTGCCATCACTCTTTTTCCTAAGGTCATTTTCGTTCTTTTTTTTCCTTTAAGTTTCTCCTTTTATTTCATATGTTTGTAGAAGCAGGGGTTATTGACCCTACTCTATTTCATCACATTTAAAGTAATTAAGGAAATAAATCTGTTGCGATTCCAAAAGATCGCAAAATTTCTGCAATTTCAATCACAACCGTTCATATATTTTGAAATTCGTGTACAAAAACTAACTTCTTTTGAAATTGATACATTTCAATAAATAAATGGTTGAGATTAGAATCGCAGTAGATTTGCTTCCTTAAAGTAATCCCTATTCTTCGACTACGGAGTAAGGGTGAAAAAGGAGCGGATACGGAGCGGATAGTAGTAAAACTATATCCATATCTCTTTTTTTCATTTTCCGTATACGAATACGAAGCAGATATCAGACATATCAGACGGATACGATCCGGGTCCCGATTCATATTAGATATTTATTAAAAAAATATAGAAAAATATTAAAAAAAATATTAAAGTCATAATATTTATCTAATTATAATGTTGAATAATATAAAATTTTCATAATATATATTAAAATATATGGTATGTATCTACTATTCAGATACAGATAATTGAAACGTAAAATTATATCAGTATTCTTATTCACACGGATATTTGGACATCAGATATTCACATCTAAATTTTCGAATACAGATCGGATATTATCCATACCGTTTTCACCCCTACTACGGAGTGAATTGATTTTTAATTATTATTTTTTAGAATTAATATTATATTTCTTAATGTAGACACCATTATATATAATATAGCACCACGTCCGATGTGGGGAGTATAATTAATAAGCTAATTCATTCATTAGCAAACATTGAACACGTTTCCGCCGACCTCCTCCTCTGAGGCGGGATTCTCTGTTACAAATTTCATATGAAAAATATTTATTAATAGTCAATGAAAGGTAGGACCCTTCTGTCATAATGTCTCGTTGGCTTGTTATACAGTTAGGATTCAAATCTGCTGCGATTCTTTATTCATAAACAGTACTCTACAATTCTTGTTTTTTCAAATCCAACTGTTAATTTGTTTCGAGATTCGTGCACATAAAAATTAGTTGTTTTGAGAACGTGCACAGAAATGATTGGACGATTAGATTTGAAAAAGCATGTATTTTAGGATCCGAATCTGCTGCGATTCTTTACCCATGAAAAGTATCCTATAATTCTTGTTTTTCCAAATCCATTTGTTGAATTGTTTCGAGATTTGTGCACAAAAAAATTAGTTGTTTTGAAATACGTGCATAAAAATCATTAAATGACTAGATTTGAAAAAAACAAAAATTTTAAAATTACTATTCATATCATTCGGATCGCTCAGATTCAATTTTTGTTATACAAGAGGTTTTGAATCCCTTTTCTATGGGCCTCCTTTTTTTACTCTAGCTACGTACCTCTAGCCTCTAGGCTTTAGCCAGCTTCTTTCAACAAAGTTGCACCGTAACCAAATCCACTGAGCCTCTTTGATTAAAGTTCACATAATCACATTCATTTAGATAATATATAGTATATAACCACAAAACACTAAAGGACAGAAATACTCAGAAACTTTGGTGCACTTATTTTAACTTTCTTGATCATTGACTGTTGATTTTTCCATCTTTCTTGATCATTGACTGTTGATGTTTTCTAATGGAGAACAAAAAGTAGAACAAATGATTATTTTGGTTTATTTTTACTTTTGTAGTTTATTTGATAGGATCTTTTTGGAATTGTAGATTTAGTAAAGATGGCGAGTTTAATTTTTTACAAAAAACTATTTGAAAAAACAATAGATGTCGGACTTAGCAAAGCTCTTAAAAAAAGTAGATATGATCTTCAAAAGGAAGGAAATTTTTTTCATAAGTCAATTATATATGCTAGATACAGAGATGTAGCCGTCATTTTTATTCATGCTCATTGAAACTTACATTTCGCCAACTCTGCCCATTAAAACGAAATTCTGTCAAAACTACTCAAACCGGCTACTTAATAGCCGGTTCCTAATTTTTATTAAGAACCGGCTATTAGATAGCCGGTCCCTTTTTTTTTTTTTTTTTTTTGGAAAAAGTTATAATTTTTTGAATTGAATAGAAAATATATAATTTATAAAAATATATTTGAAATATATTTAGAAAAATATAGCCGGTCGGTCCCTATATTTGAAATAATTTAGAAAAATATATTAGAAAAGTTATAAGTTATAACCGGTTTGAGTATCTTTTTTTCTTTGAAATTGGATAGAAAAATATATAATTCAGTTTATTAGAAGGACTAAAACAAAATGCTTATATGAGACTCGAGCATATACCTTTCAGTTTACTAGAGCATATACCTTTCAGTCCTTAAAATCGAACCAGAAGACAAAATGCTTGTATGAGACTTCTCCTGTGGCAATTGCACTTGCTACTGGTGCATTTCTCAGTACTAAAAAGTATTTTTTAATATAAAAAAATTTAATTAAGACACTAAAAATCTTAAACTTAATTTTTGAGGCACTAAACGACGTTTTTTGGCGATTCTGATTTTTCCTGATACCCGGGGTTAACCCCGGAGTGACGGTCACCACCGTCTCCTCCTCCCCTTTCCGAATTGGGGTCATACGCGTAAATCCGACTTTCCTAGCAAAAGTTATGGCCGTTTAAAGTTAAAAAAAAAAAAACGATGTTTCCGACCCTTGATCCATTTCATTTTTTTTTTAAGTTATGACTGTTTTATTTTTTCTAATAACACACAATGAAATATTTTACTTTTTCTTACAGCCGCGAAAAACCTGATCTGAAAAATATTGATCCGGATTATTTGTTTCAGTCCTTCTAATAAACTAAATTATATATTTTTAAAACTTTAATAAAACTTTAATAAAAAAAATTATAACTTTTTTCAAAAAAATAAAATAAAATAGAAACCGACTATTTAATAGCCGGTTTCTAATTTTTATTAAAACCGGCTATTAAGCCGCCGGTTCTAATAAAAATTAGGAACCGGCTATTTAGTAGCCGGTTTGGACATTTTTGACAGAATTTTCGATTTATGAGCAGAGTTGGCGAATTTTATGATTGTTTGGGCATGGATAAAAATGACGGGAGATGTAGAGTAGAACTAGGGTGTTCCTAAGCCCACCATGCTTTATATATATATATATATATATATGTATATGTGTGTGTGTGTGTGAGAACTCGACTCTAACTCTATCGAATTGGTTTCAAATGACAAATCTAAACTGTTGAAATCTTTCTATCTTATGAGTGATGCGTCTACATGTGAAAATTTTAATATTTTTTAATTTAGTATAAAGTCAAGTAGTCAAAATTAAAAGGTTTATAAATTAATTTTAATGCATTCATTTTTTGGACGCCTTTTGACCACTTGACTCTATATAAATTTAATTTAAAATTTTTAAAATTTTTGTATGGTCTACATCACTCGTAAGGTAAATATTTTTTAATGGTTTGAATTTGTCAGTTGAAGTCAATTTGAAAGGTTTTAGAGTTGAGTTCACAAAGAATCTTGGTGAACTTAGGAACACCCTAGTTCTACTCCAGAGATGTATATATTTTTGGGGTGAAAACAATACTAATTCGTAATTAGTAGGTACTCAAAAGCCATTGATAATAATAATAATTAGTGAGTGAGGCAATGTAAGAGATCATTTTGTAACTATATATATTGATGATTTATATAAACTAGCAAGAGGGATAAAATAGACTTAAAGAAGTGAAACTTTAAAATTCAGGAGTTTGAATTAAAGGGTGTCTCTCTTCTACTAAAATTCAGTTTATCTCAATATTAGACATGGACATTACTAAATTATAATTTAGAAGCTAACTATAAAAAATGATTTAGGTTAATAATTTAGAAGTTAACCATACATACATATATGTGCCTTAATTATTTGTGATTTTGTCCGAGTTCAAATGTATATAATATTTTAAATTATGTCAGACACGATCGAATTCAAATTTATAATCGGATTATGATACATAATTAATTTCATAATCTGATTAATTATATTTAACACGTACGGTCTATCTAAAATTCTAAATGCACGATCACCTCAATATATATAGACAATATAGATGGGCTCCATTTGGAATATCCTACAAAGCATTCCAACTTAGAGAAGTTGCTTTCTAAGGCCACTAGCAACTAGCAACCTTTTTTTTTAGCATCACAAAACAACTAAAGCAGACTTCTTTAATCTTTATGATATGCAAAGATGAAAGGGAAAAAAGGCACAAGGATACGAGTCCTATACTGGCTGTGTATGGCTTAATTAGTTATAAGCTAAATATACGAACCAGTGCTCTAAATAGTAATTGGCTATAGTTTTTTCGGATCATAAAAGTTAAGCTATGAGTTAAAATGTGTTATTTCAGCTAACGATTGTTTAGCTGTAATAGCTTACTACTATTACCGCTATGCTACATTTTTTTTTTGCAATTTACATGTACTTCTGTGATTTTGTTTCTATTTTTAATGCTATATAGTCTATTATGATAAGTATGCTAAACTGAACTATGTATTTTTTGTTTATATTTGTAATTTAGTATCTCATTCTATATAAAAAATGTATAAATATTAATTCTTTCTTTTTTTGCTCTTCGCCTAATATTCACCTATAAAATTATTGCCGTTCGTTTCATTAAAAGCTTATTTTGATTATTATAATATATAAAATATTCAAATAGGTATATTAACTTTATTTCACTTGTAAAATTAATTGCTCTTTGTCTATTATAATCTATAATACTATGAAGTATGAACTATTAAATAATGTTACTCTTCTTATTAATTTGCTTGATTGAAAAAGGTATAGAATTAAATTAGTTATTATTTAGTTGTAACCATAATTCTTCAATATTGACCATGATGATAATTAATAGAAATATAAAATATAAATTTTGAAAAGAAAAATAAAACTATGTACGATAGCTTTTGTTATAGCTACGCTATTCACAATTTTTTTTTTTTGTCTCCTCGTCATGTTACTACAATCGTCATTTAGAACCTTCATACGAGCTACGATAAAAAATAAAATAAAAATATATAGACCAACCACGTGAAACACGGAAAAGATATGTCAAATTTCTTTTTTAGCTAGCATATACTCTATACACTGTATATAAGTGAATAGTGCATATTCTTTTCAAAGTAGCAAAAAGCAAAGAAAAAAGCTCAAAAAAGAATAAAGAGGTTTGTACGAAAAGGTTTTTACTTAATGCGAACAAAGGTGGTAACTTTGTAATCTTGTATGCTTTTCGACTCAGTCAAAACAATCAGGCCCCTACTTGGCCTCCTGCTTTGTTTGGCCTCCTTATTATTCACGTGGGAAAAAAAATTCAGTTGAATTTTTCTTTTCCCACATGAACAATAAAATTCAGTTTAATTATATATCTATATCCATGCTTATTCTCTTTGGTTGGCTGAACAGGGCCTCAGTCAAAACGAGGGGAGTTGGAAATTTAGAGTGGGAAAAACATACTGTGCCGTGACTAACATGTCGTGATTTTAGTCTCGTGCCGTGCTGTGTCGTGATCAAGTGAACAGTCACACGTGTCGTGCCGTGCCGTGATCAAAATATCGAGGGGTAGTCACGGTACGTGAATAGTCATGGCACGCGAGTCACAACATGCGGTGTGTGACTATTTGCATGTTGTGTCCAAACGTAACTGGTCATGTTTATCACATTTAACTATTTTTTCATAATTTAGATTAGTTTATTCAAGATTCACCCTTTGATCAAGACCTAATGGTCCAAATTACATGTGACTCGCGTGACCACGGCCCATGCCGTGCTGTGACCGGATCTTTTGTGTGACATGACATGACATGCCATGTCAAATTTTCAAAAGATGGTCACGACACGCGAGTCACGGCACGGAACAGTTACATTTGCTGTGCCGTTCCATGCCATAATCGTACCATTCCGTAACAGAACCGGCTCCGCCATGCTATTTTTCTCACTCTAGATGGAATAAACTCTCTGTTAAAATTTGGAGGGGTCTATTAAAAAAGCGAAGTAGCATAATGAGATGATATGACATAGTGCAATTAGTGGCTGGTAATTAATGATTAATTCTGTTGACTAATTGGGCTTAAAATTTCTAAAACACCTTTAACACACCATCTGTAGTACTAGTATATATTAGGCAATCATAATGTCTACAAATTAAAGGACAAAAAATGAGGCATTCATCAAAATCAGTTACTTCAAGGTAGAGCTGGCATGCATTCTGCTTCAAAAATATATATTATCTTCCTAAAAGGTACTTTACTTGAGACAAAATTCTTTAGGCTAGCAAGTACAATGCTTAGTTTAATTCAGAGCTTAATAGTAGTTCTTTATGGTTTAGATGTGGAGCTTTTTTCTTCTTTATATGTAGTTTGTAATTTTCTTTTTCAGTCATGAAGTTTAAAAAATTGATATGAAATCATTTAGTGTCAGAGCAAATTCTTATTTAAAAAAAAAAATAGAAGAACCACAATATTTTATTTATTTACTCAGAAGTGACTTTTGAACTGGGATCAATAATTCAGATTCAAAATATTTTTATTTTTTTCCACTAACACATAAATAAATATTTTAATTTTTTTTATAGTTACAAAAAATCCGACCTGAAAAATATTGATCAGGGTTATTTATTGCAATCTTTTTAATAAATCCAATTATAGTATTATATCTATTTTTAAAGAAATATATAAAATATTTCTAATATTTCTAATATTTCAATATAAGAAATAAATAAATCATAACACTTTCTGTTTAATAAAAAAAACTCAAATCCGTAGAATAATTCTCCAGAAAGTGAACCTTAAGATGCGAGAATTATTTTCCGGAAAGAGATGCTGGATCTGAAAAAATTAATTCTTCGAATTGGGCAGATTTCAAAATTTTCTAAATTTAGGTGTAGAATGTTAAATTTATATATTTTTTGTAATATTAATAAAAACTTCGGGTCTTTGTATAGAGTTTCGTTATGGTAGTGTTCCTCTTAAAAATATTGTTGTGGTGTACTGGTGTTTCCCAAATATACAATTCCTTTTCATGTGGTTTCATCATTAATTAACATTGATGTGCTCAAGGTTAAAATAGTCAAATCAATTAAAAATTAATTACCGCATTAATTTTCTCTTAAATTTTTTGTTATATGGTGTTTCCCATTAATATATGTCATCCATTGTCATGTGATTTCATCATTAATATTCATTTTCCCAGGGATACAATAGTCAAATCAATAAAACATTAATTACCGGCATTAGTTTTCTCTTAAATTTTTTGTTATATGGTGTTTCCCATGCATATATGCCATCCATTGTCATGTGATTTCATCATTAATATTCATATTCTCAGGGATACAATAGTCAAATCAATAAACACCATAAAATATTAATTACTAACAGTAATTTAAGAAAAATAAACTAAAATGTAAGATAAAAAAAAGGCAAGTATGGGAAGTTAGAGGGGAAAAAAATATATAGTGCCAGACACATGAAATTAATTTTGATTTTAAAAAGTTCATATCAATTTTTGTTTCCTAGAAATTAATTCCTTCCTGTCATTTTTAATGTTTTTATTATGTAAAAAAGAATATTATTTTGTTGTTTGTTATTATGTAAGAAATTATTTTTGTTATTTTTCATCTAGTACTCGATTAGTTAATGAATTTGAATCCGATAAATTATTTGAACCCAATTAGTTAATAAGTTTGAATCCAATAAACTATTTGAACCTGATTTCCGTAGAAATTTTAGATATGCTCTTATTACAAGAATACAATTCGACACTTTGAATTTTAATATTCTGCAACTTCTTTTTGTGCAAGCCACTTTGAAAATTAATCCTAGTTAATATACATATTTCAAAATTCATACATTCTTTTTAATTACGTAGGGGGCATTAATGAAATACACTACAAACTACAAAGCATTAATAAAACGACCACTCCTGACTCCAAAAAAAAATTGCCTTTAAACATGTGACTTTCTTCCATTTCCTGAACATTTAAAAAAAATTTGTTGCTATTTGTTTTACCGAAATTAAACATGAAAGCAGGTGGACTTAGCTAGGGCTGCAAAAAAAATTCGTAGTTCGTAATTCGATTTGAAAAAGTTTGTAAAATTTTTGATTCGAAATAGTTCGAAATTAATTCAAACCAATTTCAAACTGGACATAGTTTGTTCGAAATAGGTTCGCAAACTATTCTAATTCGAATCTCAAAGTAACATGAACTGTTGATTTCTGCTGATGACTTGTGTTCACTGATGACTTAAAAGTTAAAACATAAGGCCGTCCAGCCATAAGTCATAACTCGTAAGTCGTAACACTCGCTCTTAGTTTTAAAACCCTAGGCGACTTTCACCTTTCGCTCTCGGCAACTACGATCACTCTTTCTTGTCGTAAAAAAGTTTATAAAAAATTTAAAATTGAGTTCATAAAAAAATTAATTCGAAATTAATTCAAACTAAACTTAGCTTGATTTGCAGCCCTACCGTGGACTAGCAACATTTAAAAACATGCTTGTACAATCAATTTTATTGCAAGACGAAATTTGTTTAAATAAAAGCACCAACTCACAATTTATTACAGGTAGCACCAACTTTTCTCCTCCAAACAGCTACTAATTAGTACCGAAAGTTTAGCTCACTTTCAGCTTTCCACACTTTTAATTTAAATTGAATACTAAGCTGTTCTTTATCTTTGCTTTATAAAGTTTGAATTATTCATTATGAGATTTCATTTGGCCTGATTAATACCTTTATTTTTTTCTTTTTTTTTTTTGTTGAAAATTTGTCAGAAGCTGACAAGTGTTCTGATTAATACCTTTCAAAGTAGGAAACCGCTAAGAAAAACCAGCTCAATTTTGAAAGGAACCTTCCATCCGATTCAAGGGATATAACTTATATAATTGGTCCAATATTTTTTCTTTTCAAAATTTCATTTGAAATGACTACTAATACTCCTAACTAATTTGTCATTTTTAATATATATTTTTTAAACCTTCATAGAAATTGCAAAGTCATGAGGAGAAACCAATCTCTCGACCTTTGAATACAACAATTTTATGACTTTTTTTTCTAGCCAATTATGTTATCTCTCATTTCTCTCTCATTTATAATAATTAATAATATTATATGCACCATACAAATAAGTGTTGTGGTGTTCGTAGTTGTCGTGTAGAAATTCATATAATAACTATATTTTTCAACATTACTTATATACAAGTAGTGATTTTCATTTTACATTTTTTTATAATTTTTAGATCATTAAAAAATAGTGATTTTTATCTATCTATAAAAAAAATAGTGCAAAAACTTAAAAAAAATGTAAAATATAGCACACATTTTCATACGAAGATCATGTTGAATGATTCCGATTAATTTTTTAATTTAAAAACTAAAATATTAATTTATATGATTTATAGTACGAACCAATCTGCGCTATGCATAATATACCATTACCATAGCCTCACTCCTAAAAATATAATCTAATTCGTGTACCTAAATATCTCGAAGTTTCCTAACAGCGGAGATGGTGAGAAATTAATTAAGATGACTTTAATTAAAATATCATACGGGGTTCAAGCCCCTAAAATATGACTAATTAGATATGTGAGTGCTTCATGCACGCATGTTATTAACAGGTGAAAAATACCCTTCGAAGTACGAGATAGGAGTGATTCAATGGGCGTCGGATCTACTTTTAGGTCCAGTTAGCTCTATCACCGTACGATTTGCATTAAGATATATGTACACGAAAATTGAAACAAATATACATGGATTTTAATTAGTTCGCACCAATCATGATACAGAACGAATGGTCATTATACCCATTGTAAATGACTAGTACGCTGCTTGAAGTAAAAATTCCTTTGTTAAATTCTTGACCCAATGGAGATGCTTTAGATTAAGATTATGCTCCAAAAATAGTGGAGTAGAGGAAGGAGAAAGAAAAGAGAGGAATTAGCGCTAATTTTACTCTCTCTATATATATTCCTATTTAGAGTGACAAATTTCATAATTTTTGTATAACAAACTCATCTTTTCTTACTTCCACTTCCTCTCTGATTTTTCTCTTCTGGAGCAAGAGAGCAAGAGAACTCATCTTTTCTTCCCTCTGCTCCCTTTCTTTTCTTTCAATGAACGATATTTTACCTCTTTTGAAGCATAGCCTAGAGTTATGAAAGTTAAGTGTTCTATCCAGGCTGACAGCATCTATTTTAGATTTGAATTGTTAGATCTGGCACGAATAATATATATATCGTTCATTCCATCTCGAACTTAATTGATCAGAATTCTGATAAGGTGGTCTTAATCTAGACTCCAAATTTGAATTACTTCAGAGGATCAGGACTCCGTTGGTTGGCTTGGCTATTCTCCAAAATTATCTTCTTTTTTTAAAAAAAATATCTCCTGTTTTGGGCCGTACTGTATTTAAGCAGGAAGAAGTCTTCTATACTTTTTATCTTTTTTTTGGGTCACACCAAATTAGGCCTATAAATGCATTTCTTCTATTATCTTTTATTTTGGGTCACATCAAATTAGGCCTAAAGCTCTCATCTACAACTACAAGTACTTTCAATGAGCTTTAGACATCTGTTATCTATTATTAATTTATTATTGATCACTTCCTCATTTTGACAGTACTACTTTGATGATGTAAATCTGCTGCAATTTCAAAGGATCACAGGTCCTGCAATTTAAATTCCATCTGTTCATATGTTTTAAGATTCGTACACAAAAATTAATTTCTTTTGAAATTCGTATATTCTAATAAATGAACAGTTGAGATTAGAATCACAGGATCCTGCTGTGATCCTTTGAAATCACAGCAGATTTATTTTCTACTTTGATACGACTCCACTGATGCCTTATATGAGATAAATTCCAGAATCCAGATCCAGCCAAATAATTTGTTGGCGCGTTACACATGCATAGTCATTATCTATCTAATTGTTTATTACCAGAGAATCACACCAATGTGGTGTTGTTACCAAACAAATCAACCTATTCAAATATATGATTAATCACCTTAAGGTTTTTTGGCCAAACAGTTTCTTTTATTTACATTGGAAGTCATTCTTTCTTCTCTACCAACAATTGTCTCTAATTCCTCTCTCTCTCTCTCTCTCTCTCTCTACAAAACATGGATGAATTCCTTACAGAGACCCGGTGGCAAGGCAACGCAACCGCAAAGGTTGCGGGGCCCACGCCGGACCAAGCATGGTTGCTTCTTGGTGACTTTTGTGGTTTGCACAAGTGGGTCAGATCCCTCTCCACGTGTCACATCGTCGAGGGTTCAAACAATGTGCCTGGCTGCATCCGATACTGTGCCGGGTCAGTTAACCAGGCAAACCTGACTGAGCCAGTCGGTTGGGCCAAAGAACGACTAGTCGAGTATGACCGGGTTAACCGGTTTTATACTTATGAGATTGTCGAGACAAACAAAGGGTTCAGCCGGTACAAGGCAACACTCCGGGTTGAACAGGACCCTGCAGGGTGCTCGATCGAGTGGTCATTTCAGGCGGATCCGGTGAAGGGATGGTCGGAGAAGGCATTTGCCTCATTCTTTGAGAACATGACACGTGGCGCTGCAAGAAGATTGGAGGAAGCACTGATCATCAGTGATCACTGATCACTGATAGAATTGTGATGAGATGAGATCCAAGGTGCTGATGCGCAAGTGACAATACAATGTATCGTTATATAAATTTAATATGGAAGCTTTATATTGTGACAAGTTGATAATTAAGGATTGTTGCTGTTCGTGCATAAGCTAGAATAATTAATTTCTAAGTTTCCGGAAGGAAAAACAAATTTAATATAAGTGTCCATTGGTGCATCTTAGAAGTCATTTCTTAATGCATATATATGGTTGGTTCTTATTATTGGTGTTTGTGTTGTTTTTATTTTTCTGATGAGGAAGTTTTTATAGGTGTTGTTTCTAAAAATTATTTATATTCCGAACTTGGAACCTCAAGTCATATGTGATTTTATGTTGAGGAGGTTAAAATGTTTCATCTTACATCACATTTTTTTGTTCCGTTTTCAAAGTTTAAATATTTGATTCGAACGGATCATGATCACTATATATATTAAATATGGTTGGAGAACAAATTTTATATTTTTGTACTTATTTAAAAAATATTTTTCTTCCGTTTTCAAAGACCCTTCAAAAATAATAATTTTATACTTATTTAAAAAATAGTAAATAATTTCAAAAAATATGAAATTGGTCTCTATGTACATTCTAATATGCGGATTTTTTTTATAACCCTAAAAATACGTTTAAAAATAAAAACTACCCTCACCAACTTTCTATCAAAAATACCACTTCTGCAGACTGAATCTGCGTATCTAAATCGACCGGATCTGCAGACTGAACAGGAGGATCCGGATTCACAAACTAAGGATGCAGACCCGTGGATTCGCAGACTGAGGACGTGGCCCCGCGGATTCACGGATTGAGTCCGCGTACCCGGCCATAAATTTCTTTCTTTTTATCCGAGCATAGTTCTGGGAATCCGCACCCTCTGAGTCAAACTTTGCGTTACTTTTTGTAAGATTGAGACATTTTGAAATATCTCAATCGTCCAAATAATTTATGCACAAATCTCAAATCTCAAACATTTTAAATATCTCAAACGTTTTGGAATATCTCAATCGTTCAATTATTTTCTGGGAATTCGCATCCTCTGAGTCAAACTTTGCGTTACTTTTTGGAAGATTGAGACTTTTTTGGAATATATCAATGGTTCAAATACTTTATGCACGAATCTCAACTCTCAAATAATACTTTATGCACGAATCTCAATCGTTCAAATTCGCATACTTTATGAACTCCAGAATGCGCATACTGCACCAAACTTGGGTACGCGGACTCAATCCGCGGTTCCGCTGATTCAGTCCGCAGATCCTGATCCGTCTGCTCAGTCTGCAGATTCGGTCGATTTGAATACGCGGATTCAGTCTGCGGGAGTGGTATTTTTGATAGAAAGTTAGTGATGGTGGTTTTTATTTTTAAACGTTTTTTGAGGGTTGTAAAAAAAAAATCTATCTAATATAAATATCATATTATTCCTTTTGAATTGACCGTTTTGAATTTTAGAAAAAAATATATATAAACTATAAAATTCACGGCATGAAAAATATGAACAATTTGAACCCTCTCTTTTATGTTTCTATGTTTACTCGGTAAATGAATGGACAAAATTTAATAATAGCTTGGTTAGGATGGTCCTTCTTTTCTAAACTTGTTAATTTTTAGAGATTAGATCTAACCAGCTGTCAAGCTGTCCTTAGTATGCTATTGCGCATGCATTGGAAACGACAATGCTCTTTGTTATTTTTTGTTATATTAATATCATTGTTTCTATTATATTATATATGGTGAATTCTTAATTGGGTAAGTCCACTCCAATACAAGAAAAGAAAGCAAAAAAAAATAGAGTAAGGTTATGATGCTTTTAAGTTTTAACTCATAAAAGTCATGTTTGATTGTGAAACAAGTGGTGAGTAAATTTTCTACATCACTTAGTTAAATGAGAAGTAAATTTGAAGAAGTAAGATTGAGTAACATTTAGGTTAATATGAATTAAGTTACTTCATCTAGAGAGGTGGAGTAACTTACTCTATATGTGGGTCCCACAGTTAGAGTAACATCATGTTATAATTTTCTCTCTATTCATTAGCTTATTTTATTAAACTCCAACCAAACATGATTATTTTAATTTTTTTTAGCTCGGAGTAAGAAATTTAATCCATAGTAACTTTATTTCACAACCAAACATGACCAAAATATTTTTGGTAGCTTCAAATGAAAAATTTGAATCGTTGTACTTCACGAACAATGTATTTATATGTAAAATTTATAAATTAATTTAATATAAAGTCAACTAATATACAAATATTTATAATTTATTTTTTTCCTTGATTTTATCACTACATTGTTCAAAACATAATTTTTATCTTGAATTTTGGGTATAATAAACACGAGCAATTAATATTATAAAAGAATAAAAGCGTTATGCCAGCCTACAACTTGTGAACTTCCAATCACAATCACAGTGACAAATAGATTTTTCGGATTCAGTTCGGTGGGGTTAAAAATTTCGTGATTCGAGAATAATTCGGGTATAATTCGGGAATGATTTGGAATTATCCGGACCGAAGATCTCAGTCCCACAAGAGAGCAAAAAGAAAACCAACAAAAAATCAGTAAAAATTAGAGAAAAATTTGTAAATAGCTCATGAATAATTCAACGTTCGGTTCGCCATAGCCAAAATAAAAAATTATTCGTGAATAGCTCGTGAATAATTTGTGAATCTTGTGACTATGCTTCCAATCCCCATTCTTTTATTTAGGTAAAGTGGCTAAATTGCTCTTTGTTTAAGCTAGTGTTTTATCTTTGAATATTAATCATATTTAAATGGCGTGACTGCATTTTTTTGTTGTTGAACTTGAAGAATATCTCTCTTCTTAATTTTTCGATTAACTGAAGATGGAAGGATATTTAATTGGTAACCATTCTATTAATGCAAAGAATCTAGTTAACCCTTAAAATTGGGATAGTTTGTCTTGATGTTAAGCCTCGTTGCTTTTTTTATTTTTATCTTTAACATGTCAGATTTGGCCCATCACAAGCCATTGTCAACAATGTTTCTATCAAAAATTGTTTATTTTCGGCCCTGTTTTATGGGGCCTGTTGGACCTCTTAATTCTCCAAGCCTATTCCAAAAAAAGTAACAAAATATATATTTCGGGAAATAAAATTGAGAAAGCACATCAGCCCGTCACCTTATCATTTTCAAATTTCCTTCAATCCAACTCGTGCATTAAATTGCGCCTACTGCATTTAATATTGTATAGAGTTTTTCGGGCATTTTAATTTTTCAGACACTACATGCATGAAGATAGTATAGATCATGTTTGAAATAGTAGATTTTAATCAACTTTATTTTTAATACTGTTAGAATTGTCAAAAAAAAAATACCAAGTGGTTTCTACTTCTTTTTAATACATTAAAATGGATTGACAAATTTTTTTCACTTTGAAACCTTTTGACTTGTGATAAAAGTATATTAATATTGTCAATTAATTATATTATCAACTATTTCATTTCATATTTAAAACAAATTTTTTTAATGACCAATATATTCTCAAGTGATTTGGTGCCAAGTGATTTTCAAGATGTTGTGCCAAGCACTTTGTAACACAGTGACCGAGGTATATGCCTCCATGTGAGAGGTCTTAGGATCGATTCTAGCTAGCAAGATTATTTAGAGAATGTTTGTGTATCTATGAGCTATGTCAAAAAAAAAAAAAATTGAAGATGTTGTTCTAAATCTTAGCAAACAAATGATCATGTTTTGAAGTTTGAACCAAAAACCTGTTAACCTTCTTTATTAAAAACTAGTCAAATGCCAGCCACGCATTGCTGTGGAAATTGAAAGTTTGTTTTAATCATTTTCTTTAAATGTAATATTTGTATTGTAATGGATACATTACTAAATTTAATTATCTTTTTGTGAAATTTGTACTATTTTAGGTGCTTTATTAATTATATGTTTGATGTTTTTTCTCGCTTCTCTTAACCATGACACAAAATCACAAGGAGAGAAGTGAGAAAATTTAATTATTTTATTGTGAAATTTATACTGTTATAGGTGTTTTTTTTTATTTTTCTATGTAACCTGTACCTTTTATTTTATTTAATACAATATAGGTAGGTTCTTCACCTGTCTATTAAAAAAATATTAAAACAAGATTGTTTCCCACACAAGTTGAATTATAAAATTTTACCCAAAAAATACAAAACATTATTCACAAAAAAAAAAAAGTTTTGCAGATAGAAAATGCAACCAAATGTTTTCTTAGAAAAAATCTTTAAAATCCAACAAATTGCATAAACAATTAAAAGAAAATTTACAAGTACGAACATTAGAAATAATTATGGCATCTACTAATAAGAAGAAAAGAAATAAAATTTTGCACAAAGCTTCTCGAAAGAGCACCACCTCCCAAATATTCATTTGCAAAATCAGCCTCTAAAGCTTCATATCCCCGGTCCTCTATAAACCAAGAACATACCACTATGAAATGAAAAAGTAACAACATAAAACAAATATTAAGCACATTCAAGAATAAGTTTGTTGTTTACAATAACACCAATCATGACAGTAGGAGAAAAGTTGGGAGTTTTTATGAGGAAATTTGTCAATTTTTGTAGGAATATTGCGTTTTCCACCCACAAATTCGAAAATTGTTGACTTCATGTAATTTGGCAACTTAAAGAATAGGGTGCTAGGTGTAAAAAGCGATTTATTACATGATAAAACAATGTTGGATGTTATTAGTCAAAACCCTTCTGTAAATCCTAACTTGCACTGTATTGCATAAATAAAATATTAAGATAAGAAATATTTCAAGGATGTCATAGTAGAGGTGCAAAAGGAGAATTTTTTTTTTAACAATTTGTGATATGAAAATTTCAAATGACTTTTCACCGTATCATGAGCTAATAACTTAAAATAATGTTGACTATTGAGTATGAGTGAGGCTACGGTACTATGCATAGCATACAAAAAACTTTTCAATCAATCTGAACTACTCAACATGATCTCTATATGAAAAAGTAATTGGAAATCAAATTTCAAACCCTAAACAACTATCCTTAGTTCGTCTCCTCACTCTCTACATCAAGAATGATTAGTGTGGCGCTGACAATTTTCAAGTAGAGTGGGGTTAAAATGCACCATTGTGTCCCAACCATACCCCATGTCTTTATCTTTGTTCTGGAAATTCAAACAGTCGATCTGAACCGCTCAACATGATATCCATATTAAAATGTGTTTATAGACAAAATTTCATATTCTTTGAAATTTTTTTACTATTTTTTAGATAAGTACAAAATCACTGTTTTTGAATAGTCCAGAATCAGTGATTTTGTAACAATCTAAAAAAATAGTAAAAAAATTTCAAAAAATATAAAATTTGGTATCTAAGCACATTTTAATATGGAGAACATGTTGAGCGGTTCGGATCAACTGTTTGAACTTCGAGAACAAAGATAAAGACATGGAGTATGGTTGGAGGCACAAAATCAATGGTGCATTAAAAACCCCTCTCATAGTGAGTATAATATTTATTTTTCTGCAAAAGGTACAAAAGATATCCTTCCCAGATATTTTTTTTGTATGATCATAGCATCTTTTCAAAGATGCAGTAAATGGCCTATATTTTCAAACTTACCCAAATAGTTGTCAAAATTGATGATAGGTAGATCATTTGCATTCCTGCCTTTTGTTGGGACGAGGCAAAACAGCGCACAAGCAAGTAAAGAAGCTATGAGTTCCTACAATAAAAGAGAGACTCTTAAAACAAAATTGCACAACTTAGAATTCATTATTGCAAAATTGCGGTTTAACTGATTGCTTAAATAAAAAATCAGCTGAGGCTTAGGATAAATTCAGAGAGGGATTCTAAGGTTGCAACTTGCGTGTGTAAGAAACACTACGCCGGCATCTTGTGAACCTCCCATTGCTCCAGAGCATAGGTATCTAGTTCTCCTACTGACAGCAACCTGACACCAGCATTAAAAGTCATGACCTCTCTAGGTAGTGTTCCTCTGATTTACAAATGTAATACATATCCATCAGCTCCACAACAATCTTACCAGTACAGTACATGAGTACCAATAATCTGATTGTGTAAAATTTGTGATGTCAAAGACCTACAAGCATGCTAAGAAAAAATCATAAAAGTCAGGAAATTCACCTCATGCATCTTTGAATATAACTTGCATCAATTAAATATGAATGCTTCACATTTTAATACATGAAATTCTCCCAAAAAGAAAAAAAAACACTGTAAAATAGACATACCAATCCTCCGCCTTCATCATCATCTAAATTTGCAAAAGTTGTTGCATTGGCCTGAATAGGCTGGCCTGTAACAGCTGAAACCTGAACAAATACACAAAAAGGACATAATGCAGTGCTCAAAATTACATGTCATATCAATAATAAACAAAAAGGAAGACATGGTCATGTTTTATTAAAAGAGAGTATAGTAAATTAATCAAGATATGAAAAAAAAATAACTTTAATGGTCCTCCAGCAATGTCAAGTTGACCGTTTAAAGTCAGGAATAAAAACTGGAAAATTGAAAATTTGATTAAAATGAAAATTTGATTACATGGATTAAACCATGTAATTAACAATCTGTCACATCCTAACCCCATTTCAAGATTTCAAGCTTCAGTGAAGAACTAAAGTTAATTGGTGAAAATTTGGGCTAAACCATGGATTAATTGTTATTTGCAATCAAACATTTCAGAGAACATAACAGTAATAGAAAATGAACATATGTAATTAATGAAAAGTTGCAGCAAAATTGCTAAGCAGACTCCGTTATCAAAGAATAATTTGCATTAATTTCTTCCTAACATTTGATTTGTATTCAAATGTTATTAAAGAAAGGGTAAAGCAACTGCTTGCATGAAAAAGGGAAGCCAAATCATAATAACCATCTGCTCTTTTGCCTGTTA
The DNA here is from genome assembly GCA_964058825.1 of Carex arenaria. Taxonomy (NCBI): domain Eukaryota; kingdom Viridiplantae; phylum Streptophyta; class Magnoliopsida; order Poales; family Cyperaceae; genus Carex; species Carex arenaria. The sequence continues at coordinate 62,028 of CAXKVW010000326.1, forward strand.
TCCGTAAATACACATTGATCTAAACAAGAAAAGACACATTTCAATTCACATAATAATTTTTATATTCTTTACATACATTATACTCAGTTTAACACTAAATTGTGGAAATGGGACCGGATATGGAACACAAATTTATATGGTTTCCAGTTTCTCCTATTTTTTTTTAAAACATTTGAGAAATCCACATGTTTCGTATTTCATTAAGAAACTAAGAATAAAGTTCTTACAAAATAAATAGGTATCAAGCAATGGTACCAGCAAACTATTGTAATTAGTGACTGAAAATCTAAAGTTAGCGACCTTCATACCCCTTATATCATCACTGGTACCAGCATCACAAGTGGTACCATCATCCTAATATAAAAACATTCCCTACTACTCTCAAATGTAAAAACTATGGGTTTCAATTGCCAAATTATGTTAAAATTACTTATTTCTCTTATAATATATATATATATATATATATATATATAGAGTTGGGCTATGGTACTCTATAGAGTACCATGGCTCGGTGCTCTACGGCACTATATCTCTATTTTAAAAATTCAAACACCCGATCCGAACCGTTGAACATGTTCTTCATATTGAAATGTGCTTGGAGACCAAATTTTACATTTTTTGGAATTTTTTTGCTATTTATTAAGCCACTTTGAAAATCTCAGATCCGATGGTCCAGAAATTTTTACTGTTTTTTACTGTTCACAGCAGATCTGAGATTTTCAAAGTGGCTTAATAAATAGCAAAAAAATTCCGAAAAATGTAAAATTTAGTCTCCAAGTACATTTCAATATGAAGAACATGTTCAACGGTTCGGATCGGGTGTTTGGATTTTTAAAATAGAGATATAGCGTAGAGTACCGAGGCGTTTTACTCCATAGAGTACCATAGTCCATCTCTATATATATATATATATATATGAGTAGAACTAGGGTGCTCCTAAGTTCACCAAACCTCTTGTGAACTTAAATCTAAAATATATCGAATCGACTTTAAACGATGAATCCAAACTGTTGAAACCCTTCTACCTAATGAGTGATGCGTCTACATATAAAAATTTTAAAGTTTCGAATTAATTTAATATAGAGTCAAGTGGTCAAAAGTTTAAGGTTTATAAATTAATTTTAATGCATTCATTTTTTGGACTCCTTTGACCACTTGACTCTATATTAAATTAATTCGAAACTTTAAAATATTCACATGTAGACGCATCAATCATTAGGTAGAAGGATTTCAACGGTTTGGATTCATCGTTTAAAGTCGATTCGGAGTCAAGTTCACAAGATGTTGGGTGAACTTAGAAGCACCCTAGTTCTACTCTACACACACACACACACACACACACACACACACACACACAGGACGTGGCTACGGTGCTACGCGTAGCATAGAGACCTCCGTGCAACGGCTCAAAATTTGAATTTTCAAAATCCTAACGGTCGATCCAAACCGTTAGATGTGTTCTCCATATTGAAATGTGCTTGGAGACCAAATTTTACATTTTTTGGAATTTTTTTACTATTTATTAAGCCACTTTGAAATCGCTGATCCAACGGTGGCTTAACCAATAGTGAAAACATTGGATCAGCAATTTTCAAAGTGGCTTAATAAATAGTAAAAATTTTTTAAAAAATATAAAATTTGGTCTCCAAGCACATTTCAATATGTAGAACACATCTAACGGTTTGGATCGACCGTTAGAAATTTGAAAATTCAAATTTTGAGCTGTTGCACGGAGGCCCTCTATACTACGCGTAGCATATTAGCAATTTCCTATATATATATATATATCAGTTTACCTTGCAAGGTGAGAAAAGAGTAAGTCTTGAGAGCCCAGCGGTGCTATACTTCTATCCACTTCATCATTATTTATCTTATCTTCGATCTATATCATATACAAACAGAAAAAAAAAAAAAAACACTAAGACACAAAAAAGGGCGGAAGGGGAAAAAAAAACCATAATCAACCATTTTTTCCCTAAAATTTGACTGGGTATCTGGACTTGCCTTCTTTCCAACCCAGAGGCAACAACTTTGGGAAAAGACAATCCACTCTCGGACTCAACACTAACATCGAGATTTTGGCTCTCGGATTGCGACATTACTTGTAAAAGAAAACATAACTTAGTAAAAACAATGCAAAATTTATTAGCTTCTTATTCAATTACCAAGTTAATTGGTGAATTTATGTACTGGTATCTTCAACTAACTCCCTTGTTTTCATCACAATACCAGTTTGATACATGATACTGATCCTACAGTAAGAAAAATGCTTTAGCAGTACTTGATCTTAAGCTGGTATACCCTATCTCAGAGTTATTTTTGTTATAAAAAAAGATTCTCTTGCACCAATCTTGAGCCTTGATTTTTTTTTGCGAATGAAGTACTATATATATTGAAAAGTGAGATAAATGAGATAAAGACAAATAAACATATCCCTCATTATTTAAATTGAAGGTACTGGTACAGTTAAATATTAAAAGAATCCCATAATAGTAACTAAGTAAGATTAGGACTTTCAGTTTTGATTGTTAGGTGGTTTCCTGTAATCTTATTTTCATTCCATAAAAAAACCTAAGATTAGAAACACTTTCATAACAGAGCAATCAATCTAAGCACCCAAAATGCATGCAACAAGTAAAATTTCAACTCGAGCAACTTGTAAAATTGCTAAAACTACTGCCATGTTATTTGCCGTTTAACAGTACTCATCTGGCAATCAATGTTGTCACCATTCACTGTTTAACAGTACTTGATCCATGGGTGCTCCAGCTAGCAGTAGTTCCTATTTGTGTTCATCGGTACCAGTACAGTACTGGAGTACCAGCACAAAAACCCAACAAAACCCAACTTGTACAAATTACTTGAAACAGTTTTGAAGCCAGACCCACCCAATTACCCAAAAAACAAAACTTTAGTGCCAAAGCGCCAAAACAAAAATTTTATCATATTTTAATATTGTTCTTTTAAAACAATTATTAAACAGTAATATCAAAAAATAGTAATGTTCGGCTGAAGGTCAATTAGATGTAACTTGGTTGAATTGATGCACATTTTTGAAACTGCCAAGTAGAGAGACAATGAGAAAGAGATGTACGGTACCTTTGTGTAGGGTTTTGAGCAGGAGGAGGACGGAGACCCAAGTCGCCCAGAGAAGCGATCGAGCAGCAGAGGAAGAGAGAAGTGATGGCTCGAGAAGAATTGGAGAGAGCAGCGGCGGTGGCGCGAGAGAGAGCTTCTGTTTTCACTTCCAAAAAAAAAACTATTATTTTCATGCAATACATTTTCCTAGACTATTTTTCCAAACATACCAGTATTATTGTATCACAAAGGCTTTTTAAACTGCACATATAGCCATGTTTTTCTACTAATCATACAAAAGAAACAGGTGTTTGAATAAACAGAGATAGATAAATTTACTAATTACAAATTTTTGGTACAGTATCAGCATATCACTTACCCTTGTCTGATGCACATGATGTGCTCTAAATCAAAATGGATTTTGGTATTTTGTTGACAAATATAACCAATCGACATCTTCTTGATAAAAGAGTAGAACATGATACGTGAAAATTGATGATGGTTTAAAATAAAAGTTGAGAAAACCACACATGCTTTTGGCAGAATACCATGTATCAGTTTGGGGTATTTTGGTATTGTTAGCATTAATGATAATATTACTAAACCACTATCTAATTCAAGTACTGTTCTGATTAATTAGGATGTGTTATATAAATTATTTTGTTGATCAATGAGGTGTATCATTTTGGTTTTAGAGTAAAGATTTTGTCCCCTAAATGTCCCCCTGATGCTAACTACCTATCTTATCCACTAATTATTGTTAATAGCCATTCAAAAAGAGGCCAACCTCTATTCTTTTCCCGATCCAGCCGATCCAGATCTCCATCCCAAAGAAAGAAAACTAATACCTCAAGTGTACCTAATGAAGCACTAGACGATGCCCTCTCCTCCGACCTGTCCCCGCGCCGCTCTCCTTCAAATCTGAATTAAACAAGGAGAAGAGTTTTACACCATCATCAATGGCAACCATGGTGAAAGCCACCGACCTCTTCGACCAACTGATCGAGATGCACCAGACCTGGTTCACCCCTGCCGCCTTCCTCTCCTCCGACTTCGCCCCTTCCACCTACATCTCCTCAACTCCTATCTGATCGACCTGGTCAATTGCGACTGTGCAGATTTTGTCGGCCTGGGTACCAGGCTTGCTGGTGCTGGTGAAGCAGCAGTGCGGATCCAGAATCCCCTAGTAGAGTTATGTGGTAAGGTGGCCGAGTTGCGCGGTGCTGCTGCTACTCAGCTCGTCGAACTCAGAGCAGGGATGGACCGCAGTGTAGCTGTTGCTGCGGCCAGGGAACTGCTTGAGAGAATGCTTGATACATTTCAAGTGGTTTCTAAAGTACGTTGTCTCTCTTCCTATTTTCGCTCCTCCTATGGGATAACATGTTTTATTTGAATTATATCTATCATTTATAAAATAACCTATGATTAACTTGATCATGAATAATCATGATCTGATTGGTACTAATACTCTACTTATTTTGTAATTGTATCCTTGATTATTAGTTTATTACACAAGTTCTTTATTCGTAAATTAAAAGTGTGCTGAATTATTGTTCTTCTTTTAATTGCAATCATTTTGTTTTGATTGTTTTAACTTGAAATAAATTATAAGAGTTCAATTGGTACCAGCAAAAAAAATTAATTCTGGTACGGTTCAGGGACTGTTTTGTAAGTTTTTAATTTTCTGCACTGTTCTGGGGTAATTCTGCAGCATTCCAGGGTCTCTTTTATAAAATTCCAGTATTATGTACACCCTTGGGTGAATTCTGGTAAATAACAGGGTCTGTGGTGTAAAATTTCGGGCCTGACAGAATTCAGGGACTGAACTGTGACAGAAAATAAATTTGTTTAGAAAACAGTCCCTAGATAGGGACCTCTTTGTGACAGCATGTAAAAATTTGTTATTTTTACATGTTGATATAGTTCTTTGGCTCTATGTTGTTTTCAATTTTATGAACTTGATAATATCAAATATTCAAATTGCGAAAGATCAGAGAAATCAAAAAATAAAAATGTCAAATGTAACAGATTGTGTAAAATTCAGGTCTCTAAACTCGAAGGAGAAGAAAATCAACGGGGATCTTTTGTGCCTCTCACAATTAGATGCTAGTGTATGATTTTTAGAATTGTGATTAAATGAGTTTAGTATTTGTATGAAACTTTAGTTTGCCATCTTCTTGATTAGTTAAATATTAGTATTACTTTATAACATATTTTACAATATAGATATTCCTACGTCAACGTATAGATATGAATATTTTCCGGATTAGATGTTAATACTATCAATCTTTAAAAAATATTTGTGACAATATACGTTTCTATAATAATATGATATTAAAAAAAATTATCTACAACGTAAATATTCGCACATTAATGTACATGTGTTAATATTTTTCAATTTACATATTAATACAATCAAGCGCCAACCAAAGTCATTTGTAAAAAATATATATTAAATTAACATACTTTACAACGTAATAATTCATACTTCAATTATAAATATGAATACTTTCCTCAGTACCTATCAATACGTTCAAGGATCAAACGGATTAACTGATTAAATTTACTTTATAACATAACAATTCACACTTCAATGCGTAAGTATGAAACTTAAAATTTTAGATATTAATAATTTCATTAGAATACTTGATATCATAGGTATGAATACTTGATATGTTATATATTAATACTTGCGCACATAGGCATCCGTATTTATGTCCAGTTTTTTTAAGAAATATGTTAGGTATCTTAGGTATGAATACTTACATTGCGAGGTGTAAATAATTGCTCGGCGTGATTAATACTTGCTTGACGAGATATGAATACTTGTTCCTTCATTTAGTTTAGGTTTCTTGTTATTTTATTCTCTGGTGGGTATTTTTTTAGAGAAGAATACTCGATATTTTAGAGAAGAATACTCGACCATTTAGAGATGAATACTTGACAAGATATGAATATTTGCTCGACGAGATATGAATACTTGCACGTCGATGTATAAATACTTGAACAATGAAGAACTCAAAAGTACTTCATCATGGATCTCATTTGAATGTGAAAATTACATAGAAGACATTCGTAGTTTAGATTCGTGAAATTTCTCATAGATCATAAAAAATATTGACGAAATTAAACGGAGAAAAAAAACCCACTTCTAAACACGTGTAAAAGATGGGTGTGTTATTAGAGAGAAAATAAAGTTGATGTCCAGTTTTTTTTAAATACTTGAGATCTTAGGTATGAATACTTAATATGTTATATAGTAATACTTGTGTGTATAAGTATCCATACATGCATGTGCAAGTTTAATTTTTCTTTCTTTCTTACATATCAATATAAATTTATATAGGAATGAATACTTTCTGTGATATCTATGCACACTTCAATGTGTAGGTATCAATACTTGATGTTAATATTTTTATTAGAAATACTTGATATCTTAGGTATGAATATTTGATATATTATATATTAATACTTGCTTGCATAGGCATTCGTACTTGTGCATAGTAGAAGTATGAATACTTTTCTTAGTATATATCAATACGTTCAAGCATTAAATAAATTAACTAATTAAAGTTATTTTACAACATAACAATTCACACTTCAATGCGTAAGTATGAATACTTGATGTTAATATTTTTATTAAAAATACTCGATATTTTAGTCATAAATACTTGATATATTATATATTAATAATTGCGTACATAGGCATTCGTACTTGTGCACAAGTTTTTTAGAAATATATTTGGTATTTTAAGTATGAATACTTACATTACAAGATGTAAATACTTGCTTGACGAGGTGTAAATCATTTAGGAATTTTTCAGAAATATTTTATAATATAAAAATTCACACTTCAATGCGTAAGTATGAATATTTTATATGTTTTAGTATGAATACTTTGTAGTTTGAATATTTTCTAGTAACTTTGTAGTTTGAATATGTTATGTGTTGAATATTTGCTGATATGTATATGTATACATGTAATGTTTTAGTGTGAATATTTACATATTTTAGTATAAATACTTTATAGTTTGTATATTTACTAATAATGATACTTTCAAAGTTATAGAATGAGTACTTTCTAAATTTAGTATGAATACTTGTACGTCGAGATATGAGTACTTGAACAATAAATAATCCGAAAATACTTCATCATGGATCTCATTTGAAAGATAAAATTACGTAGAAAATGTTCGTGGTTTTAGATTTGCAAAATTCCTCATAAATTGTTAGAAATATTGACGAGATTAAATGGAGGAAAAAAAAATACTTCTAAAAATGTGTAAAAGATGGGTGTGTGACTAAAGAGAAAAGAAAGTTGATGTCCAGTTTTTTGTTTAAATACTTGATGTCTTAGGTATGAATACTTGATATATTATATAATAATACTTGTGCGCATAAGTGTTTATACATATTCACAACAGTTGTAATTTTTTTCAAATTTAAGTGGTCCCCCAAGTAGTTATTGTTTACCCAAGTTAGTTAGTGGTCCCCATCGTACTTTATGGATAATTTAGTTAGGTTCATGGATAAGTTAGTTAGGGGGACATTTAGGGGATAGAATGGGGGGACTATTAGTCACTCCCTTCATAATGGTACACTAACAATTAGAAGCATGCAGTCAATTGATTAACTAATCAACTAAAACTAATTTCAGATCAGTTAGACGACTGATCTATATACACATTAGTTATTATGCAAACCTCTGAGACTTGAAAACACCAACCAAAGATTGGTTTTTTTCCTCTCTTTTGAACATAAGCTGCAAGTCACGGATTGAATTTAGAAATATTACTTTCTACATGTAGTCAGCTTTCTTTTATGACATCATAAGTCAGCTTTTTTTCAAGGATTAATTTTGGTGTTTGACAGGGTTCCCTAGAATAAATTGACACTTCAAGGGGTCAAATAATTACAATGAAGGGTAAAGTTTAAATGATCAAGAAGAAAATATACAACAATAGTAATTTACCTACAAACAACAAGTGCTTTTCTCATATCTCCAGAGGCACTTGCTACTTTCTGAGAAACAACAAAAGTCATGCTTAAAAAAGGATAATTGGATGCAACCGCCATAGTCAATGCCGCACAGTATGCTCGGAGAACTCTCGACTCTCCTACAAACGCTTGCACAATCCTAATTTGAACCAATGCTTGAAACAAATGTTGATAAAGTAAAATAACAAATATTTGAACAGTAGTCCCAATGAAGAAAGAAAGAAACAAACAAATTGGAGGCATGCCAAATCTATTAAAAAGATGGATTAGTACGCAACCAGTACCCTCTAAGATTAGTACGCAACCAGTACCCTCTAAGATTTGAAACAGTACATGTAGGTACCAAAATCTGACCCAACATAATAGCTAGTAACTAAACAAATGGAGTGCATGAACTCAAAGGTTTCGAACTTTGACTTACTGTGCCACCTATTGCTGCCCTGCTTTCACGGTCCCACTTATTTTGCTCTCTCTTCGTAGGTGCCAATCTCCATCTTGGTGAACAAGATCTGTTGGATACCTAAACCATAGTAATTTACCATAGATATAATGATACCAGATCAAAGAAAAAAAGTTTATTTTTTTAATTCAGCTACATAATTCGCATAGAAAATTTACAGCTAAAAGAAAAGGATCTCACTTCTACGTTAGAGATGCACGTCTGGCGGCCTCGACTTGATAAACTAAAACTGGCTTTGGTGGCGGTTGGAATTCTTTACTCAGATCAATGTCTACACTGTAAATTGTTTCAAATTAATTTCTAGGTGTTTGTTTGGAAGAAATATTGTATTTTGAGGTAGAGGGTTGAGTTGAGAGAGACACCTGTCAAGACTCCAGGCACGGTTAAGGCTAAGAAATCCCCCACTTGGCTCCTCCTGCGAAACGAAAATATTAGAGTGAGACTTATTTAAGATAAAATTGATTTAAAACCCCTGTTCTTAGGTATTATTGACTTTATTCCATTTTGCATTAGACCCATTTGTCCAAAAGTCACACAAGCAGCATAATTGACCAATATTCCTAGTAAGGAAAGTTCACAGTGGGTACATAATAATGGATCGGTTCTGGTCATCTATTTTTGAATACCATACAATAGAATTAAATATAGTTTAGTTTGGGTGCCTACTAAGGAAAGGTCACATAGAGTTGCTAAAATGAACCTTTTCAGCAAAAGAAAATCCACCTTGATGATACTAATTATTAATTTGCTAGAATAAATTAACCCCACAACATAGAGGGTAAGAAATGAAATCTTAACTCAATGCAACCCCAGAAGAAGAATGCCCACCCCACCCACACGTGATGTCATCAGAGTCGCTCTTGTCATTTGGCATCAACCAAAAGATGTTGAATTCTTTCAATATTTAAGCTTCAAGAGAAAAAAAATTAGTCAGAGGCGTGGTTTCAATTTGATATAACGAAATTAATCTAGAGTTTTATCAACAACAACAAAAAGCACCATTCAGTGGAAAATACTAGTACTGCCAGCGTGTAATTTAGTTGACAGGTAGGCACAATCCGAAACAGAGTGACACATACTAATAATGTAATTGATACAAGGTACGACATAATTAAATTAAGGTAACAAAAGTCAGCGGCTTAGGTTTGGCCAAATCAGAACCATAAATACAATATATGCTATATAAATAAGTTCTAACATTCACATAAAAAATCTCACATTAAGTAAATTATTTACTGATTGTTCATCTAAATATTAAACACTTGCCTTTAACGCAGCTCTGGAATCTTTTGTGAGAATTCATTTGCCACCCATCCCAGAACGGGGAAGTCTTTGTATTTCTCCATATGATATATGGAGTCACTTACCTCTTAATTTTCAATAAATGCAATGGTATTTTTTTTATTAAACTACAAATTAAAAACGATAAAAATTTGACACAGTTTATCAATCATATCAGGGTATGAATCACCCACCTCAATTGTCTGCTTCACACCCAGCAGTGTTGCATCATTTTTCATACAGTACAATTATGGTTGGGTAATTCATCATTACAAATCAACTTCATAAAGAAGTTACCCAGCAAGCAATTGTGCTTCAATCGCCTAAATTATCTTTACTAGACAGAAAGAAAGAAAGAAAGAAAGAAAGGGACATTTAAAGAAAGAACCAACCTTGCAGACAATGTTCGATGCACATCCAAGTCTAGTCGCATCAAATTGCTCATCATTAGCCTAACAGAGCATAAGTTGAAGAAAAATTGATATGCTGGCCCGCACGAGACACTAGATGCATCTGCTGTCTCCTTCAAGTTTCCTAGCATCAGTGTCGCATTGTTTCTAGTTCAAACTGAAGCTGTAAAATAATTAAAATTAAAACTAATATTATTAAACGGCAATTTAAGCAGTAATTGTCCTCAGCAAGCTAGCTGGAACAAATAATATTTACAGAAACTAAAGTCTTGTGTTGATTAATTTGTCCAAATAGCATCCAGAGTAGCACCTTGCTGAGAACATGGGTCTCTTGAGATTTGTTAACTCAGTTCAGTTCAAGAGAACAATTAACCTCCAAACAATACGTGTTATCTATATGATATGCACAGGAACATGAAGGAAGCAGGAATGGTTTCAATTTCCAAGTTATCTAACTAGAAGGGCAACAAAAAGAAATATATAAAGAAGACACTTATCTTGCATATATATTAATTCTGATGATTATCTTGTTCTGTGATTTGCTCCAGAAACAGAAACCCTGACAAGCATAGTGGGTCCCACCGACCACAAAATCTGTTTGTTACAAAAACCCGACCAGAAAACAATTTAATCGTGCAAACCAAAAGTAGCATATCATGTCAAACCCCTGCAATTAGGGGTGTTCATTGGGTCCGGTTTATTCGGTTTTGAACCAAACCGATTTAGATTGGACTAAATGGTTCGGTTTTTTCAGTTTATTGGATCGGTTCGGTTCATTTTTTAGAACCGATTTGTTACTTTGGTTCAGTTCGGTTTTAACATTTTCAGAACCGAATATATTGAACCGACCGAACTTTTGATTTCTGAGTACATATTGCGCTGCATTTTTCTCCGCAAACCATACCCCTAGGCCCTAGCCTTAGTGATAAAACTAAACCGTCCTCTCTCTGACAAAGTTGCTCACACAGCACGCATAATCGCACGCCAGCTCGCCTCTATGACTCTACCGGCCCTAGACCCTAATCCTTTCACGCTACCCAAACCTCTCTCTCACGTTTTCAACCCTATCAAAATTCAAAACACATGAAGTACCTCTTGGCCGCTTCAACTGCTCAAGCGAACCCTAGGTATGCCTTTTATCTCTCTTTGAATTTTAATCTCCTTCCCTCTTGAAGAAAGTTCAAAGAACCGACAATTTTATGAGTTTTCTTTTCTTCTCCTTGTAGTCAGCACAAAGCCTCGCGAGATTTACAACCTTTTCAGGAGTTCCCCATATACGACTCTTCTAGTGTTCGCATTAACCTCGGTTTGAACCGAACAAACCGAATAAACCGAACTAAAACTTTGGATCGGTTCGGTTCGGTTGATCGGCTAAAATGGTTCGGTTCGGTTGTATTCTTGAAACCGAAATAAAACTTTGGTTTGCCTAATTCGGTTCGGTTTCAACCGAACCGAACCGATGAACACCCCTACTTGCAATCCAAACCCGACAATTTTCTTAAAAACACATAACTAACCCCATATAAAAATACTACCAAATAAATGATATCAAGATTTTTATCATAATGTCAACCCAGCCGACGAAAAATTTCGAGTAATTACCCAAGCCCGATTACAAGCAACAACTGTTACAGTAATTCTAATAACCAAGTAGGATAGGAAATAACACAGTTAGTAACGAGAATAACAATTGTTATGTTAATTAGGAACGACTGTTATTTTTTTAACTAGATGTCGTTAACATACTCTAGCTAATAAAAACCGATGCTTGCATCAAAAATTAAGATAATGCAAAGAAACAAAAAACCTGGACCGCATATGATGTAGCTGGCAAAAATAATTTTTGTTTGTAAATCCAAGTCGATTATGCTTACGAGATTACATAAACTGCACCAGCCTAAAGGTATTAACAATTATACACAAAAGTGAATTAATTTTGATCGATGAAAATTGAGAAGAGATTAAAAACTAGTATCATGGTGGGTGGTACATTAAGATCACAACAGATGTTGAGTGCCAAAATTATGTAGCTGAATATTAATTTTGTGTTTGATATTTTTTTTTCTAGGCAAGTCCCCAACATTCACGGTAGATGCTTTAGTGGGTACATAATAATGGATCAGTACCGCTCATCATCTTTTGAATCTGTGAGGGGTAAAAATTAGAAAGTATGAAGGTACTTCATATGTTAAAAAAGCACCTTATGAACCCAATTTATTGTTCTTATAAATGAAAATTTTCAATCTGAAATTGGAAAAAATAAAATTAGAACTATAAAATAAATAGCTCACAACTTATCCGGTTCCGAAGAGATCCAGCACCTACTATCGACTCCTCCCAAAATCGTGTTGTCGAACTCCAACCCGATAGCAAAAAAAGTGAAAGGCAGCGAAAACAGTGAGTGAAGAGAAGAAATTGGCAGAAAAATTACGAAAGAGGGTAGAAGGAAGGCGAGAGCAGAGAGGCGGTGGAGAGATTGACATTATCGCTAGAAGAAACAAGAGAAACGAAGCGATAAGGATTTCGTATTGGATAGACAGAAGATGGAGAGAAATTCAGATAAGTTGCTTTTTTGGTTTTTTTTCACTTCTGGACAAAGAAGAAAGGTGGCAGGATTTTTTAGGTGGGAGATCTTTGTTTTTAGCAAGAAAATGGAGAGACAGAAACGGAGGAAAAAAGCGAAATGAAGAGAGTAAAAATTGAGTGAAAGGGATGAATAAAATAGACATGATTACGGACCTACGACACAAAGCTAATGCAAGGGTTGACGAAAGGTAACAGAGAATATGCTTGGAGTTGACTGAAAGCTAAATTGCACAGATTCACAGTTAGAAGGTTTCGCGCTGGCCAAGCTCGTGGGTTATCGGACACTGGTAGAAGCCAAGAGACAAGACGATAGAGAAGGAGATGGGTATCGCTAGAGGGCGAAAATTTACTTTGCAATCGCTGATTGCGTTATGATCAGACCTTTATAGCCGCTAGGGATGGAAAAGTCGGCTACAAAGAGCCGTTGGAAAAGAATCAAAATCTAAGATATTGAAGATATCCGCATTTATGAAAAAGATATGGAAAATCTCGAAGAACTTGGAGAAGAAGAAAGGGGTGATTTACTCGAAAGAGAAATATAATGTTTTGAGGGAAACAGAGAAAGGGGATCAGGGTTTAGAATAAATCACATTGAGGTAACAGAAATATTTAGTTTACATGAAGACCGTTCGATTTTATTCAGTACTGATATTAATGTGAGGTGTGCATTCGACCTTGGTATGGATTCTGATCGAACGATCTAGAGCGAAAAAGAAATATTATGTTGCCTCAGAGTCAGAGATATTCACTCGGGGTTCAAGGTTTATGCAATTATGCCTGTATTTTTTTCTCATTGAACCCAAAATGTTTCAGTAAGAATTTTCTTCTTATTCAACCCAAAATTCATCCACAATTGCACAAAAAATCAGAAATCAAACAAACTAACTATCAAGAATCCAGGACATATTGAAGCCCCTTTTTTTATTTATAACCCTGAATTGGACATAGGAACAATATAATAGAATAGAAATAATTAAGCATCTACATTAGATTTTAAGCTAATTAATTGAGTGGGACCTCTTGATATTTTGAGCGTTCCAAAATGATTGAATTGAAAATATCAACGATACTATCATTCTCCAATACATAAAAATTTCAATTTGCTTCGTAAATATAAGAGAAATGATTCGAGTAAATTATTTTCATTTTATGACAGTTTTCTCAGAACTGAAACAATATCAAAATCAGCCTGTTTCATGACTTCAATTTAGATGGCAAGGGTTTCTCTCAAAACCAACAAAAATTAAAATCAGCATGCCTTCTGGCTTCAATCAGAGAACCGTTATGCTAGGGAGCTGTGTACAAAAGTAACAAAATAAAAGAAAGTACCTGTAAAGCTTGCAGAATCGGGCCTTAAAGTTGCGATTGTTCATTGAGAGTGAGGCAGAGAGAGCTACGATAGCGCCAGTAAGAAGCTGCAACTGTGTTTTGTGTTTTAGTAACAAAGGTGCCATTAGCAAACTTTCAACCCTCATAGTCTGCCCTAATCAATAATAAATAAACCCTCATTTGTTACAGTATATAAAGGAAATGCAAGTTTCAATGACGGAACTTCAACAATTAACTAACTAAAAAATGACTTATGAACAAAGTACAATCAATTGATCAGATTAATATGATCCAGTTCTAGAGCTGTACCCCAAACTCATTCGCTAATAAGCAATTTCTTGTGTTTTGAATCTGTGAGGGGTAAAAATTGGAAAGTATGAAGGTACTTCATATGTTAAAAAAGCACCTTATGAACCCAATTTATTGTTCTTATACATGACAAATTTCAATCTTAAATTGGCAAATACAAAATTATAACTATAAAATAGATAGCTCACAACTTATCCGATTCCGAAGAGATCCAGCACCTACTATCGACTCCTCCCAAAATCGTGTTGTCGGACTCCAACCCGATAGCAATAAAAGTGAAAGGCAGCGAAAACAGTGAGTGAAGAGAAGAAATTGGCAGAAAAATTACGAAAGACGGTAGGAGGAAGGTGGGAGTAGAGAGGCAGCTGAGAAATTGACATTATCGCTAGAAGAAACAAGAGAAACGAAGCGGTAAGGATTTCGTATTGGATAGACAGAAGACGGAGAGAAATTTAGATAATTTGCTTTTTTGGGTTTTTTCACTTCTGGACAAAGAAGAAAGGTGGCAGGATTTTTTAGGTGGGAGATCTTTGTTTTTAGCAAGAAAATGGAGAGATAGAAACGGAGAAAAAAGCGAAATGAAGAGACTAAAAATCGAGTGAAAAGGATGAATAAAATAGACACGACTATGGACCTACGACACAAAGCTGATGCAAGGATGGACTAAAGGCAACAGAGAATATGGTTGGAGCTGACGGAAAGCTA
Source organism: Carex arenaria (assembly GCA_964058825.1). Lineage (NCBI taxonomy): Eukaryota > Viridiplantae > Streptophyta > Magnoliopsida > Poales > Cyperaceae > Carex > Carex arenaria. The sequence goes on from CAXKVW010000326.1 coordinate 77,184, forward strand.
AATTGCACAGCTTCACACTTAGAAGGTCTCGCGCTGGCGAAGCTCGTGGGTTATCGGACACTGGTAGAAGCCAAGAGACAAGACGATAGAGAAGGAGATGGGTATCGCCAGAGGGCGAAAATTTATTTCGAAATCGCTGATTGCGTTCCGATCAAACCTTTATAGGCGCTAGAGATGGAAAAGTTGGCTACAAAGAGCCGTTGGAAAAGAATCGAAATCTGAGATATTGGAGATATCAGCATTTATGAAAAAGATATGGAAAATCTCGAAGAACTTGGAGAAGAAGAAAGGGGCGATTTACTCAGAAGAGAAATAGAAAGTTTGAGGGAAACAGAGAAGGGGGTTCAGGGCTTAGAATAAATCACATTGAGGTAACAGGAATATTTAGTTTAGATGAAGACCGTTCGATTTTATTCAGCACTAATATTAAAGTGAGGTGTGCATTCGACCTTGGTATGGATTCTGATCGGACGATCTGGAGCAAAAAAGAAATATTATGTTGCCACAGAGTCAGAGATATTCACTCGGGGTTCAGGGTTTATGCAATTATGCCTTTATTTTTTTCTCATTGAACCCAAAATGTTTTAGTAATAATTTTTTTCTTATTCAACCCAAGATGCATCTTCAATTGCATAAAATATCAGAAATCAAACAATCTAACTATCGAGTATCCATGACATATTGAAGCCCATTTTTTTATTTATAACCCTTAATTGGGCATAGGAACAATATAATAGAATTGAAATAATTAAGCATCTACATTAGATTTTAAGCTAATAAATTGAGAGGGACCTTTGGATATTTTGAGCGTTCCAAAATGATTGAATTGAAAAAATCATCGATACTATCATGCTCCTATACCTAAATTTTTTAATTTGCTTCGTAAATATAAGGGAAATTATTCAAGTAAATTATTTTTCAGTTTAAGACAGTTTTCTCAGAATCGAAACAATATCAAAATCAGCCTGTTTGATGACTTCAATTAGGATGGCAAGGGTTTCTCTCAAAACCAAAACAAAATTAAAATCAACATGTCTTCTGGCTTCAATCAGAGAACCGTTCTGCTTGGGAGCTGTGTACAAAAGTAACAAAATAAAAAATACCTGTAAAACTTGCAGAATCGGGCCTTAAAGTTGCGATTGTTCATCGAGAGTGAGGCAGAGAGAGGTAGGATAGCGCCAGTAAGAAACTGCAGCTGTATTTTGTGTTTTAGTAACAAAGGTGCCATTAGCAAACTTCCAACCCTCATAATCAGCCCTAATCAATAATAAATAAACCCTCATTTGTTACAGTGTATATAGGAAATGCAAGTTTCAATGGCGGAACTTCAACAATTAACTAACTACAAAATGACTTATGAACAAATTACAATCAATTGATCAGATTAATATGATCCAGTTCTGAAATTGGCAAAAACAAAATTAGAACTATAAAATAGATAGCTCACAACTTATCCGGTATCGAAGACATCCAGCACCTACTATCGAGTCCACCCAAAATCGTGTTGTCGGACTCCAACCCGATAGCAAAAAAAGTGAAAGGCAACGAAAATAGTGAGTGAAGAGAAGAAATTGGCCAAAAAATTACGAAAGAGGGTAGGAGAAAGGTGAGAACAGAGAGGCGGTGGAGAGATTGACATTATCGCTAGAAGAAACAAGAGAAATGAAGCGCTATGGGTTTCGTATCGGATAGACATGAGACGGAGAAAAATTAGGATAAGTTGTTTTTTTTTTGTTTTCTCACTTCTGGACAAAGAAGAAAGATGGCAGGATTTTTTAGGTGGGAGATCTTTGTTTTTAGCAAGAAAATGGAGAGACAGAAACGGAGGAAAAAAGCGAAATGAAGAGAGTAACAATCGCATGATAAGGATGAATAAAATACACCCGATTACGGACATACTGTCAAAGCTGATGCAAGGATTGACGAAAGGTAACAGTAATATGCTTGTAGTTGTCGGAAAGCTAAATTGCACACTTTCACACTTAGAAGGTCTCGCACTGGCCAAGCTCGCGGGTTATCGGACACTGGTAGAAGCAAAGAGTCAAGACGATAGAGAAGGAGATGGGTATCGCTAGAGGTCGAAAATTTACTTCGAAATCGCTGATTGCGTTCCGATCAGACCTTTATAGGCGCTAGGGATGGAAAAGTTGGCTACAAAGAGACGCTAAAAAAGAATCGAAATCTGAGATATCAGAGATATCGGCATTTATGAAAAAGATATGGAAAATCTCGAAGAACTTGGAGAAGAAGAAAGGGGTGATTTACTCGAAAGAGAAATAGAATGTTTTGAGTGAAACAGAGAAGGGGGGTCAGGGTTTAGAATAAATCACATTGAGGTAACAGAAATATTTAGTTTACATGAAGACTGTTCAATTTTATTCAGCACTAATATTAAAGTGAGGTGTGCATTCGATCTTGGTATGGATTATGATCGGACGGTCTGGAGCGAAAAAGAAAAAATATTATGTTGCCTCCGAGTTAGAGATATTCACTTGGGGTTCAGGATTTATGCAATTATGCATGTATTTTTTTTCTCATTGAACCCAAAATGTTCAGTAATAATTTTTTTCTTATTCAACCCAAAATTCATCCACAATTGCACAAAAAATCAGAAATCAAACAAACTAACTATCAAGTATCCAGGACATATTGAATCCCCTTTTTTTATTTATAACCCTAAATTGAGCATAGGAACAATATAATAGAATAGAAATAATTAACCATCTACATTAGATTTTAAGCTAATTAATTGAGAGGGACCTTTGGATATTTTGAGCGTTCCAAAATGATTGAATTGAAAAAATCATCTATACTATCAGGCTCCTATACCTAAATTTTTTAATTTGCTTCGTAAATATAAGAGAAATAATTCGAGAAAATTATTTTCATTTTAAGATGGTTTTCTCAGAACTGAAATCATCAGCCTGTTTCATGACTTCAATTTAGATGGCAAGGGTTTCTCTCAAAACCAAAACAAAATTAAAATCAGCATGTCTTCTGGCTTCAATCAGAGAACCGTTCTGCTTGGGAGTTGTGTACAAAAGTAACAAAACAAAAAAATACCTATAAAGCTTGCAGAATCGGGCCTTAAAGTTGCGATTGTTCATTGAGAGGGAGGCAGAGAGAGCTAGGATAGCGCCAGTAAGAAGCTGCAACTGTGTTTTGTGTTTTAGTAACAAATGTGCCATTAGTAAACTTCCAACCCTCATAATCAGCCCTAATCAATAATAAATAAACCCCCATTTGTTACAGTGTATAAAAGAAATGCAAGTTTCAATGGCGGAACTTCAACAATTAACTAACTACAAAATGACTTATGAACAAATTACAATCAATTGATCAGATTAATATGATCCAGTTCTGAAATTGGCAAACACAAAATTATTACTATAAAATAGATAGCTCACAACTTATCCGGTACCGAAGACATCCAGCACCTACTATCGACTCCACCCAAAATCGTGTTGTCGGACTCCAACCCGATAGCAAAAAAAGTGAAAGGCAACGAAAATAGTGAGTGAAGAGAAGAAATTGGCCAAAAAATTATGAGAGAGGGTAGGAGGAAGGTGAGAACAGAGAGGCGGCAGAGAGATTGACATTATCGCTAGAAGAAACAAGAAAAACGAAGCGGTAAGGGTTTCATATCGGATAGACAGGAGACGGAGAGAAATTCAGATAAGTTGCTTTTTTGGGTTTTCTCACTTCTGGACAAAGAAGAAAGGTGGCAGGATTTTGTAGGTGGGAGATCTTTGTTTTTAGCAAGAAAATGGAGAGATAGAAACAGAGGAAAAAAGCGAAATGAAGAGAGTAAAAATCGAGTGATAAGGATGAATAAAATACATACGACACAAAGCTAATGCAAGGATTGTCGAAAGATAACAGATAATATGCTTGGTGTTGTCGGAAAGCTAAATTGCACAGTTTCACACTTAGAAGGTCTCGTGCTGGCGAAGCTCGCAGGTTATCGGACACTGGTAGAAGCAAAGAGTCAAGACGATAGAGAAGGAGATGGGTATCGCTAGAGGTCGAAAATTTACTTCGAAATCGCTGATTGCGTTCCGATCAGACCTTTATAGGCGCTAGGGATGGAAAAGTCGGCTACAAAGAGCCGTTGGAAAATAATCGAAATCTGAGATATCGGAGATATCAGCATTTATGAAAAAGATATGGAAAATCTCGAAGAACTTGGAGAAGAAGAAAGGGGTGATTTACTCGAAAGAGAAATAGAATGTTTTGAGGGAAACGGAGAAGGGGGTTCAGGGTTTAGAATAAATCAGATGAAGATCGTTAGATTTTATTCAGCACTAATATTAAAGTGAGGTGTGTATTCGACCTTGGTATGGATTATGATCGGACGGTCTGGAGCGAAAAAGAAATATTATGTTGCCTCAGAGTCAAAGATATTCACTCGGGGTTCAGGATTTATGCAATTATGCATTTTATTTTTTATCATTGAACCCAAAATGTTTCAGTAATAATTTTTTTCTTATTCAACCCAAAATTCATCCACAATTGCACAAAAAATCAGAAATCAAACAAACTAACTATCAAGTATCCAGGACATATTGAAGCCCCTCTTTTTATTTATAACCCTAAATGGGGCATATGAACAATATAATAGAATAGAAATAATTAAGTATCTACATTAGATTTTAAGCTAATTAATGGAGAGGGACCTCTGGATATTTTGAGCGTCCAAAATGATTGAATTGAAAAAATCATCGATACTATCATGCTCCTATACCTCAAAATTTCAATTTGCTTCGTAAATATAAGAGAAATGATTCGAGTAAATTATTTTCATTTTAAGACGGTTTTCTTAGAACTGAAACAATATCAAAATCAGCCTGTTTCATGACTTCAATTGAGATGGCAAGGATTTCTCTCAAAACCAAAACAAAATTAAAATCAGCATGTCTTATGAAGGAAATGCAAGTTTCAATGAAGGAAACAAAATTGAGATGGCAAGGGTTTCTCTCCAACCCTCATAATCAGCCCTAATCAATAATAAATAAACCCTCATTTGTTACAGTGTATAAAGGAAATGCAAGTTTCAATGATGGAACTTCAACAATTAACTAACTAAAAAATGATTTATGAACAAATTACAATCAATTGATCAGATTAATATGATCCAGTTCTAGAGCTGTACCCCAAACTCATTCGCTAATAAGCAATTTCGTGTGTTTTGAATCTGTGAGGGGTCACTAGAAAGTATGAAAGTACTTCATATGTAAAAAAAGCACCTTGTGAACCCAATTTATTGTTCTTATAAATGACAAATTTCAATCTGAAATTGGCAAAAACAAAATTAGAACTATAAAATAGATAGCTCACAACTTATCCAGTTCCGAAGAGATCTTCTTAACCTATTTTTCCCTTGTTCGTGTGTTTAGCAACATCGTTTACACTGTTCTTGTGCTTAACAACCTCATTTGTCGTTGTTCTTGCGCTTTGCAACATAATTTGCCCTTGATCTTCAGCTTATGAACCTCATTTGCATTTGTTCTTGTGCTTAGGAACTTCATGTGCCCTTGTTTGTGTGCATAACAACCACAATTGGCGTTGTTCGAGTGCTAAACAACCTCTTTTGCCCTTGATCTTGTTCTTATGAACCTCATTTGCATTTGTTCTAGTGCGTAGGAACCTCATTTGCTCTTGACTGTGTGCTTAACAATCTCAATTAGCGTTGTACGTGAGCTTAACAACCTCTTTTGCCCATGATCTTGTACTAATGAACCTCATTTGCATTTGTTCTTGTGCTCAGAAATCTCATTTGCCCTTGTTCGTGTGCTTAACAACCTAAATTTGTAGTTCTTCATATGCTTCTTAACCTCTTTTGCCCTTGTTTTGTGCTTAACAACATCATCTACACTTGTTCTTGTGCTTAACAACCTCTTCAAGAGCATAACAACCTCTTTTGCCCTTGATCATGTACTAATGAACCTCATTTGCATTTGTTCTTGTGCTTAGGAACGTTATTGGCCCTTATTTGTGAGCTTAACAACCTTAATTAGCATTGTTCGTGTCATTAACAACCTCTTCTGCTCTTGATCTTGTGCTTATGAACTTCATTTGCTTTTGTTCTTGTGCTTAGGAACCTCATTTGCCATTGTTCGTGTGCTTAACAACCTCAATTGTCGTTGTTCATATGCTTCTTAACCTCTTTTGCTCTTGTTCTAGTGCATAGCATCATCATTTACACTTATTCTTGCGCTTATGAACCTCATTTGCATTTGTTCTTGTACTTAGGAACCTAATTTGCCCTTGTTCGTGTGCTTAACAATCTCAATTGTCGTTGTTCATATGCTTCTTAACCTATTATGCCCTTGTTCTTGTGTTTAGCAACATCAGCTACACTTGTTCTTCAGCTTAACAACCTCATTTGTCGTTTTTCTTGTGCTTTGCAACATAATTTTTCCTTGATCTTGTGCTTATAAACCTCATTTGCCATTGCTCTTGTGCTTAAGAACCTCATTTTCCCTTGTTTATGTGCTTAACAACCTCATTTGTCGTCATTCTTGCGCTTTGCAACATAATTTGCCCTTGATCTTCAGCTTATGAACCTCATTTGATATTGTTCTTGTGCTTAGGAACTTCATGTGCCCTTGTTTGTGTATATAACAACCACAATTGTCGTTGTTCGAGTGCTATACAACTTCTTTTGCCCTTGATCTTATGCTTATGAACCTCATTTACATTTGTTCTTGTGCTCAGGAACCTCATTTGCCATTGATTATACGCTTAACGACCTCAATTAGTGTTGTTCACAAGCTTAACAACCTCTTTTGCCCTTGATCTTTTACTAATGAACCTCATTTGCATTTGTTCTTGTGCTGAGGAACCTTATTTTCCCTTATTTGTGTGCTTAACAACCTCAATTAGCGTTGTTCGTGTCTTTCACAACCTATTTTGCCCTTGATCTTGTGCTTATGAACTTCATTTGAATTTGTTCTTGTGCTTAACAACCTCATTTGCCCTTGTTCGTGTGCTTAACAACCTCAATTGTCATTGTTCATATGCTTCTTAACCTCTTTTGCCCTTGTTCAAGTGCTTAGCAGCATCATTTACACTTATTCTTGTGCTTAACAACCTCATTTGTCATTGTTCTTGCTGTTTGCAACATAATTTGCCCTTGATCATGTGCTTAGGAACCTCATTTGCCGTTGATCATGTGATTATGAACCTCATTTGCATTTGTTCTTGTGCTTAGGAACCTCATTTGCCCTTGATTATGCGCTTAACAACCTCAATTAGTGTTGTTCGTGAGCTTAACAATCTTTTTCCCCTTGATCTTGTACTAATGAAACTCATTTGCATTTGTTCTTGTGCTTTGGAACCTTATTTGCCCTTATTTGTGTGCTTAACAACCTCAATTAGCGTTGTTCGTGTCTTTAACAACCTCTTTTGCTCTTGATCTTGTGCTTATGAACTTCATTTGCATTTGTTCGTGTTCTTAGGAACCTCATTTGCCCTTGTTCGTGCGCTTAACAACCTCAATTGTAGTTGTTCATATGCTTCGCTTTTGCCCTTGTTCTAGTGCTTAGCATCATCATTTACACTTATTCTTGCACATATGAACCTCTTTTGCATTTGTTCTTGTACTTAGAAACCTAATTTGCCCTTGTTCGTGTGCTTAACAACCTCAATTGTCGTTGTTCATATGCTTCTTAGCCTAATTTGTCCATGTTCTTGTGTTTAGCAACATCGTTTACACTTGTTCGTGTGCTTAACAACCTCATTTGTCGTTTTTCTTGCGCTTATAAACCGCATTTGTCATTGCTCTAGTGTTGAGGAACCTCATTTTCCCTTGTTTATGTGCTTAACAACCTCCTTTGTCATTGTCCTTGCGCTTTGCAACATAATTTACCCTTGATCTTCAGCTTATGAACCTCATTTGCAATTGTTCTTGTGCTTAGGAACTTCATGTGCCCTTGTTTGTGTGCATAACAACCACAATTGTCGTTGTTCGTGTGCTAAACAACCTCTTTTGCCCTTGATCTTGTGCTTATAAACCTCATTTGTATTTGTTATAGTGCTTACGAACCTCATTTGCCCTTGATTGTGTGCTTAACAATCTCAATTAGCGTTGTTCGTGTGCTTAACAACCTCTTTTGCCCTTGATCTTGTACTAATGAAACTCATTTGCATTTGTTCTTGTGCTCAGGAATCTCATTTGCCCTTGTTCGTGAGCTTAACATTAATTGTCGTTGTTCATATATTTCTTAACCTCTTTTCCCCTTGTTCTTGAGCTTAGCAACATCATTTACACTTGTTCTTGTGCTTAACAACTTGATTTGTCGTTGTTCTTGCTGTTTGCAGCATAATTTGCTATTGATCTTGTGCTTATGAACCTCATTTGCATTTGTTCTTGTGCTTAGTAACCTCATTTGCCCATGATTATGTGCATAACAACCTCAATTAGTGTTGTTCGTATGGTTAACAACCTCTTTTGCCCTTGATCTTGTACTAATGAACCTCATTTGCATTTGTGCTTGTGCTTAGGAAACTCATTTGCCTTTGTACGTGTGCTTAACAACCTCACTTGTCGTTGTTCATATGATTCTTAACCTCTTTTGAACTTTTTCTTGTGCTTAGCAACATCATTTACACTTGTTCTTCTGCTTAACAACCACATTTGTCATTGTTCTTACGCTTTGCAACATAATTTGCCCTTGATCTTGTGCTTATAAACCTCATTTTCCTTTCTTCTTGTGCTTAGGAACCTCATTTCCCCTTGTTTATGTGCTAAACAACCTCAATTTGCGTTGTTCGTGTTCTTAACAACCTCCTTTGCCCTTGCACTTGCGCTTATGAACCTCATTTGCATATGTTCTTGTGCATAGGAAACTCATTTTCCCTTGTTCGAGTGCTGAACAATCTCAATTGTCGTTGTTCATATGCTTCTTAAGCTATTTTGCCCTTGTTCTTGTGTTTGGCAACATCGTTTACACTTATTCTTGTGCTTGACAACCTCATTTGTCATTGTTCTTGCCATTTGCAACATAATTTGATCTTGATCTTGTGCTTATGAACCTCATTTGCATTTGTTCTTGTGCTTAGGAACCTCATTTGACCTTGATTATGTTCTTAATAACCTCAATTAGTGTTGTTCCTGTGGTTAACAACCTCTTTTTCCCTTGATCTTGTACTAATGAACCTCATTTGCATTTGTTCTTGTGCTTAGGAATCCCATTTGCCCATGTACGTGTGCTTAACAACCTCATATGTCGTTGTTCATATATTTCTTAACCACTTCTCCCCTTGTTCTTGTGCTTAGCAACATCATTTACACTTGTTCTTGTGCTTAACAATTTCATTTGTCGTTGTTCTTGCTGTTTGCAGCATAATTTGTTCTTGATCTTGTTCTTACAAACCTCATTGGCATTTGTTCTTGTTCTTATGAACCTTATTTGCCCTTATTTGTGTGCTTAACAATGTCAATTAGCGTTGTTCGTGTGTTTAACAACCTCTTTTGCCCTTGATCTTGTGCTTATGTACTTCATTTACATTTGTTCTTATGCTTAGGAACCTCATTTGTCCTTTTCAATGTGTTTAACACCCTAAATTGTCGTTGTTCATATGATATTTATCCACTTTTGCCCTTATTCGAGTGCTTAGCAGCATCATTTACACTTATTCTTGTGCTTAACAACCTCATTTGTCGTTGTTCTTGCTGTTTGCAACATAATTTTCCCTTGATCTTGTGCTTATGAACCTCATTTGCATTTGTTATAGTGCTTAGGAACCTCATTTGCCCTCGATTGTGTGCTTAAGAATCTCAATTAGAGTTGTTCGTGTGCTTAACAACCTCTTTTGCCCTTGATCTTGTACTAATCAACCTCATTTACATTTGTTCTTGTCCTTAAGAATCTCATTTGCCCTTGTTCGTGTGGTTAACAACCTCAATTGTCGTTGTTCATATGCTTATTAACCTGTTCTGCCCTTGTTCTTGTGCTTAGCAACATCATTTACATTTGTTCTTGTGCTTAACAACCTCATTTGTCGTTGTTCTTGCGCTTTGCAACATAATTTGCCCTTGATCTTGTGTTTATGAACCTCATTTGCATTTGTTCTCGTGCTTAGGAACCTCATTTGTTCTTGTGCTTAACAACCTCATTTGTCGTTGTTCTTGCGCTTTGCAACATAATTTGCCCTTGATCTTGTGTTTATGAATCTCATTTGCATTTGATCTCGTGCTTAGGAACCTCATTCTACTAATGAACCTCATTTGTTCTTGTGCTTAACAACATCAATTAGTGTTGCTGGTGAGCTTAACAACCTCTTTTGCCCTTGATATTGTACTAATGAACCTCATTTGCATTTGTTCTTGTGCTTAGGAACCTCATTTGCCCTTATTTGTGTGCTTAACAACCTCAATTAGCGTTGTTCGTGTCTTTAACAACCTCTTTTGCCCTTGATCTGGTGCATTTGTTATTGTTCTTGTGCATTTGTTCAATTGTCGTTGTTCATATGCTTCTTAACCTCTCTTGCCCTTGTTCAAGTGCTTGGCAGCATCATTTACACTTATTCTTGTGCTTAACAACCTCATTTGTCGTTGTTCTTGTTGTTTGCAACATAATTCGCCCTTGATCTTGTGCTTATGAACCTCATTTGCATTTGTTCTTGTGCTTAGGAACCTCATTTGCCCTTGATTATGCGCTCAACAACCTCAATTAGTGTTGTTCGTGACCTTAACAACCTCTTTTGCCCTTGATCTTGTACAAATGAACCTCATTTGCATTTGTTCTTGTGCTTAGGAACCTTATTTGCCCTTATTTGTGTTCTTAACAACCTCTATTAGCGTTGTTCGTGTCTTTAACAACCTCTTTTGGTCTTGATCTTGTGCTTATGAACTTCATTTGCATTTGTTCTTGTGCTTAGGAACAACATTTGCCCTTGTTCGTGTGCTTAACAACTCAATTGTCGTTGTTCATATGCTTTTTAACCTCTTTTGCCCTTGTTCTAGTGCTTAGCATCATCATTTACACTTATTCTTGCGCTTATGAACCTTATTTGCATTTGTTCTTGTACTTCGGAACCTAATTTGTCCTTGTTCGTGTGCTTAACAACCTCAATTGTCGTTGTTCATATGCTTCATAACCTATTTTGCCCTTGTTCTTGTGTTTAGCAACATCGTTTACACTTGTTCTTGTGCTTAACAACCTCATTTGTCGTTTTTCTTGCCCTTTGCAACATAATTTACCCTTGATCTTGTGCTTATAAACCTCATTTGTGATTGCTCTTGTGCTTAGGAACCTCATTTTCCCTTGTTTACGCGCTTAACAACCTAATTTGTCGTTGTCATTGCGCTTTGCAAAATAATTTGCCCTTGATCTTCAGCTTATGAACCTCATTTGCAATTGTTCTTGTGCTTAGGAACTTCATGTGCCCTTGTTTGTGTGCATAACAACCACAATTGGCGTTGTTCGACTGCTAAAAAACCTCTTTTGCCCTTGATCTTGTGCTTATGAACCTCATTTGCATTTGTTCTAGTGCTTAAGAACCTCATTTTCCCTTGATTGTGTGCTTAAGAATCTCAATTACCATTGTTCGTGTCCTTAACAACATCTTTTGCCCTTGATCTTGTACTAATAAACCTCATTTGCATTTGTGCTTGTGCTGAGGAATCTCATTTGCCCTTGTACGTGTGCTTAACAACCTCACTTGTCGTTGTTCATATGATTCTTAACCTATTTTGCCCTTGCTCTTGTGTTTGGCAACTTCGTTTACATTTATTCTTGTGCTTAATAACCTCATTTGACGTTGTTCTTGCTGTTTGCAACATAATTTGTTCTTGATCTCGTTCTTATGAACCTCATTTGCTTTTGTTCTTGTACTTAGGAACCTCATTTGCCCTTGATTATGTTCTTAATAACCTCAATTAGTGTTTTCGTGTGGTTAACAACCTCTTTTTCCCTTGATCTTGTACTTATGAACCTCATTTGCATTTGTTCATGTGCTTCTTAACCTATTTTGCCCTTGTTCTTGTGTTTGGTAACATCGTTTACACTTATTCTTGTGCTTAACAACCTCATTTGTCGTTGTTCTTGCGCTTTGCAACATAATTTGCCCTTTATCTTGTGCTTATGAACCTAATTGGCATTTGTTCTTGTGCTTAGGAATCTCATTTGCCCTTGTCCGTGTGCTCAACAACCTCAATTGTCGTTGTTCATATGCTTCTTAACCTCTTTTTCCCTTGTTCTAGTGCTTAGCAGCATCATTTACACTTATTCTTGTGCTTAACACCCTGATTTGTCGTTGTTCTTGCTATTTGTAACATAATTTGCCCTTGATCTTGTGCTTATGAACTTCATTTGCATTTGTTCTTGTGCTTATGAACTTCATTTGCATTTGTTCTTGTGCTTGGGAACCTCATTTGCCCTTGTCCGTGTGCTTAACAACCTCAATTGTCATTGTTCATATGCTTCTTAACATCTTTTGCCCTTGTTCAAGTGTTTACCAGCATCATTTACACCTATTCTTGTGCTTAACAACCTCATTTGTCGTTGTTCTTCCTGTTTGCAACATAATTTGTCCTTGATCTTGTGCTTATGAACCTCATTTGTATTTGTTCTCGTGCTTAGGAACCTCATTTGCCCTTGATTATGCGCTTAACAACACCAATTAGTGTTGTTCGTGAGCTTAACAACCTCTTTTGCCCTTGATCTTGTACTAATGAACCTCATTTGCATTTGTTCTTGTGCTTAGGAACCTCATTTGCCCTTGTTCGTGTGCTTAACAACCTCAATTGTCGTTGTTCATATGCTTCTTAACCTATTTTGCCCTTGTTCTAGTGCTTAGCATCATCATTTACACTTATTCTTGCGCCTATGAACCTCATTTGCATTTGTTCTTGTACTTGGGAACCTAATTTGCCCGTGTTCGTGTGCTTAACAACCTCAATTGTCGTTGTTCATATGCTTATTAACCTATTTTGTACTTGTTCTTGTGCTTAGCAACATCGTTTACACTTGTTCTTGTGCTTAACAACCTCATTTGTCGTTGTTCTCGTTGTTTGTAGCATAATTTGCTCTTGATCTTGTGCTTATGAATCTCATTTGCATTTGTTCTTGTGCTTAGGAACCTCATTTTCCCTTGTTTATGTGCTTAACGACCTTATTTGTCGTTGTTCTTGCGCTTTGCAACATAATTTGCCCTTGATCTTCAGCTTATGAACCTCATTTGCAATTGTTCTTGTGCTTAGGAACTTCATGTGCCCTTGTTTGTGTGCATAACAACCACAATTGGCGTTGTTCAAGTGCTAAAAAACCTCTTTTGTCCTTGATCTTTAACTTATGAACCTAATTTGCATTTGTTCTAGTGCTTAGGAACCTCATTTGCCATTGATTGTGTGCTTAACAATCTCAATTAGCGTTGTTCGTGTGCATAACAACCTCTTTTGCCCTTGATCTTGTACTAATGAACCTCATTTGCATTTGTTCTTGTGCTCAGGAATCTCATTTGCCCTTGTTCGTGTGCTTAACAACCTCAATTGTCGTTGTCCATATGTTTCTTAACCTCTTTTTCCCTTGTTCTTGTGCTAGCAACATCATTTACACTTGTTCTTGTGCTTAACAACCTCAATTGTCGTTATTCTTGTTGTTTGTAGCATAATTTGCTCTTGATCTTGTGCTTATGAATCTCATTTGCATTTGTTCTTGTGCTTAGGAACCTCATTTGCCCTTGATTATGTGCTTAACATCACTTAGTGTTGTTCGTGTGGTTAACAACCTCTTTTGCCCTTGATCTTGTACTAATGAACCTCATTTGCATTTGTGCTTGTGCTTAGCAATCTTATTTGCCCTTGTACGTGTGCTTAACAACCTCACTTGTCGTTGTTCATATGATTCTTAACCTCTTTTGCACTTCTTCTTGTGCTTAGCAACATGATTTACACTTGTTCTTGTGCTTAACAACCTCATTTGTCGTTGTTCTTGCGCTTTGCAACATAATTTGTCCTTGATCTTGTTCTTATAAACCTCATTTGCCATTCTTCTTGTGCTTAGGAACCTCATTTCCCCGGGTTTAAGTACTTAACAACCTCAATTTGTGTTGTTCGTGTTCTGAACAACCTCTTTTGCCCTTGCTCTTGCACTTATGAACATCATTTACATTTGTTCTTGTGCTTAGGAACCCCATTTTCCCTTGTTCGGGTGCTAAACAACCTCAATTGTCGTTGTTCATATGTTTCTTAACCTATTTTGCCCTTATTCTTGTGTTTGGCAACATCGTTTACACTTATTCTTGTGCTTAAAAACCTCATTTGTCATTGTTCTTGCTGTTTGCAACATAATTTGCTCTTGATCTCGTGCTTATGAACCTTATTTGCATTTGTTCTTGTGCTTAGGAACCTCATTTGGACTTGTTTGTATGCTTAACAACCTCAATTAGCGTTGCCCGTGTGCTTAACAGTCTCTTTTGCCCTTGATCTTGTGCCTATGAACTTCACTTGCATTTGTTCTTGTGCTCAGGAACCTGATTTGCCCTTGTTAGTGTGCTTAACAACATCAATTGTCGTTGCTCATATGCTTCTTAACCTCTTTTGTCCTTGTTCTTGTGCTTAGCAACATCATTTACACTTGTTCTTGTGCTTAACAACCTCATTTTTCGTTGTTCTTGCGCTTTGAAACATAATTCGCCCTTTATCTTGTGCTTATGAACCTCATTAGCGTCTGTTCTTGTGCTTAGGAACCTCATTTCCCCTTGTTTATGTGCTTAACAACCTCAATTTGCGTTGTTCGTGTTCTTAACAACCTCTTTTGCCCTTGCTATTGTGCTTATGAATACCACTTACATTTGTTCTTGTGCTTAGGATCCTCATTTTCCCTTGTTCGGGTGCTGAACAACCTCAATTGTCATTGTTCATATGCTTCATAACCTATTTTGCCCTTGTTGTTATGTTTGGCAACATCATTTACACTTATTCTTGTGCTTAACAACCCCATTTGTCGTTGTTCTTGCTGTTTGCAACATATTTGCTCTTGATCTTGTGCTTATGAACCTCATTTGCATTTGTTCTTGTGCTTAGGAACCTCATTTGCCCTTGATTATATTCTTAATAACCTCAATTAGTGTTGTTCGTGTGGTTAACAACCTCTTTTTCCCTTGATATTGTACTAATGAACCTCATTTGTATTTGTTTTTGTGCTTAGGAATCCCATTTGCCCGTGTACGTGTGCTTAACAACCTCACTTGTCGTTGTTCATATGATTCTTAACCTCTTTTGCACTTTTTATTGTGATTAGCATCATCATTTACATTTGTTCTTGTGCTTAACAACCTCATTTGCCGATGTTCTTACTGTTTGCAACATAATTTGCTCTTGATCTTGTGCTTATGAACCTCATTTCAATTGTTCTTGTGCTTAGGAACCTCATTTGCCCTTGATTATGTGCTTAACAACCTCAATTAGTGTTGTTCGTGTGGTTAACAACCTCTTCTGCCGTTGATCTTGTACTAAGGAACCTCATTTGCATTTGTTATTGTGCTTAGGAATCTCATTTGCCCTTGTACGTGTGCTTAACAACCTCACTTGTCGTTGTTCATATGATTCTTAACCTATTTTGCACTTTTTCTTGTGCTTAGCAACATCATTTACACTTGTTCTTGTGCTTAACAACCTCGTTTGTCGTTGTTCTTGCACTTTGCAACATAATTTGCCCTTGATCTTGTGCTTATAAACCTCATTTGCATTTGTTATTGTGCTTAGGAACTTCATGTGCCCTTGTTTGTGTGCATAACAAATTCAATTGGTGTTGTTCGAGTGCTAAACAACATCTTTTGTCCTTGATCTTGTGCTTATGAGCCACAATTGCATTTGTTCTTGTGCTTAGGAACCTCATTTGCCCTTGTTAGTGTGCTTAACAACCTCAATTGTCGTTGTTTAGATACTTCTTAACCTCTTTTACCCTTGTTCTTGTGCTTAGCAACATCATTTACACTTGTTCTTGTGCTTAACTTCATTTGTCGTTGGTCTTACGCTTTGCAACATAATTTGCCCTTTATATTGTGCTAATGAACCTCTTTGGTATTTGTTATTGTGCTTATGAACCTTATTTGCCCTTATTTGTGTGCTCAACAACGTCAATTAGCGTTGTTCGTGTGTTTAACAACCTCTTTTACCCTTGATCTTGTGCTTATGTACTTCATTTACATTTGTTCTTTTGCTTAGGAACCTCATTTGTCCTTATCAATGTGCTTAACAACCTCAATTGTCGTTGTTCATATGATATTTATCCTCTTTTTCCATTGTTCTAGTGCTTAGCAGCATCATTTACACTCGTTATTGTGCTTAACAACCTCATTTTTCGTTGTTCTTGCTGTTTGCAACATAATTTGCCATTGATCTTGTGCTTATGAACCTCATTTGCATTTGTTCTAGTACTTAGGAACCTCATTTTCCCTTGCCTGTGTGCTTAACAACCTCAATTAGCGTTGTTGGTGTGCTTAACAACCTCTTTTGCCCTTGATCTTGTACTAATGAACCTCATTTCCATTTGTTCTTGTACTTAGGAATCTCATTTGCGCTTGTTCGTGTGCTTAACAACCTCACTTGTCGTTGTTCATTTAATTCTTAACCTCATTTGTCGTTGTTCTTGCGCTTTACAACATAATTTGCCCTTGATCTTCTGCTTATGAACCTCATTTATCGTTGTTCATGAACTTTGGAACATAATTTACCCTTCATCTTCTGCTTATGAATCTCATTTACATTTATTCTTGTGCTTAGGAACTTCATGTGCCCTTGTTTGCGTGCATAACAACCTCAATTGGTGTTGTTCGACTTGCCAAACAACCTCTTTTGCCCTTGATCTTGTGCTTATGAACCACATTTGCATTTGTTCTTGTGCTTAGGAACCTCATTTGCCCTTGTTTGTGTGCTCAACAACCTCAATCGTTGTTGTTCATATGCTTCTTAACCATTTTTGTCCTTGTTCTAGTGCTTAGCAATATCACTTACACTTGTTCTTGTGCTTACCAGCCTCATTTGTCGTTGTTCTTGCTGTTTGGAACATAATTTGCCCTTGATCTTGTGCTTATGAACCTCATTTGCATTTGTTCTTGTGCTTAGGAATCTCATTTGCACTTGTTTGTATGCTTAACAACCTCAATTAGCGTTGCTCGTGTGCTTAACAGCCTCTTTTGCCCTTGATCTTGTGCCTATGAACTTCATTTGCATTTGTTCTTGTGCTCAGGAACCTGATTTGCCCTTGTTAGTGTGCTTAAAAACATCAATTGTCGTTGCTCATATGCTTTTTAACATCTTTTGTCATTGTTCTTATGCTTAGCAACATCATTTACACTTGTTCTTGTGCTTAACAACACTTGTTCTTGTGCTTAACAACCTCATTTGTCGTTGTTCTTGCACTTTGAAACATAATTCGCCCTTTATATTGTGCTTATGAACCTCATTGGCGTCTGTTCTTGTGCTTAGGAACCTTATTTGCCCTTATTTGTGTGCTTAACAACCTCAATTAGTGTTGTTCGTGTCTTTAACAACCTCTTTTGCCCTTGATCTTGTGCTTATGAACTTCATTTGCAATTGTTCTTGTGCTTAGGAACCTCATTTGCCCTTGTCTGTGTCCTTAACAACCTCAATTGACGTTGCTCATGTGCTTCTTAACTTCTTTTGCCCTTGTTCTAGTGCTTAGCAACATCATTTACACTTATTCTTATGCTTAACAATCTCATTTGTCGTTGTTCTTGCGCTTTGCAACATAATTTGCCCTTGATCTTGTGCTTATGAACCTCATTTGCATTTGTTCTTGTGCTTAAGAACCTCATTTGCCCTTGCATGTGTGCTTAACAACCTCAATTAGCGTTGTTGGTGTGCTTAACAACCTCTTTTACCCTTGATCTTGTACTAATGAACCTCATTTCCATTTGTTCTTGTGCTTAGGAATCTCATTTACCCTTGTTCGTGAGCTTAACAACCTCACTTGTCATTTTTCATATGATTCTTAACCTCATTTGTTGTTGTTCTTGCGCTTTGCAACATAATTTGCCCTTGATCTTCTGCTTATGAACCTCATTTGTCGTTGTTCTTGAACTTTGCAACATAATTTGCCCTTGATCTTCTGCTTATGAACCGCATTTACATTTGTTCTTGTGCTTAGGAACTTCATGTGCCCTTGTTTGCATGCATAACAACCTCAATTGGTGTTGTTCGAGTTGCCAAACAACCTTTTTTGCCCTTGATCTTGTGCTTATGAACCACATTTGCATTTGTTCTTGTACTTAGGAACCTCAATTGCCCTTGTTCGTGTGCTTAACAACCTCAATCGTTGTTGTTCATATGCTTCTTAACCATTTTTTCCCTTGTTCTAGTACTTAGCAATATCATTTACACTTGTTCTTGTGCTTCACAACCTCATTTGTCGTTGTTCTTGTTGTTTGGAACATAATTTGCCCTTGATCTTGTGCTTATGGACCTCATTTGCATTTGTTTGTGTGCTTAACAAACTATTTGGCGCTTGATATTGTGCTTATGAACCTCATTTGCACATGTTCATGTGCTTAACAAACTAATTTGCATTTGTTTTTGTGCTTAGGAACTTCATGTTCCCTTGTTCATGTGCATAACAAACTCAATTAGCGTTGTTCGAGTGCTAAACAACTTCTTTTGCTCTTTATCTTGTGCTTATGAGCCACATTTGCATTTGTTCTTGTGCTTAGGAACGTCATTTATCCTTGTTGGTGTGCTTAACAACATCAATTGTCGTTGTTCAGATGCTTCTTAACCTATTTTACCATTGTTCTTGTGCTTAACAACCTCATTTGTTGTTGTTCTTGCACTTTGCAACATAATTTGCCATTTATCATGTGCTTATGAACATCATTGGCATTTGTTCTTGTGCTTAGGAACCTTATTTGCCCTTATTTGTGTGCTTAACAACCTCAATTAGCGTTGTTCGTGTCTTTAACTACCTCTTTTGCCCTTGATCTTGTGCTATGAACTTCAATTGCATTTGTTCTTGTGCTTATGAACCTCATTTGCCCTTGTCCATGTGCTTAACAACCTCAATTGTCGTTGTTCATATGCTTGTTAACCTCTTTTGCCCTTGTTCAAGTGCTTAGCAGCATCATTTACACTTATTCTTGTGCTTAACCAACTCATTTGTCGTTGTTCTTGCTTTTTATAACATAATTTGCCCTTGATCTTGTGCTTATGAACCTCAGTTGCATTTGTTCTTGTGCTTAGGAACCTCGTTTGCCCTTGTTTGTGTGCTTAACAACCTCAATTTGCGTTGTTAGTGGTCTTAACAACCTCTTTTGCCCTTGCTCTTGCACTTATGAACCTCATTTACATTTTTTATTGTGCTTAGGAACCTCATTTTCCGTTGTTCGTGTGCTTAACAACATAAATTGTCGTTGTTCATATGCTTCTTAAATTATTTTGCCCTTGTTCTTGTGTTCAGCAACATTGCTTACACTTGTTCTTGTGCTTAACAACCTTATTTGTCGTTGTTCTTGCACTTTGCAACATAATTTGCCCTTGATCTTCTGCTTATGAACCTCATTTGCATTTGTTCTTGTGCTTAGGAACTCCATGTGCCCTTGTTTGTGTGCATAACAACCTCAATTGGCATTGTTTGTGTCTTTAACAACCTCGTTTACCTTTGATCTTGTCCTTATGAACCACATTTTGCATTTGTTCTTTTGCTCAGGAACCTCATTTGACCTTGTTAGTGTGCTTAACAACCTCAATTGTGGTTGTTCAGATGCTTCTTAACCTCTTTTACCCTTGTTCTTGTGCTTAGAAATATCATTTACACTTGTTCTTGTGCTTAACAACCTCATTTGTTGTTGTTCTTGGGCTTTGCAACATAATTTGCCCTTTATCTTGTGCTTATGAAACTCATTGGCATTTGTTTTTGTGTTTAGGAACCTTATTTGTCCTTATTTGTGTACTTAACAACCTCAATTAGCGTTGTTCGTGTCTTTAACAACCTCTTTTGCCCTTGATCTTGTGCTTATGAACTTCATTTGCATTTGGTCTTGTACTTAGGAACCTCATCTGCCCTTGTCCGTGTGCTTAACAACCTCAATTGTCGTTGTTCATATGCTTATTAACATCTTTTGCCCTTTTCTAGTGCTTAGCAGCATCATTTACAGTTATTTTTGTGCTTAACAACCTCATTTGTCATTATTCTTGTTGTTTGCAACATTATTTGCCACTGATCTTATGCTTACAAACCTCATTTGCATTTGTTCTTGTGGTTAGGAACCTCATTTGCCCTTGTTTATGTGCTTAACAACCTCAATTTGCGTTGTTCGTGTTCTTAACAACCTCTTTTGCCCTTGCTCTTGCGTTTATGAACCTCTTTTGCATTTGTTATTGTGCTTAGGAACCTCATTTTCCCTTGTTCGTGTGTTTAACAACGTCAATTATCGTTGTTCATATACTTCTTAAGCTATTTTGCCCTTGTTCTTGGGTATAGCAACATTGATTACACTTGTTATTGTGCTTAACAACCTCATTTGTCATTGTTCTTGCACTTTGCAACATAATTTGCCCTTGATCTTCTGCTTATGAACCTCATTTGTATTTGTTCTTGTGCTTAGGAACTTCATGTGCCCTTGTTTGTGTGCATAACAACCTAAAGTGGTGTTGTTTGTGTCTTTAACAACCTCTTTTACCTTCGATCTTGTCCTTATGAACCACATTTGCATTTGTTCTTTTGCTCAGGAACCTCATTTGCCCTTGTTAGTGTGCTTAACAACCTTAATTGTCGTTGTTCATATGCTTCTTAACATCTTTTACCCTTGTTCTTGTGCTTAGAAATATCATTTACACTTGTTCTTGTGCTTAACAACCTCATTTGTTGTTGTTATTGCGCTTTGCAACATAATTTGCCCTTTATCATGTGCTTATGGAACTCATTGGCATTTGTTCTTGTGTTTAGAAACCTTATTTGCCCTTATTTTTGTACTTAACAACCTCAATTAGCGTTGTTCGTGTCTTTAACAACCTCTTTTGCCCTTGATCTTGTGCTTATGAACTTCATTTGCATTTGGTCTTGTACTTAGGAACCTCATTTGCCCTTGTCTGTGTGCTTAACAACCTCAATTGTCGTTGTTCATATGCTTCTTAACCTCTTTTGCCATTTTCTAGTGCTTTGCAGCATCAAGAACCTCAATTTTGCCCTTGTTCTTGTGTATAGCAACATTGATTACACTTGTTATTGTGCTAAACAACCTCATTTGTCGTTGTTCTTACACTTTGCAAAATAATTTGCCCTTGAACTTTTGCGTATGAACCTCATTTGCATTTGTTCTTATGCTTGGGAACTTCGTGTGCCCTTGTTTGTGTGCATAACAACCTCAATTGGCGTTGTTTGCGTCATTAACAACCTCTTTTGTCCCTTGATCTTGTCCTTGTGAACCACATTTGCATTTGTTCTTGTGCTTAGGAACCTCATTTGATCTTATTCGTGTGCTTAACAATCTCAATTGTCGTTGTAGATATGTTTCTTAATATTTTTTGCCCTTGTTCTAGTGCTTAGCAATATCATTTACACATGTTATTGTGCTTAACAACCTCATTTGTCCTTGTTCTTGCTGTTTGCAATATAATTTGCCTCAATTTTGCATTTGTTCTTTTGATCAGGAACCTAATTTGCCCTTGTTAGTGTGCTTAACAACCTCAATTGTCGTTGTTCAGATGCTTCTTAACCTCTTTTATCCTTGTTTTTGTGCTTGGAAACATCATTTACACTTGTTCTTGTGCTTAACAATCTCATTTGTTGTTGTTCTGGCGCTTTGCAACATAATTTGCCCTTTATCTTGTGCTTATGAACCTCATTTGCATTTGTTCTTATGCTTAGGAACCTCATTTTCCCTTGTTTATGTGCTTAACAACCTCAATTTGCGTTGTTCGTGTTCTTAACTACCTCTTTTGCCCTTGCTCTTGCGCTTATGAACCTCATTTGCATTTGTTCTTGTGCTTAGGAACCTCATTTTCCCGTGTTCAGGTGCTGAACAACCTCAATTGTCGTTGTTCATATGCATCTTAACATCTTTTGCCCTTTTTCTAGTGCTTAGCAGCCATATATACACTTATTCTTGTACTTAACAACCTTATTTGTCGTTGTTCTTGCTGTTTGCAACATAATTTGCCATTGATCTTGTGCTTATGAACCTCATTTGCATTTGTTCTTGTGCTTAGGAACCTCATTTGCCCTTGCATGTGTGCTTAACAACCTCAATTAGTGTTGTTCGTATGCTTAACAACCTCTTTTGCCCTTGATCTTGTACTAGTGAACCTCAATTGCATTTGTTCTTGTTCTTAGGAATCTCATTTTCCCTTGTTTGTGTGCTTAACAACTTCACTTCTCGTTGTTCATATGATTCTTAACCTCTTTTGCCATTTTTCTTGTGCTTAGCAACATCATTTACACTTGTTCTTGTGCTTAACAACCTCATTTGTCGTTGTTCTTTCTATTTGCAACATAATTTGCCTTTGATCTTGTACTTATGAACCTCATTTGCAATTGTTCTTGTGCTTAGGAACCTTATTTTCTCTTGTTTGTGTGCTTAACAACCTCAATTGGCATTGTTCGTATGCTTAACAACATCTTTGGCCCTTGATCTTGTACTCATGAACCCTATTTGCATTTGTTCTTGCGCTTTGCAACATAATTGCCCTTGATCTTGTGCTTATGAACCTCATTTGGATTTGTTCTTGTGCTTGGGAACGTCAATTTTCCTTGTTTATGTGCTTAACAACCTCAATTAGTGTTTTTAGTGTCCTTAACAACCTCTTTTGCCCTTTCTCTTATGCTTATGAACCTCATTTGCATTTGTTCTTTTGCTTATGAACGTCATTTTTCCTTATTCGTGTGCTTAACAACCTCAATTGTCGTTGTTCATATGCTTCTTAACCTCTTTTGCCCTTGTTCTTGTGTATAGCAACTTAATTTACACTTGTTCTTATTCTTAACAACCATATTTGTCGCTGTTCTTGCGCTTTGCAACGTAATTTTCCCTTGATCTTGTGCTTATGAACCTCATTTGCTTTTGTTCTTGTGCTTAGGAACCTCATTTTACCTTGCTTACATGCTTAACAACCTCAATTTGCGTTGTTCGTGTTCTTAACAACCACTTTTGCCCTTGCTCTTGCATTTATGAACCTTATTTGTATTTGTTATTGTGCTTAGAAACCTCATTTTCCCTTGTTCGTGTGCTAAACAACCTCAATTGTCGTTGTTCATATTCTTCTTAACCTCTTTTGCCCTTGTTCTAGTGCTTAGTAATATCATTTACACTTATTCTTGTGCTTAACAACCTCATTTGACGTTGTTCTTATTGTTTGCAACATAGTTTGTCATTAATCTTATGCTTATGAACCTCATTTACATTTGTTCTAGTGCTTGAAAACCTCATTTACCCTTGTTTGTATGCTTAATAACCACAATTAGCATTGTTCGTGTGCTTAACAGTCTCTTTTGCCTTTGATATTATTCTTATGAATTTCATTTGCATTTATTATTGTGCTTAGGAATCTTATTTGCCCTTGTTTGTGTGCTTACCAACCTCGTTTGTCGTTGTTTATATGCTTCTTAACCTCCTTTGTCCTTTTTCTTGTGTTTAGCAACATCAATTACACTTGTTCTTGTGCTTAACAACCTCATTTGTCGTTATTCTTGCGCTTTGCAACATAATTTGCCCTTGATCTTGTGCTTATGAACTTCATTTGCATTTGTTCTTGTGCTTAGGAATCTCATTTGCCCTTGATTGTGTGCTTAACAACCTCAATTAGTGTTGTTCGTGTGCTTAACAGCCTATTTTGCCCTTGATCTTGTGCTTATGAACCTCATTTCCATTTGTTCTTGTGCTTAGGAACCTCATTTGGCCTTGTTAGTGTGCTTAACATCCTCATTTGTTGTTGTTCAGATGCTTCTTAATCTCTCTTACCCTTGTTCTTGTGCTTAGCAACATCATTTATGCTTGTTTTTGTGCTTAACAACCTCATTTGTCGTTGTTCTTGCGCTTTGCAACATAATTTGTCATTTATATTGTGCTTATGAACCTCATTGGCATTTGTTCTTGTGCTTAGGAACCTTATTTGCCCTTATTTGTGTGCTTAACAACCTCCATTTGCATTGTTCATATACTTAACAACATTTTTTGCTCTTGATCTTATACTAATGAACCTCATTTGCATTTGTTATTGTGCTTAGGAATCTCATTTGTCCTTGTTCGTATGCTTAACAACCTCTTTTGTCGTTGTTCATATGCTTCTTAACCTCTTTTGCCATTTTTCTTGTGCTTAGCAACATCATTTACACTTGTTCTTGTGCTTAACAACCTCATTTGTCGTTGTTCTTGAGCTTTGCAACATAATTTGCCCTTGATCTTGTGCTTATGAAACTCATTTGCATTTGTTCTTGTGCTTAGGAACCATATTTTCTCTTGTTTGTGTGCTTAACAATCTCAATTGGCGTTGTTAGTATGCTTAATAACCTCTTTTACCCTTGATATGGTGCTTATGAACCTCATTTGTATTTGTTCCTGTGCTTAGGAGTCTCATTTGCCGTTGTTTGTGTGCTTAACAACCTCAATTGTTGTTGTTCATATGTTTCTTAACCTATTTTGCCCTTGTTCTAGTGCTTAGCAGTATCATTTACATTTGTTCTTGTGCTTAACAACCCCATTTGTCGTTGTTCTTGCGCTTTGCAACATAATTTGCCCTTGGTCTTGTGCTTATGAATCTCATTTGTATTTGTTCTTGTATTTAGGAACCTTATTTGCCCTTATTTGTGTGCTTAACAATCGATATTAATACTTTGGAAAAAAATTCAGTAATGGAGTTTTTACGGTCCCCTAAGTTTTTATGGAAGTTATGGAAGCTATGGTGCGGATACAGTGCGAGTAATGTAGCGTGGGTGATATCTTCCTAACATTTAAAGCTGATTGGCATTGTTCTTTTTCGAAGTAGACATTTAATATTTTTGTTTACTACTAATTAATATACATATAAAGCTGATTGAAATGTAATTATAATGGAGGCTTAATTGAGTCCTTTATTTATTTATTTATTTATTTTTGAAAAGGTAAATAAAGTAGAATTTAACTAAAATCAAATACTAATGAAATTACAAATTAAGGAGTATACTATATTTATGTAATCAATTTTATTGAAGAATGCTCTTTTTCAGGAGATCTAACAATTTGGGGTCTGAGGATTCTGCATCTGTCCGATCTGCTTTAAGATCCGTATGGACCATTTCAATCAACGCTATATCATTTTCAGACGTTAAACGCTAAACAATGGGATAAAAGTGCGCTATTTCAGTTACTATCGCTATAACGGTACGTAATAACGGTCCGCTATTTGTGCTACACGCTATAGCGCACGCTATGTTACATAGGTCTTTATTTAAATGTCTAAATTGAATTTTTTTTAAGGATCAATTTTTTTCAAGATTTATTTTGCTTTTGATTAAAAATAGAAAAAGATAAGTAGTTTATGCTATGATGTTTAAGTTTTTTAATAAAAAAAAAAAATTGTTTATCCATGATGCTTAGGTTATTTTGAATGACAAAAGATATATATTTTATTAGTGTTGAGTCTACCATCCTTACATTCATAAAAACCTGAAAGAACTGCATATTTAAGCTAATTTCAATAGATTACATGTAAGGGGTAAGTAGTAGTACCTTAATTTTATAAAGATGGAATACCTTGCTTATTTGTAACTCAATTCGAGTTGTATTTCATGCATTAAATCTATAATTGATGAATCATAACAACAATTTCACCTCAAAATGAAACACATCACAATAGAAGTGACAAAAAAAAAAATATTGAATCCTAAAATCACAGATTGAACCCTAAAATCACAGATTGATCGTACAACTTGAAAGCTAAATCCTAGAATCAGTAAGAAATCTAAACCCTAGAATCACAACTTGAACCTAAATGTAAATATTTCAAATTTCTCTAAAATAAACATATATTTCCATTATATACTTGAATTTCTTTGAATAAACAGCGCAATTGAAGGGAGCACATGTACACTCACAATTTAGCTTGCCAATAATGGAGAGGAGCAGGGAAAGGGTCGAGAAGAGCGATCGGAGCCATGGTCGTCTGGAGAGAGGAGAGAGGCGCGCCTCTAAGATGACAGGTGGGACCTCCTGGAATCAAGGATCGAATCGAGAGTATGAGAGAGATGGTGAAGAGGTGCAGAATCGAGCTAGAGTTAGTGTACAACGATAGAGCGATTTTTTCTAAGAGGGGTAAGGCGAGGAAGGAGGTGCTCAAAAGAGGCGCGCGCCACCAAAGTTGGTTCCTTCTTCTCCAAGAAGAGTGTGAGAAAGAGCACAACAATAGAGAAAAAAAGTGCACGCGAACATTGAGAAGGGGAAAAGCGAGTTCCGCGCACAATAATATAGAAAGAGAAAAAGAAAAATATGTGGCCAACACCAATAGCTAAGAGTATGCTGTGTTTAAAATGGATAGATTTATAATTAATTTTATATTTCTACACATAAAATTACCTAAAAAAAAGAATAAAATCTACCTGTTATTAATAGCTAAGATTGATTGAATGCAAAGCTGGAATCTCCTCTGGAAAGATAGTCGCTTCACCCTTCCAAATTTAACATGATTTTTAAGGAGTACTGATAAGCATATGAGGAATTTTTTTTTATAAACCATAAATAGAAAAATCAATCTTACGAAACCAATATGATTGTTTTTAAATTTAGAAAAACCATAAGAACCGAAACTAAATCTCGGTTTGTAAATTATTTTTTTCCAAGACCCAAACTAAAATTCGGTCTCTAATCAATTTTTAATTTTTTCAGCACTTGCCACAGAAAATCCAATTCTTATTTGGTCTCTAGGGTAGACCAAAATTGTATTTGGGTCTCTAAATTTTTTGTTTGGGTGGACCCTGTTATTTTAAATCCAACCTTTCAATTATTGGAATGCACAAATCTCAATAGAAGTTATTTTTATATGCACGAATCTCAAAACAAGTGAAAGGTTGGATTTAATTCTTATTTGGTCTCTGGGTAGACCGAAATTGTATTTGGGTCTCTAATTTTTTTATTTGAGTCTAAATCCAACCTTTCAATTTTTGGAATGTACAAATCTCAATAGAAGTTGTTTTATATGCACAAATCTCAAAACAAATGAAAGGTTGGATTTGGAATAACAGGGTCCCTGCAATCCCTTTAGATCGGTGTGGGATTAGGTGTGTTTTGGAATTGAAAAAAAAATATAAAAAATTAGAAACAAATGATAGACCGAATTTTAGTTTGAGTCTTGGAAAAAAACAATTTACAAATCGAGATTTAGTTTCGATTCTTATAATTTTTCTAAATTTAAAAACAATCATATTAATTTCATAAAATTAATTTTTCTATTTATGGTTTATAAAAAAATTTCAAATATGAGGATCAGAAAAGAAAGGCAAACCGGACAAACACAGTTTTCGGAGCATTGTCCTTTCTCTTAAAAAAAACATTTCACGGGTCGTTACACCCTTTCGACGCGTGTCCCCCGTACTCCCCTCCTCCCGAATTCGCATCCTCTGAGATATCTTAAACTTTGCGTGACCTTTTGGAAAATCTTGACCGTTAAATACGTCATGCACGAATCTCAAAGGATAACAATACTGGTTCCCACGCTATTACCGAATAGAAACCGGACACGTCGGTCACGCAAAAGTTGAGATATCTCAAAGGATACGCACTCGCTCCTCCCCAAACTCATTTCAAAAGATTGTTCGATTTCATTCAGTGACCTTTGGACCAATTTTAATAAAATCCGGTACCAACTGTTAGATTTACGTCAAGATTCGAATACATTAATGAGCTCATGAATCTAAAGTGTTAATGCGAATTTTGACGCAGATCAAACGGTTTAAGTCAGCCTTTGAATGTATTTTTGTAGAAGAGCCGTTGGACCTAAAATAAAGTTTTTAAAAAGCTGCACAACAAAACAAAGGTGAAGGCTCACTCTTCACTGTCCTGATTCCTCCTCTAAAAACCCACATTTTACAGAGAATAGAAGAAGAGATCGAACATGGAATTAGCTGCAATAAATGAAAAGAAATCACAAAACCACCCCGCACCTGAAATGGCTATCCAAATGCCTGATGTTATGGCACCTGGCAAGGCATCTGTGGCAGCTGAGCCGATTACATTAAGGGAATCCCTCGCAACGCCACCAATGCAACGCCATGATCGCTCGTCGGAGGTTTTCAAGGAGTCAAGACGGTGGGATGCGATGGCAGCTGTGGTACGAGGGGCCGCGGCAGCGACGGCGCTGGTGGCTCTGGCAGTGATTGTGTCGTCGGAGCAGCACGCAAATCTGACTATTTTTGGCCTGAGTTTACCTCTATACTCCAAGTGGAGCTTTTCCGAATCACTCGAGTAATTGTTCTTGATTTTTGTCTCATAATAAACTTATAATTAGTGTTTTGGAGATGAGTTTAAGTCTTGAGTTCGATGGGTTCCGAATACGTATGCTTTAATATTCGTGTGCACGAATTTTATAGTGGATCGGACGGTTATGGAACCCGATCGACGCAAATTTAAGTCAGTGTTTTGGGTCTGTTTAA
The DNA here is from genome assembly GCA_964058825.1 of Carex arenaria. Taxonomy (NCBI): domain Eukaryota; kingdom Viridiplantae; phylum Streptophyta; class Magnoliopsida; order Poales; family Cyperaceae; genus Carex; species Carex arenaria. Next base: position 105,764 of record CAXKVW010000326.1, read on the forward strand.
TTTTTATTTTTTTAATTAAATCCATACTATTTAAAAAAAAAATTTAATTTAAAAAAATTGCGGTGAGCGTGGATCGAACACGCGACCTTCAGATCTTCAGTCTGACGCTCTCCCAACTGAGCTATCCCCGCATTTGTTTTTTAAATCTTTATAATTAATTATAACACTTGTTAATCTGATTCGTTTAAAAGTTTATAATTTTGAGAAATTTTGTTTGGTTAGTATCTCTGAATCGAAGGCCCGGTCTCTTGGCCCAGAATAGAAACTTAGCATCTGGGCTTCTCTATCCCCGCTTCGTTTGGCGGAGCTATAGACTAATTGTCAAGGTTTTAATTCCAATATTGTTGGTGGTTATTAATTTGAAGAACATGTTATAGGTACTTGGTTGGAATTTCAGCTGCTGTAGTAGCACATTCTCTGTTGCAATTGGTGTTGGTTGTGAGAAAGCTACTGAAGAAGGTGCCGGCAGTGCCATCTCAAACCCATGCTTGGATTTTATTTGCTGCTGATCAGGTAATTTTTTTTTTTTTTTTTAGTGAAAGGCCCTTAGGCAATTTCTTATTTATCATTGTACTTATTGCCAATTTCTTATTTATCATAAAATTTATGTGATTGGGCAATCTATTTTATGCAACTTTTATTGGTAATTTATACTTTAGTGAGGGGCGGAGCTAGACTTTCAAGTTATGGAGGTGGGTCAAACATGAATGGGGGTCAATCGTATAAACATATTTGCTGCGAATGGGGGTCAATTTACACTGCATATAGCATTTTTACTCTAAATTATATATAAAATAGGGTACAAGCACAAAAATTTGGAAATATAATGGGGGGTCAATTGACCCCCATTCATTTGGAGTGGCTCGACCACTGCTTTAGTCCTTCGTATCATTATAGTACTTAACATGAACAAAAAGAAAATTCGGATTAATTTAGCATGGTGTAGTTTCTGCTGTCTGATTTCCATAAATTGGGTTCGCAATGTTGTTTGCAAAATATATGTATATGTATATGTGTATATATATATATAGAGTTGGGCTAACTTGCTTTGGGAAGTAAAGCGGGTTCTTTACTTCCCGCTCGTATCGATATTTTCAAAGTTCAAATAGCCGATCCGAACCGTTAGATGTGATCTCCATATTGAGCGGTTCGGATCGGCCATTTGAACTTTGAAAATGTCGATACGAGCGGGAAGTAAAGAACCCGCTTTACTTCCCAAAACAAGTTAGCCCAACTCTATATATATATATATATATGTATGGTTTATTGCCTATTTAATTTATTTTGAATGTAAGGGTTGGTTTTTGTCATGCATTAATTTGTTTGGTTTTAGAGGTTTTTTAATTATATTGGCTTGCATGGGACAATAGAGATATCTCATTAAAAAAGATGAAACCATGATGGAGTTACTTTGATGTTAGCTTGTTTAAGATTTCAATAACTTAGCAATCTCTTGCATTCAAATTCAAAGTTTTCTGAGGGTTCTTTTTATATTTATAACCGCATTACTGAAATGTGAGTCCGGTATAAAAGCATTCTCTGTAATCTACTGTACTTTTATTAAGATGTTATATCTTTCATATTTTATAGACTTATAGGGTTTTATTTCAATTTTAACACCATTCTGTTTTTAAAACACTTAACTAGATGACTACAAATTATCTTTCAACTAAGGAATAAATATACATATTAGTTTCCATTGAATTCAGAATGGACGTAAATCCAACTTGGATCTCTTGTACACAATCAGTCGCTTCATATACTATGATTTTTGAAGAAAAATTGGAAAAAAAAAAATCTTACAGTTACAAATATTGGAACTGACTCCACTGCTCGCCAAATTGGCAAGCAGAATCCTGCTTTTCCAAATCAAACCATTCATCTGTGTTGAGATTCGTGCATGAAAAAAATTTAATGGTTAGATTTGGAAAAGCAAGGTCCTACTTGCTAATTTGGCGAACAGCGGATTCGTATCCAAAAATATTTGTAAACTTTTGCCCACTTTATACCATTTCCTTGGAAGTCCCCTGTACATGAACACACATCCAATTTACATTTACCTATTCTGATCCTGCATTGATTGAAAAAAAAAAAAAATTAACAGGCCTTTGCATATGCAATGATGAGTGCTGGTGCAGCTGCAGCTGGAGTCACAAATCTGAACAGAACTGGGATCCAACACACGGCCTTGCCAGATTTCTGCAAACCATTGCACCGGTTTTGCAACCGCATGGCCGTCTCCATCACCTTTGCCTTCTTCAGCTGGGTCTGTCTCGCCATGTCGGCTGTAATAGATGTCATTTGGTTGTCTAAACTCTGAGGTGCCTAGCTACTAGGTATAATTATTACCTTTTAGTTGTTATAATAGAAATTAAGTTACATGGACTGGATTGGAGGAGGTTATGTTAAGCTATGCTATTATGTACAAATCTTATAAATTACTGGTTGATTAGGGTGTCTATGTCTACTAAGGATGAAATAACTGAGCATTTATGTGTGTCTTGCAAATGTTGTTTCTTTCTGTTTTATTCTGAAAAATATAATAATAAAATATTGTTTGCCATGCTATTCTAATCCTAGCAACAACAAATTTAATTCTTCTCATGGTTAGAAGTAGCTAGGTTACAAAATCGTTGCTTAATTTGGTATAGTTAAGAAATAAATATATCATCTGGGGCTGAACTACAAATCCTATTACAGCCCATGAAGCCCAATTCTTAAATAAAAAAAGTAAAGAGGGTTTCTTAATTTTAAGACAGACCCGGAGCACACAATGAACTAATAAACGATTATCATGTCAGGACTCAGGAATAATATAATGTGCATGAATTAACGGGTGGTTCATAAATAAAAACTTTCTGCTACAAAGTGATTGTTGTATAATGATAGCAAACCTTTTGAGTTCATAACATCTCCAGTGCCTCAGGCACACTTCAAGTGTTATATTCGTGCAGATTTGAATCACTAGTAGAAGGCTGGGTTCCTGAATTCACATCCTCTTCAATATTGCACAAGGGAATCTTTTGCAGTTAGTAAATCCGGACCATTCATTTTAACTTGGCACGAATCTCAAAGTCCAATAATACTGCCCCTGCACTAGCCCGAATCCCAAGGCGGCGAGATTTAATCTCAAACCGTAAAGTGAGGTCCATCCTCTACAGTATTGGAGAGTCATCAGTTGTGCAATATAATTTAAGACTTAGGAAATAAAATTCTATATTATTTAGGAAGAATGTATATCAAATTAACGTCATATATTTTGATCTCAAAATTTAAAATGAGTTTTTCAATACTAAAACTCTCTATACTATCTATAAAGCCTATGCAAATAGTGACAATAGACGCTAAAAGCTTACAAAATAGAAAATAATATACTTAAGCAGTGTATCAAAATTGATGTGATTTTTCAAATTCTTTTGTCTCCGGTCAAATGTTGGCGAAGTCAAATTATTAATTTAGCTAAAACAAAGTATTATCAATTTCCATTAAATTTTGAATATGAACTTGTGTAAATCGTTGAAATTAATTTAAAAGTTCTTATTTGTTGTATGATAAGCTATGTTTATTCAGCCTCTTATTTTTTAGCTATCTAGAAGATCAATGGAGAAATCCAGTACTTTTATAACAGGATGATCGTCAATCATTACTGTTAGCGGAGGTAATTGCTTGGATTCTGAACACTACAAGTCTGGCCCTCTCAAGTAACTCAAATTTTGATTTTAGATCTCTACTGTCCGATCAGAATCTCTGTTAACCCGACCCGAGGTGGAATGCACGGATCTCTACCGTCCGATCCGTGCAAAAAATATCTGACGGTCTAAATATAAAATCAAAATTTGAGTTACTCAGGTAATATGAATTTACACTACAAAAGGCTGAAAGTAACCGTGCCAAGTGTCGAACCCAGGTGAGATCCCATGGTTGTTGAATAAGCGACTGAGTGAGAGTAGGTCCGATGGCCATTGGACCTACTTTGGTTAGACGGGTTCAATCGCCGTTCAATTTGCTTTAAGAGTCGTGTGAAATGCTTTAAGGTTGCTTCGATTTTGGTGGACACAGTTTTATGATAGATCGGACGGTCATGGAGCTCGTTGAACCTAAAAGTAGGTCCGATGGGCATCGAACCCACTCCGTTCTCGTAAGTCGTAACTAAGCAGAGTTAAGTGTAGGTGGCTTGATCTTATCTCTCGAGTTGGGACCGTCGTCGAACACCTTCCGTGCATTCTTTCTTCTCCGCTTCATCCCCTCTCTCTCTCTGATCCCGATCAGCTCCCTCCCAAATGGCGAAAAAGGTGATTGCAATCGCCGCCGGAGAAGTTCATACACTGGTTCTCACTGGTAATTCTTAGCCCATTCCTCTTACTTTGAACAAGGAAAGACGAAGGAAGCCCTCGTTTCTTGCTCAATTTTATCCTTTCTTCAATAATTCTTCCTCAATTTTTTCCCTTTAATGCTGATATGAACCTCAACCACGTGCCTCCCGCACAAACAAACTGTTAATTCTTTTTTTCTGGCAAAATTGAGTAGGTGATGGGAACATCTACTCATGGGGAAGGGGCATGTATGGCCGGCTCGGTACAGGAAAAGAGGCTGATGAGCTAATACCAGTAAAGATCTCGTTTAATCATTCTTCCAATAGAAGTGCAAACTTATATCCACAAATTGGAGACAGAGATCAGCCCAAATTTGTTGGAATTGCGGCTGGTGCATACCACAGCCTTGCATTGGCAGGTCAGCATTTCTCTGTATTCCCCTCTGTTGTTACAGTAATCTCGTTTGAAATTTAAGATGGAACTATAGTACCTTAATTTTGAAGAACCTTGTGAGTAAATTTAGGTTATATTTGCATGATTCAAGGCTAATTTGACGGTTAATTGAAAATTGGGACAAAACAATAGTTAAGGAAGCTGGTAAAGTCTCATTACTCTGACATACACATGTTACTTTTATCAGTTGTGAGTATGGCCAAAGTTCTTCTTATCTGCCCAAAATTGCAATTTTTGACTAGTACTAACTAGCAGTTGTCGTATTCTCCCAACAAATATTGTAAGATGTTTCCTTTTTTTCTAATAACTGTAGAATGGTTCTTGTATAAATATTTCCTCTCTTAGATAACTAACTGTTTACAAGATTAATATGTAATTTTGTTTCCATGTTTTCAAAACTGCAGATGATGGATCAGTTTGGTCATGGGGCTACAATTCCTGTATACTTTCTCTACTACAAATCTGATATCTACTTGAATTTTGAAGTATAAAATTATATCTTTTATATCTGAATTGTAACCCCTCTTATGTCACAAAATTACAGATGGTCAGCTTGGTTATGGGAAAGAAAATTCTCCTGTACCTCGTGTGGTGGAACAGTTACAGAAGTTGATATCAGATTCTTCAGCTGATTTTGCTGCCAACAACAGTGCAACTACTCCTTTAAAGGTTGGTATCTGTAAATAAAAGTAACAGTGTTCTACTGTACCATTGGCAAATGAAGCACCAAAAGAACAGTAAACTAAATAAGATAAAATTTAAAATCAAAACACCACTTATGTTAAAAATAAATTCCCGGCACCCTCTCTCTCTCTCTCTCTCTCTAATCTGTGCACACCCCTGTATGCATTGAGATACAGATCAGCTCTTTGACTTTAATACTTGGCATGGCAGATATGTTCAGTGAGGGCCGGTGGAATGATGTCATTTGCAATAGACAACCTTGGTTCTCTTTGGATGTGGGGCCAGTGCCCGCAGTCAACTGACACAGGCGAATTATGCCTCGTCAGCAGCTCCTCTCCTCTGCCAGTATGGGATTTCCATGGTCACACTGTAGTCAAAGTTTCATGTGGCAATGAACATGTCGTAGCAGCTGTAAGTTCTGGTGCATCATATACAGGCAGGGGCCTCACATGCTACTCCTGGGGCAGCAACACACATGGCCAGCTCGGCCTTGGCCACAAAGAATCCCAACCGCGACCTGTTGTCATATCAACCTTCAGTGAAGAGTCCTCCTGGGAGGTCTATGACATAGCTTGCGGTGCTTATCATACAGCTATACTTGCACAGAAAAAGTCATATGACGACGATATTCAATGTCGGTGCTGGACTTTCGGGTTGGGTGATAACGGGCAGTTGGGTAATGGTTCCACTATTAGTTCGGACCTACCCATACCTGTTATCGGGTTACCGGCCGATGCCTTCTTGATTTCTGTTGATTGTGGTTTGTTTCACACAGCAGTTGTCTCAGCCGATGGCGAAGTGTGGTGTTGGGGCATGGAGAGGGGTTTAGGGTTGTGTCCCGATGCAACTTATTCAGGTGGAGATGCAGGTGATGCATTGCATCCTTCACGGGTCAGATCGCCTGAGACTAACGGATTCAAGTTCTTGGGCCCTTTGCAGATTGTGTGTGGTGCAGCCCACACAATTTTGGTTGCGGGTGATGGTTATAGAATGTGGGCCTGGGGACGTGGTCGGAATGGTGTATTGGGTCGGGGTGTGACAGATGACAGTTATAACCCTGCCGTCGTTACCTGGCCCCCACTTAATGAACAAGATATAAGGGATTTACAAGGAGGTGGTGGTATAAGGGATTTACAAGGTGGTGGTGGCGGTGCTAGTACCAGTAGTGCAGGGACGAATGAGATGGAACGGGAAATGGAGCTGAAGTTGTCAGAGGCAATGGAAAGGCTTAATCTAATGGAGAGATATGCTAATATTTTGCATGTTTCGGTATTTAGGAAGCCACTGGATGAGAGGAGGATTAAAGAGTCATTTCAAGGGAACGTGGTTTTTGACATAAAGCGGGAGTTTGACAGCATGTTAGGAAGTGCAGACAGCGATGAGTTGGCACGTATGGAAGGGTTTTATAAAAGCGTGCTTGCAAGTGTGAAGGATGAGATTTTGAATAGGCGTGTGGAGAGGATGGTTAGGGAGACCCTTTCTTCAATGTCCAGGGAAAGAAGGCAAGGTTAGTGAGAAATTGTTGTAGTTTACAGTAATAGGTTCAAATTTCCAATATTTTGATGAATTGTGGGGTTAGATGTAAATTATTGTGATGAATAAATGGCAGTCTTTATGGTGCTGTCAGCAGAGGGAATAAATCAGATATAATATATGAAAGACAAAATATGTAATCTTAATTTGTTGAGTTTTAAAGAATTAAGGAATATTAATTTCTTTATCGTTTTTGTTATAATCTTACAGTCTCAATTAATTCTTCTTTTTTCAGACAAAATTAATACTCCTTATTACCGTTGTTATGTTGTCTAAATTTACAAAAGATGGAAATTGAGGCTAATTAAAGAGACTTGTTAGTTGTTAACTTGTTATTGATCTTTCTAATGATCAATAATGAATAGTATTAGTATATGAGGTTGAACTTTATTTCACACCCCTTCTCTTCTATACTCTCAACAATCTTGCTCGGTCACCAAATTTTAATCTACCTATACTCTTTACTAGTATATTTTGTTGATGATGATGGCACTGGTAACTGGTAAGTGCCCAGTCCAGAGGTAGAAGAAATATTCATATTCGTATCAGTCTAAAATTATTCTATATGTATACTTGTATAGTATATTTATCAGCTAAATATTTTATTATCTGTGGACTGTGGATAAGGTTTAATTTTTAAGTAGCTTTTAAAACTTGTGACTAGGGGCCCAAGTAGGTGGAGGGGAAGGGGTGCTAGGTACCCCCTACAAGACTATTAAGTTTATAGGAACTTTTCAGTTGTCCATTAAAATTTTTTAATTTTTACCAAAAAAAGAGTATACTATTAGTCTGTCTTATATAATAAAATCACAGAACACTTAATTCAGCCTCATATTTCATTTTTTTTTTTTGCCTTTTTTTTTATTAAAGGTTGGAATTCAGCCTCATATTTCATTTTTTTAGTTTTTGTTTTTTTTAAGTAAATGTTGGATGTCAAGCCACCCAACTAATTATTATCTACAATTAATTACTCTTTTCGGATTTTGAACTTACGGCATTTCACACGGAGAATATTGTCTTTGTCACTAGACTAAAGGCTAATTCTCGATTTTTGCCTTTGAACGTGACAATTATAAACAGTTATGTCTTATTTAAAATATGCGTAAGCACAATAAATATGCATTATAAAACGTGTGAGAAGTTCATAAAAGATGTTTAGAAAATGAGTCCATAGAAAATGGCTTTCATACATGTTATTAATCCATACACGGATTACAAAATATATTTCTCTCTCTTAATTTCTGTTTATAATTTAAACTAACCAAAGGAAACTATATTAAAATTTAGAGTAAATATTTTGTCCCCCTCCATTTAGTCTCCTAAATGTCCTCCTAACTAACTTATCCATAAAAAAGTACAATGGGGACCACTAACTAACTAGAAGAAACATTAATTACTTGAGGGACCATTTAACTCTGAAAAAAATTACAACTGGTGTGCACATGTATCTCCATTCTATTATTAAGCACCTTGGAGTTCCTATCCTGCAACGGCTATGATTGATCGATGAAAATTCGGATTTAATATGAGCCCTCCAATCAAATGATCTGCTTTCTTTTGATTGAATGTATTTGTTTTAGATGTAGAAGTCTAAATTTAGTTAGAGATATATTCGCTACACATAAGGCCACAGAAAAACCCCCCCACGGCAGTACTCCACTATCTCTTTGGTTCCTTCTCTCTTCCAATCGCCCTCATGAAAAGTTCCGTCCTCTTCTAAGCACTTGCGCAACAAGATCACCGGGTTCACAACGCCCCTTATGCGCCGGATCACCATCCGAAGCATCTCGCTCAAGCTTCAGTAGTAGAAACGCGAGAGGCGCATGGATTTCTTGCCAGATGAGTTGGCACTGAAGGTGAACGGGATCTTGGTCAACAAGGAGACGTTAGAGATGCTCACGGCGCTCGGCATGGCAGATCTTCCATGGGTGGAGAAACAAGCAGCAGCCATTGACGGTAGAGCCCTCCGCCTCCACGTCTCTCCTCTCCGTTTCCGGCTTTTGTCTGGTGAAAACCCAAATCGATCAAAATTCAACAGCCAAGCATGCTTGTTCTAGAAGTTTTCAAATTTCAATCTTCTTGTCAATTTTAGATTGAATATGATTGATTCATTTGATTTATTTTTAATTGGAGGTTCAACTATGCAGGGCGGCAATAGGTTCATACCCACGAGTCTTAATGGATATGGACTATGCAATATCTATTTTCTCTAATTGGACACCCGTTAGGAATCCTAAAGAGGAGGAGCACTTCATATCCACACCAAAGGTTTGTTCTTGATTTCATTTTCTTATTATTTCTCAGGTTTTTTTTTTTGTAGGGGTTCAAGTTCCAAATTTTTTTGTCCAGGATCGTAAATCCTATCACCCCCAATTATTTTTTTGCACTATAAATTGTAATACGGTTCTAATATATCTTTTATGAATTTTCCGTTACCAAATAATGGTTTTTTCTTTTCTTTTATTACTATTGGAATTCTATTTTTCAACAACCTAAAAGTTCCAGTGTAAATGGCAAAGTATTCTTCTCGATTCTCTGTTTCTTGAAAAAAAAAGAACCTTAGCCTTTTATTTATCTCTGATAGGATGAATATAGGAGAAGAATAAGTGCATTTTAATGTGGATTTTGAAGGGAGGCCTAGAAGGATGCTTGTCTTTTATACATCCAATGGTTGTAAAAGAAAGATATTTTTTTTATTTTTGATGAGTTGCAAGAAGAACCGGCATGTAAACCCAATTCGACATGGCACCACAGTTCTTTGTTTTTATTAGTTTGAAAAATGTCACATTCATATGAGTTTAGATGTCTTCATTTGTACCAGTCACACCAGTCTTCTGCATCAGTTATGTACAAATCAATGGATCTGGCTGCATTTAGGATCAGTTGCTGGAGTAGACATGCCAGTATAGTATATGCGTTGGTTTAACTATATACTTTATTTAACTTTTTAATTATTTTGTAGTGAATTGTATCTATAGGTTCAATTAAGGCATGGTTAAGGTTCAGTATTTCAATTCATGCACAGTTGAGGTTGAGGAAATTAGGAGCAGAGAAATTTGACTGTTTGAAGTTAATAGAATGGAGCAGAGAGAATGTCAAATACTGCATATTGACTTAACTTTCCTCAACCAAGGCACTTCTCCCATGACAACTAATTTGATCATCTCCTTTATCAAAACTCTACTCAACATAATGAGGAATAGTTTGCCAGGCATGGATTCCAAGACTGAACTTCTGAATGCTGAAGTGAGCTCGTCAGGAAAGCAAGTGTTAGAATGAAGGCACTATAATGCTAGAGATACTGTGGACAATATTGGGTGGAGGTTCTCTCTTTTGCAGCGGTTGAAACTCATTTCTGACAAGTAGTCATGGAAAGGGGCTCTCCTCCAAAATTATTAACCTTGTGAGTGTTTCTTTAAACTGTTAAGTATGATCAAGTTTTGGCTGAGATGTAAACAGAAAGAAGAGAAAGAAAGAGAACCCTGTAGGCTCCAAATTATTTTCTTATATTTTTATTGTTGTAATTAAAAATTTATGATTACACCAAAAACTATATAGAAATTGACTTGTCCTTTTAACGTATCTATTAAGACCACTTTCAGAGGTCCAATGCTTGCTTGAGTGGCATTTGTGAATAGTATTTTTAAGCATCGACTTAGTCTTTTCCTGCATACAATGAGAGCAGTTAGCTGCCACTAGAAGAAGGGGATTGAATCAGGGGGGGCACTACTGGAGAAAATCTGATAAACCAACGATTAGACCCAGGAGACTTCCTAATTGAGAGATAAACAAACCTCTTAGAAGTTCACACAGGCGGCATAGCAGTTGCTGGTAAAAAAATTGTGTGTTTGGCGATGAAACAGGCACAACAGGGCATTTGCTGGTTAGAGAAAAAGTCGTCAGAGAGTTAGAGAGAAAATTGCATTTAGAACCCTTACCTATTTACTTTTTACAAAATGAAAAGGAGCGGGTAGATAGGTGCTTTTTACCTTTTTATAAATTATGTGACTTTGATAACTTAATCTGTTGTATTTTACTCTGTAGGTTTTAAAGTACTTTGATGTAATTCTTAGACCTTTCAATTAATATATACGTCCTACGGGCTTTTCTAAAAAAATCACATACATAATAAACACACACATCAAACAAATCACAAAAGAATGAATGCAAAGGATATACAAGGAGACGTAATATGTGTTGTACAGAAGCTTCAGACTTGTGATTAACTGACCTGTGGTACTCTTGAAATGAAACCAAATAAATTGTAGTAATAATCAACACCTTTGAGATTGTTGAATTGACACACAGTAGTGATTATGTTCTTTGCAAATAGAAGAAAAGCTATGCACTTTTTCATCTCAAGTAAACTGTGACTTAATTCGCAAGTAATCCTACAATGAATATATATGTTAAGTGTTTTGTGGCTATTGATATGTAAGATTTGTTGAATGATTATTTTTTTATTTGTGTTTATTTTATGAAAATATTTTATTTTGTATGAAATTTTTTCTATTATAATATGTTTCCGTTGCAACGCACGGGTACGATACTAGTATATATATATATATCCATTCTATTATTAAGCATCTTGAAGTTCCTATCCTGCATTCTTTTGATTGAATGCATTTGTTTTAAGTGTAGAAGTCTGAATTTAGTTAAAGACCTATTCGCTACACTAACAGTCACACAAGATGTTACAACTAAAATTAAATACACTGGTTTTTTCGCTGAAGTTTTCTCTCTCGATATTTGTTTTGTCTCCTCCCTTTCGTCTCCCACCGCCGCAAAACCTAAAAACATGATGGAAATAGAATCAAAAATAGAATTCACGGCAACAAGTTGATGGGAAGCGGAGAAGCAACAATAATCGATTTCACTCGAAGGGATTTCAACGAGGCGAAATCGGTTGACCAAATCCTCGCCAAATCGATGGTATTTGGCCAGAATCGCACGGATAAAACTCTGAGATGGTGAAGCCCTTTTGTCTTTCGTCGTTGCACCGCGATCTAGCAATAAATTTTATTTAGGATTTCACAGAGAGCAAACAGCTTTGATTTGTCTTGCGGATTATGGTTTCGAATCCTATTCAAATTGTAAGCTCCATTTTTTTCATTTATAATGATTTTAAGCTTCTTATTTTTGTATTGATACTGCCTAAATTTTGGTCTTCATTTAAATAACAGAAGCGTAATAAAAATATCAAATATGTATAACTTTTTCTTCTGTAGGGTCTTGGTCTCTAATGAAACAAGCATCTAAATAACAGAAGCGTAATAAAAATAGAACCAGGGGCTAGATTGCATAAAGTTACATTAAGAGGTGACAAGAACTTTCTCTCCATGGATTTTTACCCCTTGGTTCTAAATTTATTACTTTGCTGGTAAAGAAAATGGAACGATCAAACCCTAAAACAATCTTTATATCTGAACCAAGTCAGGCCCCATGTCCAGACAGTGTCTAAACATCAACACTACATATTAGGCATGGGTGACCAGCAAATAAAACAAGAGAAATGGATGTGAGGCATAACTGGTACAAATAGACTCCAACATGCCCCTGAAGACAGACCAAAAAATATGAAATAGCTAGGGACAGAACTAGGCCATGCCAGTTTGCAGTGTTATAGAACACATCATGCCAAGTATTTTGGTATTAAACTTTGCATTTTTAGAATTTTATTACTATTTTCTAGCTATTTTTTAATCACAATTTTTAAAAATCTTTTTTCTGTTATTTTCTGCAAGGTAGAAAGTTGGTACCTCAATTTGCACTTTAGAAAGCACTCTACCAGTCAGATTTTTGTTTCTTCAAAAATGCCACAATAAATCATGCACGTAGATAAGGTTTTCATACACTTTTCCATAAAAAGAACAAATTTTTTGGTGTAGTAGTTTGTCCAGTATGAAAATAACATATCAGGTTGTCATCATGAACTGCTGGGTTGTTGTTGCAAAATTGAACATAAACCATATGAATAAAATTCTTAAAAATGTGAGAAAAATCTGAGGATTGCCTAACATCATTTAGAAGGACCTTGTAAAATGAAGTTTCTCCAAATCTAACTCCTTTTTTCAAAATTGTTTTAATTTATTAGGCTCCTTTTGCTTGAATTGTTGAAGATAGTAAGGGTCGAAGCCTTTGTGTTTTAGATACATCTTACGAATCGATGATTTAGAATCAATTCGACCCAATGTGATTTGAGACACTATCTCATATTTTAGGTGCTAACAACAGTTACTGATATGTGGGGAAGCCACCTAAGCCTATACTTGCTCATGGGGAAGAGCACCTAAAGATCTCAATTAGAATTTTGTGGTAATGGCCTCTTAATTTATAATGAATTTGACCTCAACAGAATCTTAATTATTATCCCTTAAATTATCTTGAAGTTGTAGATCAAACACAAATATGGAGCATTCTGGTACAGGATTTAATAACAAATGTACCAGGTGGTGAAACCATCTGAGTTTTCTAATTCTTAAATAAATAAAATAAAGAAACAATCCAATGCAGTACAAACAAAAAATGATGAATAATTTTTATAAAATTTGGTATAAATCCTGGTAATTGAATTTTGGTATAAATTTTGATTTTAATTGAAACCTGATGTAATTCTTTGATTAGGTCGCAAAATGGGATAACCCTGCTTCCCGTGATATTACACAGAAGAATCAAGCAGTTAAAAAATTGACAGAGGCAGGACTAGATAGGTTAATATTATCTTGTAATATGTCATTTTTCTTGTTCTCTTGTTGTCCTCTGTGTAAAGCTCAGAACTGCAATTGTGCAGTATGATTGTTATACCTATGCTTTATCTATCATAAATTCATTACAAATGTTTAACACTTAAATGATCGTATGTGCTCCTTCATAGTTGCAAATATTTGTCATGGTAATATAAAATGTTGGAAGTGATACCTTATAAAGTATCAACACTACCTGATTTTCACCTTGTACATGTTTTGTACGTGTAGAGGCAAAAGGAGTCGGGTTTAGTTTTGAAAGTAAATCGGGAATACGTATTTTGTTATGGTACGTGTGATATTTTCTTGGCATATAGAAGCGTGGTTCTACAGTGGTACTACATGTTCTGCGGAGTTATGCTTGATAATTTCATGTTTTTGAAAGAATGCATATGAAATTTTCCTCTAAAAAGTAGCTTTCTGATTTATTGTTCGTTTATGCTAATTTTAAGATAGAAAAAAGATTATAAATGGCATGAAGGGGCATGCTAGAAAGACTGCTCTAGATAAATATGGGAGCCTTGTAAGTACTTGTTGTAATTCGTGATGTTTGCAAAATTGCTGTTAAAGAGCTTACTAGCTGGGTATTATAATTCATTTTGTTATGTTAACATCTGGTTCGAGAGGGTCTCAGTTCTATACCAGTCATAAAAGGTTCATCTCTTTCTTTACTCTTTTTTTTTTTTTTGTAAATTTTTTGTTTTCAATATTTTTATACTTAATTTTATGCTTGTTCTTTGCACCCTTTTTTTCTTTCTAACTAGGACTACACTGATGCATGGTCATAGAGAAACACTTAAGCCGGTACTACATTTTTTCTGTTTTTTTCTTCTTCTTTGGTGCTTCCTAAAAACTCTGTGAAACAGTTTATTTGATTGAATGGGGGAAAACTTAATTTCTATAGATATGGAGGTACTCAACAAGTATGGCTTTATTCGATCAGTGGTACTTAAAAATACAGAATCATAACATCATCAAATTATTTGAATAATTAATATTTTAATTGTTATGTTTTTTTTATAATGTCTCCGTTGCAACGCACGGGTACGATACTAGTAAACACTTATGCACGCAAGTATTCCTATATAATATATCAAGTATTCATACCTAAGATATTAAGTATTTAAACAAAAAACTGGACATAAACTTTCTTTTTTCCATAGTCACACACCCATCTTTTATATGTTTTTAGAAGTGGATTTTTTTTTCTCCATTTAATCTAATCAATATTTCTAACGATCCGCGATGAATTTTGCAAATCTAAAACTACGAATATTTTCTACGTAATTTTATCTTTCAAATAAAATCCATGATGAAGTACTTTCGGATTCTTCGTCGTTCAAGTACTCATACTTCGACATGCAAGTATTCATACCTCGTCGAGCAAGTATTCATATCTTGTAGTGTGAATACTTTCAATCTTATAGTGTGAATACTTACATTATATTTGCACAGATATTAAAGATCTCATGCATTACCTGAGTGGTCCGGATTATGATCGGACGGTCTGTATCTAAACACAAACGGTGCGTTCATGCAGAGAATGCTGAATTGATTCACACGAATCTCAAGAAAATTTTGATCTGTATAATTGCTGGACTATAATATTTTCAATTCATACTTCAAGCATTAAATACATTCATACTTTAGTTATAGGTATGAATACTTTCTCCAGTACCTATCAATACATTTAAGCACCAAATAGATTAACTGATTTATCACCATAACAATTCACACTTCAATGCGTAAGTATGAATACTTAAAATTTTAGATATTAATATTTTTACTAAAACTTCAACGTTTAGGTATGAATACTTGATGTTAATATTTTTATTAGAAATACTTGATATCTTAGGTATGAATACATGATATATTATATATTAATACTTGCGTGCATATGCATTCGTACTTGTGCATCGTATAAGTATGAATACTTTTCTCAATATATATCAATACGTTCAAGCATCAAACAAATTAACTAATTAAAGTTATTTTACAACATAACAATTCACACTTCAATGTGTAAGTATGAATACTTGATGTTAATATTTTTTATTAAAAATACTTTATATCTTAGTTATGAATACTTGATATCTTATATATTAATAATTGCGTGCATAGGCATTCGTACTTGTGCACAGTTTTTTTAGAAAAATATTTTGTATTTTAGGTATGAATACTTGCATTACGAGATGTAAATACTTGCTCGACGAGGTGTAAATCATTTAGGAATTTCTCAGGAATATTTTATAACATAAAAATTCATACTTCAATGCGTAAGTATGAATATTTTAATGTTCTAGTATAAATATTTTATATGTTTTAGTATGAATACTTTGTGGTTTAAATATTTTATAGTAACTTTGTAGTTTGAATATGTTATATGTTGACTATTTGCTGATAAATATATGTATACATGTAATGTTTTAGTGTGAATATTTACATGTTTTAGTATGAATACTTTGTAATTTGTATATTTACTAATAATGATACATTCAAAGTTATAGAATGAGTACTTTATATATTTTTAGTATGAATACTTGTATGTCGAGGTATGAGTACTTGAACAATAAAGAACCCGAAAGTACTTCATCATGGATCTCATTTGAAAGAGAAAATTACGTAGAAAATGTTCGTGGTTTTAGATTTATAAAATTTCTCATAGATTGTTAGAAATATTGACGAGATTAAACGGAAAAAAAAATCCACTTTTAAAAATGTGTAAAGGATGGGTGTGTGACTAGAGAGAAAAGAAAGTTGATGTCCAGTTTTTTGTTTAAATACTTGATGTCTTAGGTATGAATACTTGATATATTATCTAAGAATACTTGCGTACATAAGTATTAATACATGTTCACGCTAGTTGTAAAATTTTTCAAATTTAAGTGGTCTCCAAAGTAGTTATTGTTTATCCAAGTTAGTTAGTGGTCCCCATCATACTTTATGAATAAGCTAGTTAGGTTTATGGATAAGTTAGTTAGGAAGACATTTAGATAATAGAATTGGGGGGACTATTAGTCACTCCCAAAATTTAATCAACTTTTATTTCCGAGGAATTCCTTGAAGAGTTGAAAACTGCATCATTTTATATACATGCCAAGAATAATGCAGAATTTGCCGTCATTTTTATCCATGCCCACTAACTCCTACATTTCCCCAACTCTGCCCAGAAATCTGAAATTTCGTCAAAAATGCCCAAACCGGCCACTAAACCCGCGGTTTCTAATTTTTATTAGAAACCGGCTACTAGACCGCCGGTTTCTAATAAAAATTAGAAACCGCGGGTTTAGTGGCCGGTTTCCATGTTTAATTTCGGCCAGAGCTATTTATTAGCCGATTTCTCTCAAAACGTATAGTAGCCCCATTTTTAGAGAAGAAGAAAAGATGAGAGAAAGAGAACGACGCGAAGAAGCGAATCTACAGTGATCTGCAGTATTTTTTTGAACAGTAAGTATAGTATTTTTGTACAGTACCGGTATTATTTTTGTACAGTACCTGCAGTATTTTTGTACACTACGTATGTACAGTAATTTCTACAGTATTCTGTCAACAGTAATTTCAACAGTATTCTGTCAACAGTAATTTGTGTACAGTAATTTGTATAGTATTATGTCTACAGTAACATTTGAACAGCAATTTTTGTACAGTAAACGCTGTATAGTAAACATTGTACAGTAACGTTTTATTTTTTTTATTATTATTTATCAGTGGATTATGAATAAAAAATGGATTACTTGAAAGATGTTTATCATTTACGACAATGTAGTTTGTTGGTCATGGCGTTGCTTGTTACATTACATTATAATGGAAAGTTTCTACATGGTCCACAAGGAGTATATTACTCCAAACCGCCATCGCATTCTTTTGTTGTTCAAGAGGGTACCTCCCTTTCGGGCTTGAAGTCTCAAATTTATGATTGTGTGGGTTTTAACCCGAATCGATGTGACTTAAAGCTGTCAACCCGAGCCATGAACGGACCAATGTATATCCAAGTTCCGATAGATAATGATCCTTTTTGGAGTCAATTGTGCAACAAGTTTAAGGAGCAGGGGTTTTCTTTTATGGAACTGTACGTGAAGAGAATTAAAAAAGACGAAAGTGGGAGTAGTTCGGGACAAAATTCGGTGGCGCCAAACTATGGACAAGAACGAGTCATAGAACAATACACCACTGTTGGTCCAAGTTTCCAACAACACCCAGAACCAGTTATGGACCCATACACCCCAGCTGGTCCAAGTTTCCAACCACACTCACCACCAGACATGGGCCCATACAACCCCGTTACTGCATATGCCGAACCATACACCCCCGTTGGTCCATATTTCGAGCCAACCCCTGAACCACCAATCCATAACACAATTCCATTGCCATTACCTCAATCACCACTAAGAAAATCACCACCTCACCCCAGACCGTTACCAGTACCAGCAGATGAGCGTGCCGGGTCAGATTTTGAAAACATGAATGAAATTCCAGAATATACACTGGAAACGGCGGATGAATATGAAGGAGAATGGGATTCGGACCACTTGGAGGGTTTACGTGAAGATGGTGCTTCGGGGGGTGGAGAAGGATCAGTTCGTATCAACCCATTTAATGGCAGGGCCAGCACGCACCCGTTCGAATGCTTCAATGATACATCTGGCTTTCAAGAAGCTGATATCGGATTTTTCGGTGCCCGAATCACGTACAGTAGTGACCTGGCAGCCGGGCTATATTTTAGAAACAAAGCTGATCTGAATAAGAAGATTAACGAGTACCACGTTGATAAGAATCAGGAGGTTGAAAGGCAAAAAAGCGACAAGACTCGAATGGTTGTGGTTTGTAAGGATAAAGATTGCAGTTTCAAACTCAGAGCTCAACCAACGGGTGACGGGGATGCATGGGTTATCACAGAGCAAAACCATCCTCACACATGCAGGACTGATCACACAAGGACAGACAATGCAATGCTTACTGCGTCCATTATTGCTGATATTATTGAGGATTCTATTAAAAAGGACCCGGCTATGAGCATCCAATCAGTCGCAAACTGTGTGAGGGTTAAATACAACAACTGTGAACCGAGATACAACCGATTGTGGAGAGGTCGTGAGCTTGCAATAGCACGACAATTCGGGAGTTGGGAGGGTTCATACAGCTTCTTGCCAAAATTACTAATAGGTATATGCGATAAGAATCCCGGCTCAAAGTACAAGTTTGTAACCAGTCCAATCCGAGAAAGCACAGGTGCAATTATGCAAGGTGTTGAACACTTCGTTGCAGTAGCCTGGGCGTTTGGTCCATGTATTGCAGCATTTCGATACCTGAGACCAGTGATCAGTATAGATGCATGTTTCATGTCTGGGCGTTATGAAGGGAGGCTTCTGATAGCTTGCGCATATGACGCCGAGAACCAGTTGTTGCCTCTGGCATTTGCAATTGTGGAGAAGGAGTCTGGTCCAACATGGGGTTTTTTTTTGCAGTGGCTACGGAACGAAGTGATTGGAGTTAACACTTTTGTATGTGTTCTATCGGATCAACACTTAGGAATTAGAGCTGCTCTTAACCCAGAATACGGATGGTCAGAAGAACTTTTTAAGCACAGATTCTGTTCACAGCATATTGCAGCCAACCTGGTAAGTAATTGTGGAGGAGACAAGTGGTACGGCCAGAGGTTCAGACGAGGAGCTAAGAAGAAGAAGCCGAGGAGATTGAAGGAGATGTTCGAAGAATTCGCTATGGTAAGTACATTTTATAAATTTTCTTACATAATTCTTTAATAATTTCTCGTCCTTTTCTTTAATAATTTTCCTACCTAATGTTGTGCAGCTAAATCCAAGGTGTAATGCTTATTTGAAAAAATATGGCAAGAAAAAGCCTGATGACCCGTTCGAGTCGTCTAATTATGATAAGATCTTCCAGACATGTGATGGAGGTTTCCGTTTCGGAATCATGACAACAAACGGGTCGGAGTCATTGAACCATGTATTCCAGAAGAGCCGGAGACTGCCCGTAGCTGCGATTGTTGAGGAAACATTTTACAAATGCAATGCCTGGTTCGTACAGAGGAGGGCCCGAGCCATGGCACTAGCCGATGCGAATAAGCAATGGTCTGAACGGGTGGAAAAAAAGCTCAGAAAAAGATGGGAGAAAGCAACAAGGATGACTTTGGTCCCGTATACGCAGGGTGAAGGAAGATACCAAGTCTCCTCTCCTGATGAATATGTTCCGGTCTGCAAGCGCTCTGATGGCACCATGGACATTATTCATAGGGAGTTCCAGTACACTGTGACTCGTGGGCCAAATAGAACTATGGAGTGCACATGCAGAGGTATCCAACTAACATCTATTCCGTGTGTTCATGTGTTAGCAGTTTGTCGAAAACGAAATTGGGACGAGAACCAGTTTATTGCTGATTGGTATAGTGTCAACTATCTTGTCAGTACTTGGAATGGTATGTTTCACCCTTATGGAAATGCAGATGAATGGCCATTTTACGATGGAACTACAATAATACCTAACAAGAAATGGATTAGAAAGGGCCCAAGAAAACACACCCGACTCAAAATGACCATGGATGAGTTGAGCGGTCGCCAAAAGGGGCATACTGCTCGCCGTTCAACTACCGATCGACGTAGGAGAGGTACGTAACACTCACAAAATCCTATATATCGTTATAATTTCATGATTTAACTGACACATATATGAAATGTAGAGGCAAAAAATGCAGCAGCTGCGGAAGAAAATGAGCGAATTCTTACAGGGGGGTCATCTGGGTCAAGGCGTAGCAGAACCACAAGTTCGTTGGATGCATCCATTATGTATGCCGAGGCAATGGGAGATGTCTTCTCAGTGCCAGGAGAGGCCACTGGTAGCCATGCAGAGCCGTCAGTTGTCCAACCAAGAAGGTCATCTCTCAGGATAGAACGTACTGCAGGGTCGTTTATGTCTGCAGCAGATCCATTGGGTGCGCATGTAGAGCAGCCAAGGCGATCATCTCTCAGGATAGAACGAGCATCTGTTAGCCAAGCAGCACCATCTGGAGCGGAGGTAGAGCCAAGTAGTGCTCCTGTACAACAAAGAAGGAGCTCGTCTTTTAGGCAACCAAGGGCATCTAGTAGCCAGGCAGCGCCATCTGATACGCAACCAAAGCCATCAAAGAAGCCATCATTTGGGTCTCGAATGTTAGGTGGATTTCGTTTCAGGAAAAATAGTTGAACATAAGAGTGATTGTGAACTATTATTTTGAGAACTTATTATATGAACTTGTAACTTTTTTGAGAACTTCATTTATATTATCTTTGGTTTATTATGTTGCTTTTCTTTAGGCAAAAACGATGAGCAAAAACACACCAAATCAATCGTCAGGTGCTGGCAAAGATAAATGGGAGAATGTGTTTCCTAAACACCAAGCCAATGATGAAGATGATTTTGCCGAAAGCCTTTACATCAAAATAAAACCAATGTTTCCAAAGAAAAATACAGGTAGGACTATCTCTCCGCCTCGTGTGACTGTTACCGGCGAGGTCAAAACAAAAAAAAAACATGTAAGACTGTCTCTTCGTCTGCTACGACCGAACCAGACTCAGACGTTGATTTTGTTCCATGTACCTTCCGTACGAGTTCTGAGAAGTAGTAATATTGCAATGTCTGTAATAATTATTTTGCGATCGTGATGTACTTTTAATTTCAAATTCGCTCGGAATTATCAATTTTAGAATTTTGATGTTATATGTTACGAATCGTTTTTAAGTATCAATTTTATCAATAAATGTAAGTATCAAACGATAGAGTAGGAACTCGCCTCAAAATGTAAACGATATGCAAATGACAAACATAACAGATCCAAATGACAAACGATAGAGTAGGAAATATAAATAAATACCCAGAGATAGATAATACAACCATAAAATGATAAAAAGTAACAACAAAAGTAACAACCTATCATCATCTAAACGGAGAAGGGGAGTATCGCTGGGCTGGATGTCCTCTATTATGTCTGTCGCCCAGCCTCGTCCAGACCGCATCACTTGCAGCAATAGCAGCAGCCTCTGCCTCTCTCCTGAGACGTGATCCTGTCTCCCACGGATCATCATCCCCCATAGTAGTAGCTGGAGGAGGCGGGGGTGTAGAGAAGATAGAGTCTGCCAGTCCCTCCGCAAAGTCAGAAGGGGCCTGTGACCCGCTAGCCTCGCCATCGTGTGCCATCGCCGTAGGGTATCGTTCCGGCTGTGAAGGTGATAGGGACTCAATCTCATCGAAACTGATAGTCACCCCATAATCCTCCATATGGTCGTAAGATGCAGACTCGTATGGCGGTGGCGGCGGTGGCGGCGGTGGCATGCTAGCTGGACCCTGCAAATCAAATAATAATATAAATTTTTGTATTAGTGGCAAAAGTTGAACTAACTCGACTCATAACAAATACGACTTACCGGTGGCTGTACTGGACGTCCCTCAGAGTTATAGTAGGCAGTCCAGCCGGAATTAGACAGCACCCACTGATAATAGTCCCATTCTGCATCCACACGGGGTGGAGATGGCATATCCCGAGTGAATACGGCTGGCGCATCTGGCTCGTCGGGATCTACTGCCCGCCAATCGATGTTCTCTCCGGCGTCGCGCAACATGCTGATCAGACGCCCACCAGATCCGGCATCCTCAATGAGTTGGCCATGATCTTTCAACTGACTCCATCCAACTCTTCGCCAGCCCTTCACCCCGAGCATCTTGATGGCATGCGCAGCGGCCTTAATCGGCAGTAATATCTGAACAAAAAAACATATATTAGTCAACATATTTATGTAATTACCGTTTAATGAACATATAATATAAAGGTGTTGGATTAATTACCCAGCGAGCCCAGCGACGTCCGGTAGGCTGGTGACCTGATAGATCCTCTTGCAGTGGCTGGCGGAGATATGCACTATAATCGCCCACCAGATATAATGACGCCGCGCCAACCCTGGAGTACCAAGTCCTGTACCTCAGCAGATGAGATCCTGGGGTCTGAGTCATCTCATCAGGCATCTGATATATCTGAGGCTCAGCCGGAATCTCAGACTCTACGTAATAATTTGGTAACTCGAGGCGCCAGTTTCTTTCCATAGCGCCGGCGTGCGACATCCTGCCAATTAAATGTAAGTTGCAATGAAAATGTAACAGATAATTTAGAGGTTATCGATAATTAATTAAATTTCTTACTTGTGCAGTCTCCTGATCTCCTGCCTGGGTAATGCCGGCTCCACTGGGATCAATGGCTCCTCTCCGTACTGCCGAAGTACCCGATCTGGATAGTGGTGCTCCACTATCCAGAAGCAGACTAGCGGGCCTCGGTACCACCAGCTGTCACGCTCCTCAAGACAACGAAGAGGCAACTCCTCAGACGCATACAGATCTGCGTATGGTGTCCACTGCACCTGCGACTCGTCCAGGTTATTCAGCTGTAAACGCACCAACCTAATACCTACGGTGCGTCCGTGCCCCTCATCCCGATAGTGGTGGATACCATGCCAACGGTGGCCGTAGACCGGCCATCGCTCCTGATCATCTTGCGGCTGTCCCCAAACTGGCTCTGGCTTATTTGGCATAGGACGGCCCACCGGTAGCCGTGACCATGACCAATGCTGCAACAAAAGAACCGGCCCGTACACCTGTTTGGCCTTCACCTGTATTTCGGAGGTTATAAGTCGTATTTTCATTTGACTAATTGATGAAATAATTAAGTAACAAACAACATAATAACTAACCTGACAAGCAGTGCAGAGGCTACGGTACAGCATAGCTAACACAGCTCCACCCCAGTTGTAGGCCGGCGGGTTATCAAAGTCCCTCAGAAGTCGCAAATACATCATGGGGATGCCATCGCCGCTGGCATCAGGAAACATAACGGTACCGAAGAGGTCCATCACGTAACCCCGGGTGTATCTGTAAAAACAAAGAAGATGGTTAGTATTATAATTACATAAGTTAATTAACAGATGAAAAATAAATTATTATTATTATTATTACCTCCGAATCTCCAGATCACTAGAGGCATCCGTCAGACCGGCACTGAAGTGCTGCCGCAACTTTGTCTTCTGCATGTGATAACTGGACTTCCCCTTATCGGCCCGTAGCTGTGTCGGATCTGCCCCCAAATACTGATCGATGTCATGGGCGAAGTCTCTGCTGTCAGATACTCCGCCTACGGGAATGCCCCTGATCGGCAAACCCCAGAGGGCACTCACGTCCTGCAACGTGACAGTCATCTCCCCGAAAGGCATATGGAACGTGTGCGTCTCGGGACGCCATCGCTCAACAAATCCTGCGATGAGAGATGCATTGATGGAGGGAGTCGTGTCCCGCAGGATGGACACAATCTGATATAGTCCCAGCCGGATGAGATATGGGTCCATCTGTGAGAAGTACTGCATCCGAGGGACGTAAAAATTGACCTCCATCAGATAATCGTCCTGCGTTGAAAGCCAACAAAAGTATTACATAATGTATACAACAAAATTTAAACTTCGTATATGGACAAAAACTAGCATACCTCAACGGAAGCCAATGATACCCTGTGCTCGCGGTGGGGCATCCATAAGAGAGGGCTGAAGTGCTCGGTACTGGTGGTGTCAATCGGCGCCTCAACCTGTGGTGCACGTCTGGGCCGTCCTCTACCTCTACCTCCAGCCATCCTAAACTTAAATTGTGTAAAAACGCGTTAAAATGAGCTAAAATGAGCTAATTATACTATTTTATACTCATTATTTTCGAATTAGGCTAAGTTATATAACTATCCGAAATTATACAAAATTTTATCAAGTTCGATACCTATACTAAATTATATCCTAATTTATAACAAACCATAATTTATACCCAAATTATACCTTAATTTATAACTATACTAAACTATACTAAACTACCTAATTTATAAAAAAAAATTTAACATTTCTAATGAATTGGTAGCAATTTATAACAATTTCTAACAAACGGTAGCAATTTATAACAATTGGTAGCAATTTATAACAATTTCTAACAAACGGTAGCAATTTATAACAATTGGAACAAAATTGGTACATTTCTAATGAATTGGTAGCAATTTATAACAATTGCTAATAAATTTTAACAATTTCTGATAAACGGTAGCAATTTATAACAACTAGTACCAATTTCTAATAAATTATAACAATAGTCAACAATTGGTAGCAATTTATAATAAATTTATAAGAAGTTATAACAATTGGTAGCAATTTCTAATTAATTTTAACAATTTCTAACAATTGGTACCAATTTCTAATAAATTTTAACAGTTTCTAATAAATTTTAACAATTTTTAACAATTAATACCAATTTCTAAAATTTTTTAACAATTTATAACAATTGGTACCAATTTCTAATGAATTAAAACAATTCCTAAACAATTTATAGCAATTTCTAATTAATTTTAACAATTTATACCAATTTCTAGCAATTTCTAATAAATTTAAACAATTTCTAAACAATTTATAAAATTGGTAGCAATTTCTAATAAATTTATAACAACTTATAACAATTGGTACCAATTTACAACTATTTTGGCCTACTGAATAATATAAAATAATATATAGGGACTTACTTGCAAAAGCAGGCAGAAAAGGAGAAATCTGGGAGAAACAGATAATGTGAGGAGAGATAGTGTGAAATTTGATGAAATGAATTGTGAGGAAATTTCGGAACAGTGCACACGTATATATAAAATTATTTTTTTTGAGCGACCGGCCACTAAACCCGCGGTTTCTAATTTTTATTAGAAACCGGCTACTAGACCGCCGGTTTCTAATAAAAATTAGAAATCGCGGGTTTAGTGGCCGGTTTGGGCATTTTTGACGAAATTTCAGATTTCTGGGCAGAGTTGGGGAAATGTAGGGGTTAGTGGGCATGGATAAAAATGACGGCAGAATTTGAGTTACTCAGACTTTAAAATTAAAGCGCTTAGCACGATATTTGAGGCGGGTCCATCTGAATTAATAAGTTTGCATGAGTGCATCAGAACCGATAAAAGACGTGCCAGTGTATTCTGATTGGTCCTTCGATTGGCTCAAAGCTGATCAATCATCAAACCAAACTGGAATTAAATAAGTAAATATAGATCTCAATGGTATTGGTGCCTACGAATCTACGATTCACTTTCCAAGTTCCAACAACAACAAATTGTTAATTAAATTTGTTTCTTCGAGAATGAAACTTTGAATAGGAGCCGCCTCCATGCTTAAATTATTTGAAAAGGTGATCGTTTTATTCAGTTGCTGTTACAGACAGACAGGCTACTTGGACTAATAACTTGTAGGGAAACTGTAAACAATTAAATAGTGTCATTTTAGCCTATATAACACCAACTCTAAAATCTATCTAATTGGCTTCCAATAGTGAATCCAAACCGTTCAAACCGATCTACTTCATTAGTTGTGTGTTACATGCAAATTTTATAATTTTTCGAATTTATTTAGTATCAAGTTAAGCGGTCAAATGTGTGAGTTTTTAAGTTAATAATACATTCATTTTTCAACATTTTTGACTGTTTGATTTGATACTAAAATAATTCAAAAATATAAAAAAAATTACATGTAAATACATCACTCATAAAGTAAATCGGTTTGAACGGTTTGGATTAGTCGTTGGAACTATATCCAATCAATTTTGGAGTTGGTGTCATATGACACCGATGTCATACTAGCCGGACTCGTTAATGAACTATATAAATAGTTCAATAGTGGGTAGTGGCACTCTTTCGCTATTCCCAACTGAGAATTAGTTGGCATCTCTGCATCTCTACCGTTAAAATTCCGAGATTTTTTTTAATAACTATAAAAAAAATTAATAAAAATAACCATAAATCAAATTTAATTTTAAAAATAACCTGTAGCAGTACCAGACCATCCCACAGTGGGGCTGTCTGGTACAGCTACAGTGTTTTTTTTTTTTTTAGGATCTTAATATTTTCATCAATTTTTTTAATATTCAATGTTACACTACGTCCTCAATTTTTTTTAATATTTCTATTTAAAAATGGAAAGTGAAAAGTGTTCAATTTTATAGCAAACAAAAATATTCAATCTTAACGTACCACGATACAAGTTTATTATTATTCAAATTTATATTCTATTTTGAAGTTAATTTCTAACTCAGATTTAGTAAGCAGAGGCTGAATTCATTATACATATACTAGTATCGTGCCCGTGCGTTGCGACGGAGACATATTATAATATTGAATTGAATATGAAGAGAACTTTTTATTGACATTCACACGGAATTAAGAAAAATAATATTTAATTGAAAATAAAAACACAAATGAAAAGAAAAACAGAAATCCAAATAATAAATAACAACAACAAATGAAAAAAGAAGATCAAATATAACATGAAAAATCTCTTTCAACTAAGTACTCAATCAAATCTTAGGACTGTTACACAGAATGAGCATTCAATAACTGAATCCATAGGAAGTACAGTTGGCTTAATTAGACAAACTTTTGCCTGTTAATTATTCCAAATTCAGTTTTAGATTTACAGGAAAAATGATGGGAACTCATTATTCATGAATACTTCAATTGTTGAAATTTCTTACACCAGACTTCATTAAGAAAGCCTTTTAATCTGATTGAGGCCTGTATTTAGAAATTAAAATTGCGGAACAACAAAAGGGAAAAAAAAATAGATGAGAATTGAAACATTTACTTGTGTTCTAACTTCTAACTACCACAAATTCTGAAGGGAAACAATTGTTCTTGCATACCAAGAACTTCTCGAGGGAGCCAAAATAACTAAAAAAAAAAATTTACATCACAAATCTTTCAAGTACATGAACATCCTCTGGGAATACAATAATCTTGGCATTACCACCTCTTTCCATAAAAGCTCTTGCATACTGTAATATGTCAATATCACAATAATCTTCATGAATACTACTGGCAAATCTCACAATAATGGAGTTTTCAAATTGATATATCATGGAGACCCTTATTTCCTCACTTTAATATAACATTATAGATGTTCTTCCATAGTTTGATATTTTATATGTTTTAGGATATTTTCGTTCTCAGTGATACCATTCAAACAGTATAACTGATGGTAATATGTGTGTGTGTGTGTGTGTGTGTGTGTGTGTCCAAGTGAGAGAGAGAGAGAGAAATGGTATAGTATGCAGTAACCCTATATGACTTAGATAAAAGATTGATTACCTCATTCATACATGCAGTAAAAAATTATACCTTGTTTCTTATCATTTTAGAAAATATTATAAAATCTACAATCTATATCTAATGATTGTTACAACTGGTGGGGCCCTAGTATTTCTGTTGTTTCCAATTATTTTTCTATAAGAATGCCCTTATAAGAATTGGCAATATATATGATAGGTATAGAACTGTATGCACAAATATTGTATCTATCAGGATATATACAGATTGGTACGCACAATACTACCATAACAGAAAGTAGAGAAATCTAATATTGCAAGGGTAAATGCAAGGGTAAATATTAGTTGGCATGTAAAGACCGTCTCGTATACCGAAAGAAAAGCGTAACATTGTTCACCACTCATTAAATTGAGGTGGTTTTGACTGGAGAGGACAGAACAAAATAAAAATTATGGTAGGGAAATAGCAAGAAAATTTCAGAAGTACTCAGATATTTACTTCATAAGAATGAAATCTTCAAAAAACTACCGCGAATTTTTTAACATGTTTATGGCCCTTTATTCTTTGGTAATTATCCAAATTCAACTGTACAAGTGAAACTAAGATGTATTTTGAGTAACTGTTCTTAAGGAATTAAAAATCAAGATAACATTATACTAACCTCTCCAGGCTAAAAATAAACATTATATGGGCCATGACAACAATACACTGTAATTATTAAAAATAAAAATTATAAAATTATATATATGGGTATATTATGTGGTGATGATATAAATGATACGATATAGTTTTATTCATGGTCCATTTATATCTATTCCATAGCACTCTTTTATCCATTTACTTGATCCGTACTGTATTCAATAAGACACGTATGAGTAAGTTTTTTTTTTTTTCCGTTAGCTAGTCGGGTGAGTTTAAAGGTAAAGTTTTTTTTCATTAACTTAACATGTAAGGGTATGAAAATATTTCTATCCAACTTTTTTCGTACCCATTGACACCACCGAGGAGGCGGGGACACTAACTAAAGAATTTAGGATTATTTTTCTCTCTTTTCTTACTTCTATCATGATCTTGTACACTCTTTATATTGGTTTCTTTTACTGACATTAAAAAAGGATTGTAGCAATCAATACCTTGTGAGACAGCAGAGCGTAACTCAATATTGAATGAAATTTTTATAGATGGGTGTGTCAAAGGGCTTCTCAATACCGAAATAATTCTGCAACTTCTTATCTGCACACTGATGCTGCTTCTCTAAACCCGTCTCTACCTCGCTGGAACCAAACAAAAAGTAACACAAATACCTTTTAATTAGGTATCGATATCCAACTCCAGACTATTGCTATCATTTACCATCTTACTTTGTGAGTAAGAGAAGGAAATCACTTGGTTTGCTCTTTTTCCAATGCTCTCCGTATCCCTGGGTACTTCTTCATTCGTAGTGATTCTCTTCTTTAGAGACCAGTTCCACCATTTTTTTATCATACTAATGAGTAAGGAACAGGTAACGGACCCACCAAGTATGTCGATCTCATGAGCCAATATCTCTGTGTATTTCAGACTGGAATATATTTGATAAAATTAAATGAAATTGCATTTAGTTTGTTTGCTTTTGACAGTTTGAAATTTTAATTAGCACTTACCAGTCCACCATTATGCTTCCTTAAGTGTGAGAAATAAAGTATGGTGTAGCCCCATAAGATTTCTCAGAGTGGTAACCACAGTGATGAACACCCTGAAAATAAATAATTAAAATTTTAAATGGTGGATTTTTCTTTTCAAAAAATGAAAGATCAAGTTGTAGAAACACACAGGAAGGTCACTTTTGTCGATAGGCAGAGGAAACATCTTGTTCACCTCGACTACCTCCTTCATCGTCTTTTCAATTTGAATTGAATTTGTTGGACAAGAAAGTAAAGCCTGTACAAAGCAAATTTGAAATTTAAAAAAGAAAAACAGATTTTGCTTAAAATCAAAATTAAAATAAGAGATTTCAATCATCAATTCTTTAGTCCAACTAAAGGAGACAATTAACCTCCAAAGCCTTGATATTTTAATATTTTGAAGCTGGCTGCTTTGTTACAGTCGACAACCGACATCCTATCAATTCTTGTAAAGAAGTCCTAAAAATAAGAAACATTTATAAATTTGAATGTCTAGAAATAACACTCTTAATAAAAATGAGAGAAAAGTACATACAGGAGCCATTCATCGGCAAGTGCCACAATCGATACATGTATGATCTGTAATTAATTAATTAAACACAGGTATAAGATAGCACACCACTTGTTTGATAAAATGTCAAACCATAATACAAAGAGAAGAAAGAGATTTTGCTCTTCTCACCAATGAAGAAGTTCCCTTCCACGGTCACTGGTCTCCTGTCTTGAGCGGAGCCCATGCCGACCATGACAACAAGTCGGAATCGAGCAGCGCTCAATTCGTTCCGGCCAGAGCGGGACAAAACCAGAGATTGGTATCTTGGTCGAAGAATAGATCCTGTCAGAGCAAGTGCCACCAGCATAGAGGTCTCATCGGAGAACAGCGAAGAGTGGGCGTCGGGACTTCCCAAAGAGAACAGCGGTGGTTAGGTTTTTCTTCTTTGGGAAGAAGAGATCAGTGAGGAGGACGGGTAACAAAAAGAAATTCGCTGGAGAGGGATGACTGGACGCTTCCAGCGAACGGATAACGTCCCAACGAAATTTTGATTCAGATCCAACTGTGCAAAGATATATGTGTGGTAATATGTGTGGCGGATATATTTTTAACTAAATTTAGACTTCTACATCAAAAACAAATGCATTAAATCAAAAGAAAACAGATCATTTGATTGGAGGGCTCATATTTAATCCGAATTTTCATCAATCAATCACAGCCGTTGTAAGATAGAAACTCCAAGATACTTAATATAGAATAGAGATACCACGATACAAGTCTCAAAATTCTTCTTTATCATACCTCTCTGTCGCTGAGAGAGGGACGTTGTTGTTTTTTTTTTTTTTTTTTGTTCTTTTTTTCTTTTCAGTTTCGCTGAGAACTCTCTATTAATTCCACATAAATTGATTTTATTTTTTCTGTTGGACGGACTAATGGGTACCAAATAATAATTGAAGACTATGATCTTCTTAAATAGACTTACTGACATATAATAAAGTATATATCTTCTTATCCATTTATTACCTTAATTTACAATAGAATGACCACCTAATTATATATGATCCTCAAGCCCCGTTTTTTTTTTCCAACATTAATATTTTATTCTAATTATTTATTATCTTTGTAATTAAAGGGTGCCAAATGAAATACATCATATATACATGAGACAATGTTACTTACACGAGACCTATCAATAAGATATATTACTAATGGTGCAAATTATGTATAACATATATATTTTAAAATTTTAAACATGGTCCATATATCGATCTATAATTCTGAATATTTCATACATGATGTGCACATTGGGCAATGTTTCATTAATTGGTGATCAAACATGACGACATATGCGTGAAAATGTGAATTATGTACGTACAAAATATTTCATCAGAACATGGCAATCGACATGTGTAAAAAATATATAAATATGGTCCATCTTATTCGAAGATGACGACAATTGGGTGAAGTATATACAAGATACTTAGAAAATTTGAACACTAATCATTCTTTATTAGAAATTTTTATATGTGATTTGCACATGTGAGACACTTCATTAGTGGACGCACTCATGACAAAATAATATTGAAATAAAAAAAACATTATCTTTCAAAAGTGTTGTAGGTATTCAATTGGCTTATCTTTTAATAATAACCTGATCTCATTGGGACTGTTTTCCTCCATGTCACTTGGGATACTACAACATATCAACCTTTATGGAAAGAGATCACCGAATAGGATTTTTCTGCTTCCAGTGTGGCTAACATGTGGGTTCAAACTAGTTTAAATATTTAAATATTAGTTTTTAGTTTTACCGTGGACCTACGTGTCAGTGACTCAGAAGCAGAAAATCCTGCTTCTCAGAAAGTAGAGAATTTGATTCCCTTTGTCATACCATGGACCATGGTACTTCATGAGTTTTATTTCATAGAAAACACGGTCCATTTTTAATGACTTTCAAGAAATTGGAATTTTAGGTTATTGTTTCCACCCATTTTCAAGGAATTAACATGGTAAATTCCTTAGACATATTACTAAACTATTTAGGGTCCAACAACAGTTAATTTTAAAATATGCATATGCGGTATGCCGTATGCAGCGATCTTCTGCATGTATGAACAAACCACATTTTAAAGCATTGGGTATAACTCAGGGGTGCAAATGAATAGGATATTATCCATTCCGGATATTAGATATGAATATCCGATATCTGAATATCCTAATTTAACTTTCAAATATTGTTTGTTTCCATATATTGTTTTTTTTTTCGAATTTATTACCATCAGGTCAAGCAGTCAAAATATGAAGGATTTTGTGCGTATTTTAATGCACTATATCCTTCATTTTTTTGACCGCTTGACTTGATAGTAAATAAGTTCGAATTTTTTTTTATATAGAAACAAAGCTCTCATTAAGGAGATTGGTTTGAACTGTTTGGATTTGTCGTTTGAAGCCGATTTGATAGGTTTTGGAGGCCGAAAATATATTATCGATGTACTAGAGGAACCATGTTAGCCGTACTCTATATATATATATAGATATGAATATAATTTGAATGGTATAGGAATCCATCAAATACCGGAAGTTCCCACTCGTATTCAGGTCCAGATCTCATAACCCAATTTTTTAGTTTAGATCTGGGCCGTCCGATTCGAATCCGATCCAATTTGGTTCGAGGTGGAACGCATAGGACCCCTTAATATGATGGTTCGGATCTAAACTTAAAAATTGGGTTGCTTTAGGAGATCCGAATTCCTCGGATCCTTGGACTTGCTTACTCACTAATTAAAAATTATTTACTCAAGTAACTATTTGAAAAAATAATCAGCGAAATCAACGAGACTAGTTCAGCTAGAGGTGTCAACCAGGCTCGTTCTGAGCTAGGTCTAGGTTCAGCTTGTTAATTCTTGACCGAACAGCCGAGTGAACTAGACTTAGAGCTTCCAAGCTAAAATCTTAGCTCAAAATAGTGACGAGGCAGCCCGAGCTAGCTCTCAAGCTGATGAGTTGACTCACTGGGTTTGGCTGGACCTTGTTTTAAGAAGAAAATAAAGTTTACAAACTTTTTAGACCGAGTTGGAACTGGCTTAACCGAGCTGGACTGAGCTTGACAATATAAAATACATACAAATTCATACAAATTCACAAATTAATGCCTAGCCGAACTAGCTCGCAAGCTGCTGAGCAAGCTAAGTCTCAGTTTGAACTCGTTAATTCTGAACTGAACTAGTAACAAGCTGACTCGTTAACAGTTTGATCCAGTAACAAGTGAGCTAGATGCGAGTCACGAACTACAAACTTTTTTACCACCCCTAAATCGAATTACTATAAATAGAATAGAAATATGAACATATGATACAGCAAAAATAGCAAAACTAGTAACAAGTGGGATATTTCAATATGTTCCATGTGAATGCACGTTAACTAACACTAGAAAGCAGCCTCGCTTTGCTTCGGCAGTGATTTACAAATGTGCTACGTACTTACACAAATAATAATTTACAGATGAAACAACAAAAACATGCTATAGTATACATATAGAAGAAAAGTACAAAAGTATTAGTGTATATAAGCTATATTGGTACAAATATTAGAGAGAAATCAATAATGACCACAGTAACAACTTGCCCTTCTTCAGAAAGATCCTCTAATAAAAATAGATTCATTGTCAGCCGGAGCTTTTACAATTTCATTAGCAGTCCCTATCATCGTCAATTTTTGACCCTGCATAAAATAATTACCCTCCATTATCAGTGACAAGTGAATTAAAAAAATTAATCTGCTAACAAATTCTGACGTCTTTAATTTTCAAAGTTGTCCAGTCTGCACCATCCTACATATCACCAAAATAAAGTCTGCAACATCCTACATATCACCAAAATAATGTCAGATAGAAAAATAAAGCAAATATGATTCTCTTTTTACTCCTTTAATAAAAGAATCCGATTTAATTTATTTGTACTATATCCATCATCAACCATGATTTTTTGTCATTTTGAGGGTTTGCCGGTGAGAGTATAGCTGGGTATTCAGTAGCGGATCTACATGTATGTGAGAGGGTGCTAAGCCACCCCAATGATTTTAATATTTTTTTTATGTATATTAAAATTAAATTAAATTTTAAGTTTTTTTAAGTTTTTATATAGTCTAACCCCCCCCCCCCCCCCCCCCCTCAAAATACAACAAATGTGTACTTGTAGTCTAGTGGTAAGAATTCTATTTGGTGTTTGTTAGGTCATGGGTTCAATTTTCACTAATTACATTTTTTTTTTCCTTTTTCACATATTATGCATTTTATAGATTAACCCCTCTATTCAAATTTCCTAATTCCGCCCCTGTGGGTATTGAACAGAATAAGTTGTTGACTCATGCCAACCTCTATGTTCACAAAAACCTCCTTTTGCCATTTCACACGCACTGGAAAGGCACATAGATAAGAAAGATAACCTAGTATTTGATACACTGGCTTTTCTATTATGTACATCCACATTTATTAGCTTAAACAGGCTTGATGCATTCAAAGGATGGAGCCATAGTCACATCTGCAGAACTCTGACAAAGAGCATCGGATGGATCCTCAGTATGCTTGAGGGCAATGTTGTCCCAAAAAATTTATTAGCTTTTCTATTATGTACATCCACATTTATTAGCTTAAACAGGCTTGATGCATTCGAAGGATGGAGCCATAATCACATCTGCAGAACTCTGACAAAGAGCATCGGATGGATCCTCAGTATGCTTGAGGGCAATGTTGTCCCAAAAAATTTATGGTCCTCTTGGTTGCATAACTAAAGTAATACTTACTGGGGAAATGTGTGTAGTCTAGAGTTCATTTTGAGTGACCCTTGCAGTGTGCTATCAATCTCCTGAGGAAAAGAGGCCCAGAGCAGCCTCAAAGAAGATCAATTAGACCCAATATGCCAGTCTTTTGCCAGGGCAACTCGAAGTGGTCAAAAGCAAAGTTGAAGTAGATTTTGAGCAGGGGATGTCAGTCCAGTAATACATACCTCTTCACTCCTATTCGGCACAGCTGCAACAGCAAAAAAGATTTCATGCTCCTCCCATCATCAGGCCTAAAAGTCAGCTGTCAAACTTTTGTAAC
Source organism: Carex arenaria (assembly GCA_964058825.1). Lineage (NCBI taxonomy): Eukaryota > Viridiplantae > Streptophyta > Magnoliopsida > Poales > Cyperaceae > Carex > Carex arenaria. The sequence continues at coordinate 140,882 of CAXKVW010000326.1, forward strand.
TTGCAAATTAATGTAAATGCAAGTAAATTTGGGTGGACGTGAAAAGAAAAAATCTTAATAGTCATACTCATCATAATTAATTGTCAAATTCAGATACAGGAAGTATTTATAACCAACTTCCTTTTTCAACAATGACCATTCAAGTTGACATTTTTTATTTTTTTTGTAGAACTTTTGTAAATGCATGCAGCTTTCAGTAGATATAAAAAAAAAATAGTCAAACTTACTTCATTACGTCATAGTAGGTTCTAGTAGAGCCATTGAGTGTGCCTGAGAGGGAGGTTAGGCTCATCATCCAGTCTGAAGTCTCATGGCCACTAAATTCTTAGGTTGTATCATCAAATATAGTGCATTTATTGCAAAGTAATAAACTTTAAATTAAAAAGAGGACAATATGATAGAATGTGAAGGTTTGACTTGCTCTTGTGGTAAAATTAAAATTACATAAGATGAGATGATTGAACGCAGGTAGGTACCTTGTTAGCAAGCATTTGCTGCAGCACTCTAACAACTCGTACACCAACTGAATGACCAACAAATGAATTGGATGTTGCTCATCCCATGCTGGATAATGTCCTGAATTTCAATCATACAAAATATCTAATTTGAGAAATTTGCGATCTTTTGAGAAATTCCCGTTATTATTTTCTCTAATAATAAATTGCACCAATGTTAACTTTGTACTTACTCTATTTGTATTCTTTTTTTTGCATACAAATATGCCAAGGTTACTGAAGACTGCATCTTTACAAAATTACTATCTAATTTACTACTCAGCAACTGCAAATGTAAAGAGAGAAAAAATATATGTTCATTAGAAATAACATGTTGCAGAAATGATCATTAGAAAAGGAAATAAAAAAAAAGGAACTCTTACATTTTCTCCGACACATTTTTTATCAATTTTTTTAAGATTTTGATTACAATTAATTATTTTGTATACCTGAGTGCACGTTGACAAGAAGCTCCAACTGACTAATAATCGCAATTAATTCCGAGACAGCCCTGAAATGTTTGTCATTTATTATTTTACAAAAAAAAAATACAAAATCAACATAGACAAAGTTTCATTGCAAGAAGGAATACAGTGGTTAGCAGGCTTCTACCAGTTGTTGAACTTCAGCATGAAGGTACACAACACACTTCTTGACAAGAATTGGTACTTATAAATCAAACTTAAGAGCAGGCAAATATGAAGTATTATGGCTAATGAAATTAAGCCAAAATAAATAGAAATAAGAAAGAGGAAAAAGAAATGGGCCTTTATCAATTAGCTTCACACAACAATTGAAAGAATACACTTTAAAACAAATCTGGTATAAGAAGAGAGGCAAACAATGAGCAGGGTAATATGGGAAAGATAATAGCAATGAATTAAGAATTCATAACGTCATTTTACAGCTAAATGCAAGAAAGTTCAAGCAATGAAATTGACAAGTACACTGTTCAAGTTCTTACCATATTTGGCCTGGATGAATCCCAACATGCCACCAAAAATATACTAAAAAATACATATCAGTCCATGGAAATAATTAGTCGATTCAAGTCTGTAATCGATTCTCTGATATTATATCGATAAATTCAACATCTCAATGGCAAGGCCATCCCTTGAGTATCAGAAAGGCCATCCCTTGAGTAGCTTTTGTATTCAATTTTGTAGTCGATTCTCTGATTCAGAAACAATCATTTTCTGAACTGGAAAATAATTAAACTTCAAGTGTAAGATGAAAGTATAATAATAAGCAAATTGAAAGATTGAGTTACTTTGTGAAGATTTGGTTATCTCAATCGATACTTTTCAATCATTAAAACAGATTTGGTTATCTCACAAACTCACAAATTTGTTTGAAAGCATACCAATCTACAAACCTAGGAAGCTAATTCTAAGAAACGTACAAATATCATTTTCCCACTAACTTAGAAATTTGTTTGAAATTGTACCAACCTGATTGCTTTGAGACCACTGCTGAGCTGCTTTCCTCTCTTCTAACTGAAAGATTAGCAAAGAAACATAAGGGAGAGACTGGGGCGAGGCAGAGTAAGGGGCGACGGGTCTGAGGGTAGGCGAAGCAAGAAAACAGGGATAGGTGGAGGAGAGAAGGTTAGGTGACGGAAGAGAACAGGAAGAAGCGGAGAAGAGGATGAAGCCGGAGGTTTAAGGAAGGCGAAGGGTTTGCGAGAAGAAGACAAGGATAGGCGGAGGAGACATTGACGGGAGAGAAAAGGAAGAGACGGAGAAGGAGAAGAAAAGGTTTAGGTTCGGCGAAGGCGGAGGCCGAGGGTTTAGGTCAGGCGAAGGTGGAGACGTGGGTTGAAAAGCTAAATGAATGAAGAAAGAAGAAGAGGTAATGGCGGAGGGTTGAAAGAGAAATGCACAAAGGACACGCGTCAGTGAACTGTTGCACGTGTCACTCTGATAGATCTGGATTTATCGCAGGCCGTTGGATTCAGATCGAACGGCTGAGAAAGTGACACCGCTTCAATGAACAGTAGCAAACCCTTCCAACCTTATATTTATAAATAAAGGGGGAATTTCATGTGTACCCCTCAAAAACTTCAAAATTACGTATTTCCCCCTCTAAAGTTTGAAATTACGTATTTCCCCCTCAAAACTTAAAAAACTCACAAATTTACCCATTTTATTATCTTTTATATTAAAACTCATTCTAAATTTATCAAATACCCATTTTACCCTTTATTAGAAGCATGTAAATTCCATCGACTCAAATTTGAATATGAACAGTTCCTCTCCCGTCCGAACTGCTTTTAGATTTGTGCACGCAAGATCAGCACGAATCTTGATGCAAAAATGCACACATACTGAAGCGACACGCACAGATCTTAATGCGGTACATGCTGATCAGAATTGCTGTAAGATTCGTGCACATTAGATCTACACAAATATTGAAGTGATGCACGCAAATCTTAACACGATGCGCTCGGATCAGACGATAGTGGAACACTTCAGATTCAAATTTGAGTCCGATGTGTTTTATATGATTTTAATAAAGGGCAAAATGGGTATTTTAAAAATTTAGAATGAGTTTTATTATAAAAAACAATAAAATGGGTAAATTTGTGATTTTTCAAAATTTAGAGGGGGAAATATGTAATTTCAAACTTTAGAGGGGGAAATATGTAATTTTGAAGTTTTTGAGGGGTATACATGAAATTCCCCCATAAATAAAATAGATTCCCACGTGATTTTGTTTCTGAGATTCCCTCGAAGAAATCAGCTGCATGTTGATTTTGTTTTATGATCTCTTGGTGCATGAATTCGGTCCACTAACTCCTTTTTATAATTTTATAAACGGGGTACATCAAAATCAAATCCCTCGCTCTTCACTTCTAACTTCTAAGTGGATTAAATTGCTCCACGTAGCCACTTTCTCTCAACTTAAAAGCGGGGAACTGAACTGGGTCGGATAATACAAGTGGTGGGACCCATCTTGTTTCCGAAAAAAGAGAAGAAGAAAAGTCACAGGTAGGGTGTAAACGGTCGGATACGGATCGGATAGTGGTCAAACCGTATCCTTATCCGTTATAATTTTTCGGATACGGATACGGATAGTCTCGGATACGAATACGGATCGGATATTAAACGGATACGGATACGGATCGGATTTTGGACGGATACGGATACGGATAGCACTATAATTCGGATAATTAAAAATAAATACTAATGTACATTCTAACAAAAAATAACATCTAAATATAACTTTTTTTATTTATAAATTAGATCTAATATTTTTCATAAGTTCGTCAGTTACAAAACATATATCATGTTAATAAAATAATATATACTAATCATATCATTTTGTTCATCAAAATATACCAACAAGCTTAGCATTCCTTTTAACCATACAGGATAAACAAAACAAAAAAGTAAAAAAGTAGGAAAGGCTGTGACCTATGAGGCTATGAGGAAATAATATTAAAATATATTATTTGTATACCGAAAAGTCAAAAAGTTGTCTTAGAGTTGGAATAGAAAGACTCAATATCCGAAAATGAATTGTAACAGGCCGCTGGAGAGCTTGGCCCAGTTGAGTGTCTAAAAAAATTCGGATATCTGAAATAAAAAAATTGTCGGATACGGATAATTATCCGTATCCGGTTTCATATTCGAAACCGTATCCGTATCCGTATCCGCTAAAAAATTATCCGAATCTGTATCCGTATCCGAAAATATCCGTATCCGAATATCCGAATTCACCATTTTCCGGATACGGATCCGGATAAATCCGGATAATATCCGATCCGTTTACACCCCTAGTCACAGGCCTTTAAATAATTAAATCTTCTTTCAATAATCCCAGCCTTATATTTTAAGAATAATTATATATAACCCCCCATTTCTATCCCCCTTTCATCCCCGCAGTCTTAAAAAGGAAAGTGCTAACTAACTTTTTGTCTTTTAGTGGGGGACAATATTTTTTGTTGTTGGACATCAATGGTTAATACTACAATGAACGGAGTTAAATACTAGATCGATACACGGTAAATACATTAAAGACTGAAGTTAAATACTGCAGGAAATTTAAACCATCAAATTGTCGGTAACTAATTTTTTTTGTCTTTTAGTAGGGGGATATGAGATGATGGTGGTGCGGAGACGATAATTACAGATTGATAGACATTATTACCACTATCTCTAATTGTTAAAAATAATTATATAGAACCCCACATTCTCATCCCCTCTTAAATACTAACTTCCCTAAAGTTAAATATTAACATTCCTAAAGTTAAATACTGATGTGTATAAAGTTAAATACTAAGATATAGGATGCTAAATAAAATCCATGCAACTTATTTATAATTTTAGAGATTAATACTTTTGACTTTAAAGATAAATACTAACGTTCATAATGTTAAATACTAACATTCCTAAAGTTAAATACCGATGTGCGGGACGCGGGAACATTAGTTTGTCATTTTTTGCGGGGACAGATTGTGTCGCTGTTGGACGCGGACTGTTAATACTCTAATGAATAGAGTTAAATACTTCTTCGATGCACTATTAATACTCCAATGAATAGAGTTAAATACTGCACGAAATTTAAACATCAAATATCGAAACCTAATTTTTTTTGTCTTTTAGTGCGGGGACGCAAATGTCGGAACCTAATTTTTTTTGTCTTTTAGTACGGGGACAGAAAACTTAATTTTTTGTGGGGACATAAATTGCTTCGCTGTTGGATAGACGGTTAATACTCCAATGAATATAGTTAAATACTTGTTCGATGCACTGTAAATACATTGCAGATAGATGTTAAATACTGATGGAAATTTAAATACCCAAACTGTTGGGACCAGATTTTTTGTCTTTTAGTGCGGGGATAGAGGGGGGATGGGTGTGCGAGGACAGTTATCTGGGTCCATATTTTAATGACCATCATCTGCTACTACTGCAAGGATTAATTGTTAGAGCTTTTTCTTCTACAGCTCCAAAATGTGTACCCATGTATGTATTCATTGAGGTTTTTCAAGTTGTTGAAAAAATTTTAATATACAATTATTTACTTTTTTGGTTTCAAAATTCTGATTAAGCAATCAAGGTTGAGATTTAAGTCATTTCAAATAAATATAAAAATATCATGCTTGTAAAAGTTTATCGTACTTTTTGTCATAATACTATTAAATTGAGTCTGTATTATGTTGTCAAATAAATGAATACAGTAAAAATAGTAAAAGGCATTGTGTTTTACATTTTAATTGATATTAATGAATAAACTTATTATCATAGTTATTCTAGTATTAAAAATCATCAACAAGTGGTTCTCATCTCATGTCTAGGTAATAAGATATTTGTGATGAATTATTGTTTAATCAGTAGAAAGTTCTCGATAGTCTTTCTAATAAATCAAATTATATATTATCGGACATTTTCGAAGTTTAAATGAAGTCATTTATTACTTATTGGACATTCTCGAAGCTTGATATTTACTAATTAGTCAATGCATATACAACAAATAATATAAAAAAAATTAGTCATATCTTAATATAAACTCGACAATTAATATAACTATCTCAAAAAAAAAAAACTGGCCAATTTTCTAATAAAAATAGGAACTGACTAATTATTGGTCAGTTTGGACATTTTTTTATAAATTCCCATGATCTCTGGACACTTTTGATATTTTTTATTTAATTTTGGATATTAATAAAAATCACGGCAACCAAAAATATTTATAAAAGAGCACAAAGTATCTACCATGCAATCAACAAATGATAACAAAATTTCGTGAGTTGCTCTAAATGATATGTGGTAAGTCCAAATAGACCTAACCATTTTACAAAACAATTTTGTTATATGTGAAGAATATAAAACTGGAGATTCGAAGCATAGCCACTTTCCAAGGACAGCAGCAGCCCTCAATTCTCCAGCAACATTAAATATATTAAGCCTGATAAATGATACCAAATTTGGTAATATCCAACGTCATTAACATTTGGCTCTGGTTGAACTGAACGGACATCTTATCTTATATATATATATTACAATATCCGAACAGTTTCTACACAAAAAGGAGAATTAGATCAAATCATCAAAGATATTCTTCAACATTTCTCTCAAGTGGGACCGTCCTTCTGTTCCTTTTCCCATTTCCCTGCATCTTTTTTAGTCTTCTGTGTCTCTCTCCTTATATCCATCCAAGTTTCGGGTTTAAAATAATCACCCTAACGACCCGCTCCAGTGATTATAATATGGGAGATGCATAAAGGAATTGAAGTACAATGTGATGTGTACCAACTGGAATAGGGGTGCGTACACTCTGAGATACCTCAATTTTTGCCTGACCGACGTGTTCGGTTCCTATTCGGGGAACCGTAGGGGACCAGTATTATTTGAGCTTTAGGATTGGTGCAGAATGTATTTAAACGATTGAGATATTCGAAAAGATCACGCAAAGTTTGAGATATCTCAGAGGATGCTAATTCCTCGAACAGTCGAAGCGACTAAAATAAAACAGGGCACAGGGGAGTTGTTTGTGAGGCTGTGGCGCGCCCACGACAAACGTACCATGGCCAACGACCTTCCTATACTTTGACCTCAATTTTATAAGAACTGGACATCTCCCTGTCCAATCATGCAACATACATACCCGCTTTTTGCATCTCTCCAGTTTTGATTAAATGGATTAGACAAAGGTCGAAGGGAATTTTGTTAAAAAGTAAAGAAGCGCAATTAAAGAAAGATGTGTGGCTGGTTGCTACCTCAGGTTGGTGCAGCAGATCCTTATCCCTCACCGTGCCTTCTCTCTCTACACTTGACAGACACTCTCTCTGGCACCGCTGCTGTTACAGTCAAATAAAGAAGGAAAGCTTGTTCTTCTTCTCTCTATAGAGTTTTGGTTTATTCCAATAAAAAAAAAAAAAAAAAAAATGGTGATCTCTGGCTAATGAGGATTCTCGGCGGGTTGTTCTTTGCCAATTTCCGCAAAACAAGGATTAATCGTCGATGGTTGATGGAAAGGGAGTTTGCTTTTTTATATTTTAATGGGGTAGTTAGCGTGTTAATTCTTAATGGATCGCTCTGAATCCGCCTCCGCGTGGGACAATTCTAGGTCGAGGTCATCGTCCGTCAGGGATCACAAACAGAGGGAAAGAGACGGAGACCAGGAGAGAAATAGAGATAGCGAAGAAACAAGCACCGACGAAGGAGAAACAGAGGATGGAGGAGTAGGAGAAGAGATTGAAGAGGAGGAAGAGGAGGTTTCAGGAGAGGTTAGTTTAAGAGAGTGGTTAGATAGACCAGGTCGCCGCGTGGATCATCTAGAGAGCCTCCACGTGTTCAGACAAGTGGCTGAGGCAGTTGGGCTGGCCCACTCACAGGGAGTGGTTGTCGGAAATATTCGGCCTTCATGTTTTCTCCTCTCGGCCTTCAGTCGGGTTTCGTTCATCGAGTCAACTTCTGGATCCGGGTCGGGTTCTGATTCTTGCGAAGATACAAGACCCGGGCCAGGACCCGCAAGGAATGATGGTGAGGAGGAGAGAGGAGAGAAGAATGTATTTCCTCTGAAACGGGTATTGGGTTTGGAATTTGGGTGGTATACAAGCCCTGAAGAGTTGGAGGGTGGGTCCAGTACATTTGCATCAGATGTGTATAGATTAGGCGTTCTCTTATTTGAGGTTAATTAGCTTTCTCATTTTGCATTGTCTCATTAAACAATAATTGGTTTGTATAGATGCATGCATGCAACTTAGGTTGATTAATGATGTTTTCTGATTTACAGTAGCCGATTATTGTGGTTGCATGCATGTATTTTGGTGCTGTGAATTGAAACTTGGTTAGCACATGTTCAGATGCTCTTTTTTTCATGCATTATTTGCATGCAATGGTATACATTTGCATTGTCCAAACATCTAGGTCGGTAATGATTTAAGACCAATTCAGTGCATACATTTTAAATTGTTTATTATTGATACACATGTTCCTCATTTTAATTTTCAATTTTATATTTTTAGTTTTACAGTATCACATGTCATTTCTATAATGCAAGTTAATTACAGGAATTTCAAATTTCTAATTGAGTGCACTAATTGGTGTTTTTTTTTTTTTTTTGGGTTCAGCTATTTTGCACGTTTGACACATTTGAACAGAAGATTGGAATGATGTCGAATTTAAGACATAGAGTCCTGCCGCCTCAGCTGCTCCTTAAATGGCCCAAAGAGGCTTCATTTTGCCTCTGGCTTTTGCACCCACAGCCTGAAAACCGACCTAAAATGAGGTATGCTTTGCAGTTTTCAAGGCTTTTTTTTGCTAGTTCTTTGGTTGTTGTGTTTGGATTTTGGGTCCTTCATTTGGGGCTTTGCTAGTATACAAATGCAAATGCAATTTGAATCACAGCATAAAAACAAATCCTTATCATTTGTATTTTTTTTTATAATTTTTCTTCAGTTAATATCACTAAAGTAATAGAACCATAGGGATTCCATAGTGAAGTGTATTATTAAGACAAAAAGGAATAGTTTTCATTTTGGGAGGCCATTATCTTTGAAAATTGATTAAAATGAAGAATAAGAGGATAGTAGTTTGAACTTCTTGTTCATCATCATTACAAGCTCATTTCTCTACTTGCTGAAAGAGAGCACGCATTTTCGTAAAAAATCTATTTATTAAAATTTCGAAGCATTATACGACGTTGCCTACTTGCCTTAAACAAGGAAAACAAATTTGTTACTTCTTACCACGTTGCACTGTGCTTCTAGTTCTTCTAGGAGCTTATGCTACATTTGTGAAATTTTGAAAATATGCTGGTGTAGTCATGTATTGTATTATTATATAACTTTCCTGTTAGTGACAGCCAATCTACCATATATATTTTGTGAATGCTCATGCCTGGCATTTTCAACAACCCACCTACTAACACAGCATTTAAATTTGAGAAAGGTTAAAATTGATGCATCTAGTTTTTGTGCCTGTCCACTTCTACAAAATTAAAAGAATATTTATAGTTGAAAATATGAAATTGATATCATTAGATATTCCATGTTGCTTTCTCTATGTGCACATTGAATGTGATTTCAGCATTGTTTTTATGGGTATTACAAGGTTTGTACATATTCATTGATGTCTACGATATCTATGTATATTCTCTGTTGTCTTTATGCTCTGAGTGCTCATGAAAATCAAGCTGAAATTTGTAAAATTGTAGATGCACATAAAGAAAGTGGAATGGATCGTATTTAATAGTTTTATTTTATTATTTAGAGTTGGAGTTTTAATATATTGATTTTTAAAAAGTGAGGAGCAAGCATATATATATATTTTTTGTGCCACATATTTTCTTATATGGGATATGTGCTTTTTAAACAAATAACAGTGATGTACTAGAAAGTGAGTTTCTCAACCAATCAAGAAACAGCCTGCAGGAGCGTGAGGCGGCTGTCAGGCTAAGAGAGGAAATAGATGACCAGGAGTTACTTTTAGAATTCCTCCTACAGTTAAAGAAACAAAAGCAAGAAGCTCAAGACCATTTATGTGAAACCATTTCCTTTCTCTCCTCCGACATTGATGAGGTCCTACACAAGCAATCACTCCTCCAAGAGTCAGTCTCTGAAGATGGGTCCCGCAAGCGTATTCGCCCCATTTTCGATCTTGCTCACCAGGATGAAAATGTACTGTCGAAAAGCTCAAGACTTATGAAGAACTTTAAAAAACTTGAAGCCGTTTATTTCTCATCCCGGTCAAGCCTTGTTAAAAGAAGTGGTGGCAAGGAGGGGATTAATGAGAGTAGCTCAGTTGACAATTTGTCTACTAAAGAGGGCTTCTGTGAAAAGTTAGAAAAAGAATGGATGAACCCATTTCTGGAGAGCTTGTGTAAGTATTTATCTTTTAGCCGGTTAAAAGTTCGGGCTGAGGTTAAACACGGCGATCTGCTGAGCTCATCAAATTTAGTGTGTTCTCTTGGTTTTGATCGAGATAGAGAATTATTCGCAACTGCTGGGGTGAATAAGAAGATACAAATTTTTGAATGTGGACAGATATTGAATGAAGAGAGAGATATCCACTATCCTGTTGTTGAGATGTGTAATAGGTCGAAATTGAGTTCTGTTTGTTGGAATAGTTACATGAAGAGTCAGATTGCCTCGAGTGATTTTGAAGGTGTTGTTCAGGTAAACAAAAAATTTCAATGAAAGAAAAATTTATTTATATACCCCTGCAAAAACTTCAAAAATTGCCTCTAAGACTTGGGAGTAGGACTTAGTTATCATTCACCGTCACTGTTTGTTGGGTATGCAATGAAGTACTTTGTAATTGGTACAAATTTATATAAGTTCTTGTAAAAATAATAACTAATACATGCCCCTACTGAACATTACATTAGCCCACCGTCACTCGGGCGGTATGAGGGAAAAAGTCATAGTTTTAGGCATTTTTAGAGGTAAGCATGGTCAAATTATATAGTTTTAGGCATTTTTGTACTAGCCAGAATTGAGTCATGGAGTTTATAATTATCATGTAATTGTTATTTGAAGGTTTTGCAACCATGAAGTTTATTTTACACCCGTCTCCTTGTCTTTAAGTGCTGTTTTCATGTTTAGCCCTTCAAATTATCAAATCAGTCCTATTCTATGGAACATAAGAAATGTCTTGCATGTTCGTAAAAACATGAAAATTGTCCTCTACTCCCTTTCAACATTTTGATTCAAAATATATCTAAATCACGACTCTTTAATCTTTATTATCTCTGTACAAACAAGAAAAAAACATTTTGAAATATTTTAGGTAGATGAATGAAATTATTGTTACAAAAAAGAGGGCAAAAAGATTAGAATATGAGACTTTGACAGGGTTTCAGGTTTGGGATGTGACACGGGGCCAGGTGTTCGCTGAAATGAGGGAGCATGAGAGACGTGTCTGGTCAGTCGACTTCTCCCTCGTGGACCCCACCCGTCTGGCCAGTGGCAGTGATGATGGCTGTGTCAAGATATGGCACATCAATCAGGTAAAATTTTGACTAGCTACCAGTTGCTATTACTTGTTGGTGCCTTGTCAAATTTTGACTTGTATATCCGGTTTAGCTGATGCAATTTTGAAGTTATATGGTCTGAGTCTAAGTTCTAAATCTACTCTAGGTTTAGTTGGATAATTGGTGGACCAAATTTGATTGAGATCTGACCAAATCTGTGATGGTTTATCTGAGCTATAATTATATTATGTAATTGATAAAGAACCCAGAAATTTGTTAACTTTGTCACTCAATGTTATCTTTTTTATTTTTTTTATTATTATTTTTTTTTGTTCTGAATTTTCAACGATTTCTGACCAGATCTGTGATGGTTTATCTGAGCTATAATTATATTATGTAATTGATAAAGAATCCAGAAATTTGTCAACTTTGTCAATCAATGTTGTCTTTTTTATTTTTGTATTTAATTTGGTTTTGTTCTGAATTTTCAACTATTTCTTGATTGCTAATAAGTCTATTTTAAAGTACCAAATTATTTGTTGAAATAATATTTATTGTAAAATTGAAAAGATTTTAGTCTTTCTCTATGGCGAATCCCTTGTGCCCCCTCTGTATTTTCCTCCTTGCCTCTCTAGCGAATCCCTCTCCTTTTTATTGCTGAACTCTAACATAACCATAATTTCAACTGTTGTAATGCCTCTTCTTGTATTGAGTTTGTTTCAGTAACAGACCAACAGTACAATTTTTAATGTCTTCCTTTTAAAAGTTTAAATATCAAGAATGACCTTACAAAATGGAGAAATATTTTTGTTCATAGTATGAATTTTAGTCGACATGAGCATATTCTCCTCTTCAAATATAAAAATCAGTTATAATTGATATTAGTTATCTTATCAGTTGCTTTTTTTCAGGCTAGCAGTGTAGGTACGATACGAACAAAAGCCAATGTTTGCTCTGTCCAGTTCCAGCCTGACTCAGCCCGAAATATTGCAATTGGGTCAGCTGACCATAGGGTTTACTGCTATGATTTGAGAAGCTTGAGAAACCCGTATTGTACCCTGGTGGGCCATGCCAAGACCGTAAGCTATGTGAAGTACATGGACCCATCCACTTTGGTCTCGGCCTCAACTGATAGCACTTTGAAGATCTGGGATTTGAACAGGTGTCAGGCCCGGGTGGTGGATTCTCCTCTCCAAACATTTACCGGCCATTTAAACACTAAGGTTGGTTTCCTGCATATTGAATGAAATAATCAGGAAATTTATGGAAGAAATGTAAGTCTTAGTTACTTTGTTAGAGTTAATCTTGTCATTATCTTAGTGTTCATAGTTTGATGTTTAATACTAACTGTGTCAAACACTATCTAGTAAGTAGGAATTGGACTTTATTTTATGATTTTCATTTTTTGACTCTTAATAATGCTGTGCTTAAACATAATAAGATTCAAACTCCCGCTTCCCTGCCATAGTTGTAAACTTGTAACTAAGGAACAACTACGGCACATGATCTAGTTAACACCTCAATGATTCCAATTTGGATTTGACAGTTGAATGCCAAAACCATTAGAAGTGATTAGTCTGAGGGTATGAACAGGGTACTATGCATGAGTGCAATTGAACCATATTTAAGTTCACATGACATATGTCACCAGTGACAAATTTCGGGGTATCATGTTCTTTCTTTTATACTTGCTTTTACCTCTTTTTTTGCGGTGTTTAGTTCGGATTATAACTGATATACTACTTACATAATTAGACAGTTTGGAAGTGTACCTGTTACTTTAGAGACAAAACCGATGTATTCTTTTTCTTCATCTAATAGTTTATTTTTTGTTCTTTCCAATGTTAGAACTTTGTCGGGCTTTCCATTTTTGATGGATACATCGCCACTGGCTCTGAAACAAATGAGGTGAGGTCTTTAAATAAATTCAAGGTTTAGGGCAGATTCTCTAGAAACTATTAAATTATGAAGGGCAGTTCTAGCTTATATCCAACTTTTATGTACATCCAACTTGATATCTTGAAAAATGTTATTGAAACTAAAAAATGTTAAAATTTTGTTACCGCCTGCTCTACTGGTGCATAGAGGTTATTTAAACGTGCTTAATATATTTGTAGCATACCAAGCATTGTCCTTTCTCTAATATTGGGTATTCTATTTATTTTGGATCATTTTATTAACACTTGCGGTAAGATTTGGTTTACAAGTCATTGAATCTTTTCCCTTATTGATCTTGGATTTAGGTTTTTGTATATCACAAGAGCTTTCCAATGCCAGTGCTGTCACACAAATTCAGCATAGTGGATCCAATATCAGGTCAGGAAATCGATGACCCGTCTCAGTTCATTTCTTCAGTATGCTGGCGAGGCTCGTCCTCCACCTTACTTGCTGCAAATTCCAGTGGAAGTATAAAACTATTGGAAATGGACTAATTCTAGAGGTGAAATTAACTAGTTAGGCATTTTATTTTTCTTTTCTATTCTAGGATTTTTATAGGATAGAATAATAGAGACATGTATAAAGAGGAAAAGAAAAACGTAGTAAGAGGGATTGGTTTCTGTATATCATTGGTTAGGGGAGGTATATGTATAGTCGCTGAAAATTAGTTTCTTCTTTAGTTGTTTTTGGTAACGCCTATTTTTCTCTATCTAATTTTGTTTTTCTTTCCTTGACAAAAATGCTCTATAGTTTTTTCCTAGTAATTTTTGTTTTTTTTTGTTTTTGTTTTTAAAAGTATGGTATTGGAGTTTTCCTCAAAAAAAAAAAAAAAGTATGGTATAGGAGTAGAACTAGGACGGTTTTAAGCTTATCAAGTTTTTCTGTGCATTTTAAGCTCTAATCGATTTCTATGACTTGACTTGGTGAGCTTAACTTTATTAAGTGATACCTTTTATATGTAAAATTATAAATTTTTGAATTAATTTAGCATAAAGTCAGCATTTTTATTCAAAAAATGTTATTTGATTTTTAATGTTTTTATTTTTCATAATGTTTTTATCGGTGAACTTTATAATTCAATTCATTGTCAGGAAGTGAACTGATATTTATGATTTAAATTTGTTATTTTTAATTAGTCTAATATGTTTTGAAGTTATGTTCATCAAGAGTTTTGATTCAACAGCATCTTAGTTCTAGTTCTGATATAGTGGTTCATTATTATTATTATTATTATTATTATTATTATTATTATTATTATTATTATTATTATTATATATCTCTATATGAGATGGGCTACGGTGCTTCGCGAAGTAAAGCAAGTGCTTTACTTCGCGCTCGTATGAGATTTTCAAAGTTCAAAACGTCGATCCAAACCGTTCAAGTTGATCTCCATATTGAAATGTGCTTGGAGACCAAATTTTACAATTTTTGGAATTTTTTTACTATTTATTAAGCCACTTTGAAAATCGCTGATCCAACGGTTTCACTGTTCAAACAGTAAAACCGTTGGATCAGTGATTTTCAAAGTGACTTAATAAATAGTAAAAAAATTCCAAAAATTGTAAAATTTGGTCTCCATGCACATTTCAATATGGAGATCACATCTAATGGTTCGGATCGACTATTTGAACTTTGAAAATGGAGATACGAGCGCGAAGTAAAGCACTCGCTTTACTTCGCGAAGCACCGTAGCCCATATATATATATATATATATGTATATATATATATATTTTAAAAGAATAGAAAAAGAAGGATTTCTTGCTATAAATTGGTGTGGGGAATCGATGAGAAGCTAACTCCAAATACTGAATGATAGTTTGTTAGGTTTTATTGGGCTAATTAAGAATATCTTCTTCAAGAAGGGTAGGGTAGTCCAGTGGTGACTATGCTCCCAGCCCAAAAGTCGTAACTAAGATGAGATCCTGTGCTCTATCTAGGCCCAAAGCCCAAAGGCATCTTGTAAGAAGATCAAAATGTCTGAATGTGTCGATTTTATTATCTAAAATTGACGATACCATCATGTATTTTCTGTTTAACGGGGATGCCATATTGCCATTCATAGAGAACAAAACACGTGAGACGCTGTAATGTGACGTGAAATGACAAATGCGTAGTGATTTGGTCACGTGATGTGACATGACGTGATTAATATTTTTTTTTCACACTACGTGACTACGCATGACGTAAATTAGTCATGTCAATTTTTTTATATTTTAATTTAAATTGTTGAAAATTAAGAAAAAAAATATACGAAAAAAAATTAAAATAAGTAAATAATGTTGCAAAGTGTTTTTTTTTAAGAAAAGAATATTTGGCATCTGAAATGACTTTAAAAATTCAAATTACAAACATTCATTAAACTAAACTAGAGAAAATAAAAATCAATACTACATGAGTATCAATATCACTAAACATATACTAAAAGAAAAACTTTAATACTCTATACATATCAAAAAAAAATTAGATATTATATATTTTATACTGTGACGTAATGTGACGTATAATTTTCGCTTAAATACAGTCATATTACGCAACACACAAATCATATCACATAATCGACACACATTACGCGATATGACGTTCCACAACAAATTTTCTTCCTCTCTAGTATAGATGCTGCTACGCATATCTATGCTATATTGCTATTCGAGTATGCTATTCGTTCCGATTTTGTACGAAGTTTGCATGTGAGATTGTTTGCGGGGTGATCAACGCAGTCTCACATAAGGTGGGTCGGAACTGTTGGATGAATGGGTCAATATGAGGTTGCCGTGAGGTTGGGGAACATTTTCTTCCATTCGCCCCTTCGCATCGCGTTCGAGATATTCTGTGGCATGTTTGTTTACAGATTATCTGTTGCAAACTCAAATTACCTACTTTTGCGTTCGATTCCCGAAATTTTGAACAATAGACAGCACAGATCCGGATAGTTTTGTTAATCATAAATAATTATATGTATCTTTCTCTACGATTGCCACTTAATTTCTTTCTAGTGTTGCCGGATTGTAAATTTTATTGTTATAATCAAATTGAGGTATGCAGATTACAAAACAAAACATTCTTTATGTTTGTTGATTTTTAAAATGATATGTATATCTTAACTATAGGAAATGATATAAATATTGTTTTACATACAGAGGCAGATCTACTGTAGCACAAGGTAGGGCAGTTGCTCTATCTTAAAAACCAAAATTATTTTACAAAGACTGAGTTTTGAGTCTTTGCTCTGCCTTGGAAATTGATATTACCCTATCCTGAATAGCTCAATTAAAAGAGATGTTACATTATATATGCTGATCTACTGTAGCACAGGGTAGGGTAGTTGCTCTATCCTCAGTTAAAAGAGATGTTCCATTATATATGCTGATCTACTGTAGCACAGAAATTGTTCTGCCGGTCCATTAATTGATTGATTAGAAAACACAAAACAAGAGAAATGCGCTGCCCCTGTAGTGCTCTCTCTCTCTCTCTCTGTTTGTCGATCAAAACACGAAAAAAACACATAAAGAATACTATTTTGTTGTTTTTGTTATGCACAAGAATAATATTTTATTGGTTTTTTGTGATGTTTTAATTGGTAGTTTGATTAGTTTGTTATCTAAATGTTATGGAGTAAATTGTGTTAGAATATTATTTTTGTTGTTTTTGTTATCATGTTTTTATCTAGTACCTGATTATCCAATGAATTTGAATCCGAGTATCTATTAAAACCTAATTCAATAATTTCTTGCTCTATCCTGATCAGAATCCTGCATACGCCATGTTTACATATATACATGTATCTTGCCTTCTTCCTATTGATTGAAAATGCTGTCTTATGAAAATAAAGTTTGTATGAAGTTATTTTTATTTCAAATATTCAATTACATTTATTTAATCCCCAACTTTGACAATGTAGCCAGTAGCCATATAACAATTAAATATATATATTTTTTTCTGAAGTTTTTGTTCATTATCTTATAATATTTTCTTAGTTTAATTTTGTGACTTGTAAGCAGCCATGGAGCTGATGCAGCTGATCCCTTGTCCAGTTATCCTATGCAAATACTAGCCTCTCCTTGTCAGGTCGAATCAAGTCTCATGGGGGCCCACCAGGTAGCATTATTTCCCCTGTTTTTTTTGGTACAATCTTGAATCATCCACCAACTAGACTCCAAACCTAACAAATTTATGGCCTTAATATATTGTAATAATTGAGCTATGCTGATGTTGCTCTTATATTGACTGACCTGTGTAGCTATCTATACGCCAGGTACCACTTTGTTCTTCATATTTCATACATTATTGCATGATTGAGGAATGTAATTATTCATCCAGGAGTGGATTCATAATTTTCGTCAGTGGAGGGGCAAAAAAATATCGAATCAGGTTTAAGTAACTAATCGAATTTAAATCGATTAACTAATAGGTATTTGATAAAAAAATAATGTTTTTAACTTATGCTAACTTATATTTTATAATGCTCTGACTTGTAATTTATGATATTCTGACTTATAATTATAATTATCATTCATAATATATCTCTTGTTCTCTTCTTTTTTTTTTTAACTTATTTTTAACTTTTCTATTTTTATAGCATAAGATTGTCTAGGCTGGCACTGGACTTACTTTGGGTTCGATAGATTGTAAGATCGTTTGATCTGCATTAAAATCTGTAAACACACAAATCTAAACATATTTGAACGAATATTAAAACAGAACACACGTATCTTAAAATACATGAGACTGTTTTAAAACTCGTTGAATCTAAAATAGATTTGATGTTCATCGAAACTACACCCACACACACACACCAAAAACCTTGTATGGTAGAAACCAAGGGCTGCTAATTCCATGGGCTGATTAGAACATGGGATGTATCATTTCATATTCCTTGGTATACTGCTGTACTTATTTTAGTAGTTATCCGTGCACAACCAATCTTTCATTTCACTAAATGAATTTCTAATAGTTCATTATTTTAATTTTTAAAGAATCTGCTCCATCCTTTTCTTTAACGCAATAGAGACAAATCTAATAGTGTTCCGGAGATAAGATATTAAAATGATTTTCCTTTTTCTTAAAGAAAATTTGAATGAATTCTGTTTTATCTGTTTTCCCGAAATTAACACTGATTTTTTTTCCAAGAAGTATTTATGTTTGTTGATAAAAATGTTTATACTTTACATTATTGGTATTAAAAAAATTAAAAAATCAAATATGATAATTCTGAATAAAAATAAATATTTTATATACTAGATATAAATATTCTATATACATTATCATTGAAAATTCAACTTATTCTGAAAGAGATTTTTTTTTTCAGAGCTAATCCCCGAAGAAAATTGTAATTATAGAAATTAAAAAAATGCACTTAAACAACACAATTTTGTTACCCTAACACAAAGTTTTATGTTATACATAGCAGAAAAAAAAAATAGTTCATGCAGACCCCATTTTCGCTTTGGTATTGCTATTACTTTATAAATTTTGGGTCAAAGCAAACAATTCGATTACACTTTTACTTTTCTAACATGTATGGAGTACAATACATATCTAGTACATGATGGTATGAAAATTATCTGACAGATAATATTTTATAGTTACAATATCTTATAACATAATTTTTCAAAAGTTGATCTAAATCGTTCAATGTTATCTCTGTATTAAAAATGCTTGGCAATCAAATTGTACATTTTTTTATTTTTATTATTATTTATTAAGTATTTTACAAAACTGTTGTTTTCATATCATTGAATTTTGTACCCATCTTAATAAATAGTAAAAAAATTTAAAAAAATAATTAAAATTTGATCTCCAAGCACATTTTAATATAGAGATTATGTTGAATGATTTGAATAGACTGTTTGAATTTTGAAAAATCATATTATAAGATATTGTAACTATAAACCGTTATAAGATAGCTATAAATCAAAGATCCGGAAACAAGTCCAAGTATGCAAATTTAACTCTACCAAGTACTTATTCTGATGCTGACTCATTAAAGTGCTGACTCATTAAAGATAAAAAAAATAAAAAATAAATAAATTGGTCAGATCAGATTTGGTTGAATTGGAGATATTTCATGGAAAGATTGAAGTACACTTTTAAAAAAAATAAGATTGAAGTACTTATAAAGTTATACCTAAATAAAGTAGGCTAATTCAAAGATGACAGAGAGATATGCCCGAATGATTTTTAGAGGAGAAAAGAAGCCCAATTCCAGATCGTATTAATTATCAAATTAAAAGCGAATGAATGGATATTTTTTTAAAATAAAATAAAGAATTTTAATGCATTTATTTGCATTTCTCTTATTTCTTTTATTTTAAATTGTTTGGTTTTACATGATATTAGATTAATTTAATTAACATGTTTAGTATATAAACATATAATTTGATTCATTGTTAAGTTCACCAACCATCTCGATAAGCTTAAATTCATAATGACAGAGACCATATTACTGGCTACAAGTTCTTTCTCTTTATTGATAAAAGCCACCACATGAGGCACAGACATACAAATAACTTTTGTAATAAGAAAAAAAAATAAGAAAATTAATACTAAAATATTTATTAAATTGAGACAAAACCACGTGTCCTTCAATTAAACCACCTGTCTTGTCTTGCAATTTACAAATGTAGTCGCACAACACAAACTCAAAAATAGAAATGTTAATAAGACACAAGCTCATAGTACTAAATTCATTTTATCAAATATATCAAATTCCCAACAAAATTATGTGAGATAATAAAAAACAATTTAAATCAAATGCAGGGAAGGCACCAAATTCACTACATCAAATTCACCAAATTTCAAACGTCAGAGTCAGTCCAGACCTAAATTAATATTGTAAAATTTATCCCAAAGAGATCACCACGTACATAATGCCGATGTTGTCAACCCTATATGATTCTCTGCTACATAATGAAGACACTTTAGATAAAAAAAACTTATTTCGTTTAAACAACATAATCATAAAAATTTTGAAGTCGAAATGAAAAGAAGATGAGTTAACACTAAATCAAATGCTCTTCTTTGCTCTAATTCAATTCCAAAAAACCTTCTTGCAAACAAGCTATTTGCTTCCGGACCAGGGGATTTGCCCACTGTTCCTCCTAAGACCAATAATCCTGCATCTATTGATTCAATAGTGCTTGGCCCGGTAAGTCCTAAGTCATCAATTTCTTCTAATATCAAATCTGAAATAATTGAAAATTAATGTAAATTATATTTCTTTTATACAAAACAACAAACAATTTTTAACATTGAAAACAAACTTTCAGTAGTATAAATATTTTTTATTTGCATATAAAGAAATGCTTACTTAAAAAAGTAAATACTTTGAATAATATAAAACTTTTATTTATTTATTTATGTTTCAACTTTCAACTAATAATTATTCAAACTCGGTGTCACAAATATATATATATATATATCATCTTGCCACGGTGCAAAATACATGCTCTCTTATTCAAGTGAACATCAATATTCAAATTATCATTAACTTGACATGATCCTTTCATCCATTTTGTGCCAGATATAATTAATATGATATGATGCCGGTACGTATCATGTGAAATATCACTCCTATCAACAATTTATTAATTGAGTCATTTGAATTTTGATGGCTTATGTTAATCAGCTTTTGATTAATGGGCATTAAAAATAATATTGAGTTTAAAAATGTTATTTAGCTTTTGTTTTAGTTAATTTCACTTGAACTAATTTTGTTGCCAATATAACATGTCCTCTTGTGTATATATATCTAATTCCAGCATCTTAATTAGTTACAGAATATATCATTATGACAATTGATATAAACCTAAGTTCTACTTTTGACAGCTGATAATATCAATCAATTAATTATCGATTGGGACAGGTTGTAATGCAGCGAATCGGCCACGTTTTTTATGCATATTTGTCTTTAAAATTTTAAAATTTTAAATTTATGTGCTGATCATGCATTGCTATCCATGACAATGCCAGGTTTCAGATAAGATTGCATTGTTCAATATCTTCTCTTTTAAGCTCTAATCTTGTTGATTATTCCCGACAAACTGCACCATAATCATTTAATTTAGATTTATCATGCGCTTTTAGATAGCGAGGTAGCTACCTAACACTTGCAATTAGGGGTGCAAATAATGAATAAATAAATTCCATGTTTCTTTAGTCAGGTTCTTCTGCGGCGAAACTATGTGGCAGGATATATATATGTTGGGACATCAGATCAGTGATTATAATTATAATGAAAATTTTGAAAGAGGGTGGTTCAAATGCATCACGGTTTTGTGCTCCAATTATGCTTCATATCTTTATTTACGTTTTCAGTTTCCAAACAGTTGATCCGAACTGTTAAATATGATCTTCATAATAAAATATGCTTGGAGATCAAATTTTATATTTTTTGGAATATTTTTTACTATTTTATTAGGAGAGTTCAAATGCACTATCATTTTGTGCTCCAATATGCTCCACATCCTTTATCTCTGTTTTCAAAGTTCAACGATCCGACCCGCTAAACATGATCTTCATAATAAATTATGCTTGGAGACCAAATTTTATATTTTTTTAGAATTTTTTTACTATTTTTTTACATAGGTTCAATATTATTTTATCGGATGGTCCAGAATCTCCTTAAACCAGTGATTTTGTACTTGTTTTTTTAGTAAAAAAAATATAAAATTTGAGTCTTGAAGTATATTTTATTATGAATATCATATTGAGCGGTTTGGATTAACTATTCAGACTTTGAAAACGGAGATAAAGAATGTGAAACATATTGGAGAACAAAAATAATGGTGCATATGAACTCTCCTATTTAATTAGATAGGTACAAAACCACTTTTTAAAAAAATTCTGGACCACTCAAAAAAGTGATATTGTACTTATGTGAAAAATTAGTAAAAAATTCTAAAAAATATAAAATTTGGTCTCTAAGCATATTATTATAAAGATCATGTTGAGTGGTTCATATTGACTATTCAGACTTTGAAAATAGAGATAAATAATGTGGTGCATAAGCGGAGCACAAAACCATGATGCATTTGAAACCTCCTCAATTTGGAATTAAAAATATATTTTACAAGATCTAAAATTTGTGGTTAGGATACGTATAATACGAGTATGATTCAGAAATATATTAAAATGTTGAAGTTTTAAGAAGGAAAATAAATTCTGCAAATAATTCGGCTTGTAATTCATAAATATTGTAAACCTCGTGAAAAATTAATGAAAGAATGATTAATCTGTTTAGTTCATCTAATCATTTATTAGAAAAAAAAAATGCCTTCTATGTCAATATTATATTCTAAAAATTTATTAAAATTGTATCACCAGTTCCCAGTTACTGTCAGTATGTATCAAATTTTCTTCCATGATCAAGTATCCAATTTTTAAATTCAAAACTTATCCTGATATGCTAAAATATATGTACTGCATTTAAAGATAAGGATCTAAGCCAAGTATCTACCAAGTTACAAAAAATAATATAAAAGCCTAGTTGAACCCTTATTTTCACCAAGTTACAAAAATTAATATAAAAGCCTAGTTGAACCCTTATTTTCACCAAGTTACAAAAATTAATATAAAATCCAAGTTGAACCCTTATTTTCACCAAGTTACAAAAATTAATATAAAAGCATTGTTGAACCCTTATTTTCACAAAGTTACAAAAATTAATATAAAAGCATTGTTGAACCCTTATTTTCACAAAGCTACAAAAATTAATATAAAAGCATTGTTGAACCCTTATTTTCACAAAGCTACAAAAATTAATATAAAAGCATTGTTGAACCCTTATTTTCCCAAAGCTACAAAAATTAATATAAAAGCCTAGTTGAACCTTTATTTTCACAAAGTTACAAAAATTAATATAAAAGCCTTGTTGAACCCTTATATTCCCAAAGCTACAAAAATTAATATAAAAGCCTAGTTGAACCTTTATTTTCTGGAGTGAAGTTAATTTTGTATTGGTACTAGGAGCAATTATTTATCTCCCTTATCTTTACGGACATAGCAAAACGATTTTGTTTGGAGTTTTTATATTATATATATATATATTTTTTATCAATTGTGTTTTAAAAATCTCTATCTTCTTTTGATGAAATATTCTGGAATTTGTATTTTTTATTTTTTTGTATGAAGTTTAATTGATAAAATGTATTACAAAATGCACTAATTACTTATATGTTGGGACATCAGATCAAGTGATTACAATTATGATGAAATTTTTGGAAGAGGGGGTTCAAATGCATCATGAATGTGTGCTCCAATTATGCTCCATATATTTATTTTTGTTTTCAATTTCTAAACAGTCAATCCGAACTGTTCAACATGATATTCATAATAAAATATGCTTGGAGATCAAATTTTATATTTTTGATTTTTTTCCCTATTTTATTAGATAGGTACAAAATCACTATTGTAAGAAGATTCTGGACCATCCGAAAAAGTGATATTGTACCTATGTAAAAAAAAAATTCTAAAAAATATATAAAATTTGATCTCCAGGCATATTATTATGAAGATCATGTTGAGTGGTTTAGGTCGACTATTCAGACTTTAAAAATAGAAATAAAGAATGTGGAGTATAATTAGAGCATAAGTGGAGCATAGAACCATGATGCATTTGAACCCTTCTCATTTTGGAATTCAAAATATATTTTACAAGATATAAAATTTGTGGTTAGGATACGTATAATACGAGTATGATTCAGAAATATATCAAAATGTTGAAGTTTTAAGAAGGAAAATAAATTTTGCAAATAATTCGGCTTGTAATTCATAAATATTGTAAAGCTCATGACAAATTTATAAAAAATGATTAATCTGTTTAATTCATCTAATATTATTACTATGATTATAATATGAAATTCGTCACTTAAAATAAAAAACCAAGGCAAAATCTGTTAGGAGAAATGTGCTTGGCCTTCTATGTCAGTATTATATTCTAAAAAAATATTAAAATTGTATAACCAGTTTCCAATTACTGTCAGTACTGAAATTTTTATTTATACCATATTAAAAAAATAAATCAAATAATCACAATTTCATAAAAATTATAATATTGGAGTCCGCCGATTAAATTGGCAGACCCAAGACTGAATCCGTCAATTCAATTGGAGAAACTCTATTTTTTTTTTCTACTGTGAGTCCCAACTCCCAACATATAGTATAATATTAAAAAGTTCTATTCACAATTCACATTAGATTGTGTGCATGGGGGACAAAAATATTATGATTCACATTAGATTGTGTGCATGACAGCACTCACTGTTTGCATTTATAATTATTTGGTGTCAGAGCACTCATTGATCTGTTATTGAATCCGCCAATTGAATTGATGGACGTATTAGATTTTTAATTTTTAAAAAAAAAATAGTTAATTGTTTTTTTTTTTTTTTTTAATATGGTACGAATAAAAATTTCGGCTGTCACTATGTATCAAATTTTCTTCCAAGATCAAGCATCCAATTTTAAATTCAAAACTTACCATCAAGTACTTATCCTGATATGCTAAAATATATGTACTGCATTTAAAGATAAGGATCTAAGCCATATATACCAAGTTACAAAAATTAATATAAAAGCCTAGTGGAACTCTTATTTTCTGAAGTGAAGTTAATTTTGTATTGGTACTAGTGGCAATTATTTATCTCCTTTTTTTATTTGAGGTCATTATTTATCTTATCTCCCTTATATGTAGGACATAGAAAAATGATTTTGTCTGGACTTTCTATATTATAATTTTTTTTAGCAATTATGTTTGAAAATCTCTATCTTTTATTGATGAAATATTCTGGAATTTGTATTTTTTTTGTTTTGTTTTGTATGAAGTGCAATTGATAAAATTTATTACAAAATAAAAAATTTCCGATGGTTGTCAGACACAACATTGAGATAATTTTGAATTTTTTTTTTTAAAATAGAAGAATTCAATTATTTTCTATATTTACCTAGAAGTGACTTTTGAACCGGGATCAATAACTCAGATTCAAAGTATTTTTATTTTTTTTTCCAATAACATACAAATGAATATTTTAATTTTTTTACAATCGTAAAAAATCCGGCCTGAAAAATATTGATCCGGGTTATTTGTTTCAGTCTTTCTAATAAATTAAATTATATAATATTCTATCTAATTTCATAGAAACATATCAAAAATTTCTAATATTTTAATAAAAAAAATAAAAAATTCAAACTTTTCTTAATTGTCTCTGACACCATCAGAATTTTTTATAAAAGTTTGAATTTTTTTATTTTTTGAAAAAATTTATAAATTATTTATTTTTTATTAAAATATTAGAAATTTATGATATATTTCTGTGAAATTGGATAGAATAATATATAATTTAATTTATTAGAAAGACTAAAACAAATCACCAGGATCAATTTTTTTCAGGCTGATGAGTATTTTGTGTATAGGGTTTTGGCTATATTTTGTACTCAATTTTCTTTTAAATTTATAAACCTAAATACTCAAAGATTGGTCGATTGCAAGCGCACAACCTATCAATATAGTATAAAAGGTATCGATCCAAGGGATAAGGGGAGACTTCAATTTTTGCTCTAAAGAATAATTTCAGAATTTTGGTTTGTTTCAAAATTTGTTTTATTGTTTGTTTACTAATAATCCTAAGGTTGGCGGGTTCAATACCCAAAGAGTTGAAGGTTTAAACAATAAAAACTAAGAAAGAGTAAAGCTAAGTTAGGGTTTAACAAAGATTGGAGAATTCTAGGGGCTTTCGGTCTACAATCCCTTATTTAATCCTATCTATTTGGTTTATTTAAATT
Source organism: Carex arenaria (assembly GCA_964058825.1). NCBI lineage: Eukaryota > Viridiplantae > Streptophyta > Magnoliopsida > Poales > Cyperaceae > Carex > Carex arenaria. Next base: position 167,015 of record CAXKVW010000326.1, read on the forward strand.
CATGCTTGATTTGATGAGGTTTCTAACCTAATATATTAAAAAGGGTCACTTTCGTGAATTAATAACGTGCCTAGATAATTCGGACTTCACCGATCGGTCTATCACCCTAGCTATCTAGGTTATGAAGCTCTTGTTAGTCTATCCTATCCTTAGATATCGGTATTTCACCCTTAGGTTCTTCATACCGATATCCAATTCAATTCTAGATGTCCTAATTAGGGTTTGATTTCACTTTTGGGTCCATCACCAAATACCTAACTTTAATTTGTGTAGTTCCGGTTTAGATTAAAAGATGGTGTTTCTCTAACCTAAATCCTAATGGCTTTGTGACACAATTTATACTATCATATATGATCCTAAGCTACTTTGGAGTCTAAAAGACCTAAAGCGGGATAACTACAATTATGGTACAAATCATGCGAACCACAAAGAATAAATCACCAAAAATTAACAATCAAATCAAACAATCATAATAAAAACAAAAAACCAAATAAAATAGAATTAAACAAGTTCATGCATTGACCTAAACCCCTAGAGAGAGAACTACTCCATCTTGGAGAGATCTATTACAAAGTTTGGCAAAATAAAGAGAAATGAATTAAAGAAATAATTACACCCTTTGTTGAATCAAAAACCTCAATACTTGCCGGAATCTCCTTTGAATCTTCTCCTTCTCCTTTCTTGAAAAACACTTGGAACTTAGAGAATTGCTACAGAATTTTTAGATGGAAAGAGCACCCATGGATGATGAGAGAGATGAGAATTATTGATGTAGAGCTTGATAATTGAATGCCCTCTCAATAGGAATGAACTCCCCTTTTATAGCAAGAGACCATGCCTAGCTTGAATATAGGAGTAGTGGGTTAGTGGGTGCTGTTTCCAGGATGCCATGATCAGAATTGGTTGTAGAAAACGTGTCCATGATGTGCTAAAAATAGAACCCATGCCAAAAATGTGAAATTCTGGTTATCTGCGGGTTCACTGCGTCCGCACTGGTGGAGAGTGCGGGTGGACTCGGCCGCACTGACTCAAACTTTCCTTATTTAACATTCTGCGTAATGATCTGAGTGCGTCCGCACTGTATATGAATGCGGATGTATGACCCGCACTGGTGAACTCCTGTGTTGTTCTGAAAGCTGCCAAGTATTGAGTGCGGGTGGATCAGACGCATTGGGTTATGAGTGCGGACGCATTACGCTCGGACTTTTTCTGATATAATGAGTGCGGATGGCCGACCCGCATTGGATGGTGAGTGCGGACGCATTACGCTCGGACTTTTCATCTGGACTTCTGCGGTGGTGGAAATTTGGCTAAGTACGGAGTGCGTCCGCACTGGATGATAATGCGTCCGCATTGAGGGAATTTTCCTTCATTTTTCATCTTTTCCTGCATCATAAAGACAACGAACTGCAGTAACTTGATTTTGGGTGTATTTTATTAACTTTATATTCAAAATACAAGATATTTGGTGTTATTATATGATAAAAACTAGTTCGAATGTGTATATAATATATGCTTATCAAAATCCCCCAAGCTTGAACCTTGCTTGTCCTCAAGCAGCATCTAAACTTGGAACACAATTCGTTCTCTAATTATAACCTCATATCAAGTATACATTTCTCAAATATTTCGAAAAATTTGCATGATCTTGCCAAAATTTAGAAAATTTAATGTACTCTTTCTACAAAATTTAAAGCCGAACCCTTGGTAAATTATGTTTCACCTCACAATTTGCTTACTCTAACTTTCATTTCCTTAAAGATTTAGAAATTGTAGATTTTGGAAATTCAAATTCTTTTACAAAAATTGTGGTCTAATTTTTGGAATTTCTAAAAAAAATCCCCCAAGCTTGGACCAAGATTGGGTTAGAAAAATCGTAGACCTCATGTGTTGATATATGCAAAATTCACTTTCTCTTTTGTTTCTCATAATTTGTGACACTATAATTCTTTCTCCTTAGGACAAAACCGGCTAATTATAGGTAGCTAACCCATACCCAACCGTTTTAATTCAAAAGTGTATTTGCATGCTCATGGTTCAACCCTTCCATGACACGAATTCACATGTTTAGTGCAAACCTGGCCACTTTATCGGGCAAACTAGCGGAGCAAAGTGTCAATGATTCATCGCTATAAGTACGTCATGTCGCCGTAACATAAGCGAGTGGAATCTTATTTTCTTTATAAATATTTTTCAATTTAAAACAAAATTTTAATATTTTTGCAAAATATCATGAATACACACATCCTTAAGCATTAAATCATACCTATGGATATCCCGATTTTTCTCAATTTGTTTTTCCAATTATAAGACGAAATTTTGAAAAGAATTTTAAATTCCTAAGCCTCCATTTTCATAAATCTTTATTTCCACAAAGTTTTTCTCCAAATTATGTGGTTATCTCAAATTCCTTCAAGGGTATTGCCAAAACTTGTTTAAATTTGCATTAAAATTTCTAATTTTCGGCAATCACTCAAATTTATCAAAATTCTTATTTTGCCAACTTTTAAAACGATTTAAAACATGATTTTATACTTTATGCATTTTCAAACATTTAAGTTCAATTATGCAAGACTCTATTTTTCATAACCTCGTAAAACATCTTGACAAATTCGCAATTTCAAGCAATTAAGTTCAAAACCACAAATCCTACTCAAGGTCAAAAAAACAAGGTCATAAATCCTAAAATAAAAACGAAAAAATAAATATGCATGCAGATACAATTTCTTCTCCTATCCCCCAAGCTTAAATAAAGCAGTGTCCTCAATGCTGAAATATAAACTAAAAAGAAAGAGAAGAAACATGAGATACTACTAGCGAAAGGTGGTGGTAGTGCACGGTATCACTCGTCATCTTGATTCATGACGTCGTCGGCGTGTTCCTCACCCTCCTCCTCTTCACCCTCCGCTCCTTCATTGTTGTCTTCGCCTTGTGGTTCTCCCGCATTCTCGGCTGCAAGTTTAGCCGCTTCCTCGCGTGCTCGAGCCATTTCTTGCTCCATTCTCATGGCGGCTCTTCTTTGGTATGGAGGTGTTGGAGGATCATCTTCATAGTGAGGATTGTTCTGTTGGACCCCCAATTTAGCATAGAAATTTGCCGCGCCCGCCTCGGTTTCGACCTCATCCAAACGGTGCTCAATGGTATCCATGCGGTGGTCAACATGAATGCGCAAGTCGGCGAGAGAATTATGCACGGTTTGCATGGATGCTTGCATGTTTTGCATGAAATCCCACATTTGTTGAGCCGTTGGGTATCCTTGTGGTTGAGGGGCATCGGCATCCGGTTGTGCTGGTGCGGGTGGTGGAATGATAGGAGGTGGTGGTGGTGGCAGTGGCTCGAGTGGCTCATCAACTATTTTCCATGTAGCTTAGTTCAATGGATCAAGCGGAGTTTGGAGAGGTAACCGGTGTCGAATGTCACCCGGTCCTAAGTTGATATAAGCTTCCTCTATGTCATCGAATTTGATGAGCATTGCCCTCTCCAATCCGGCAATGTCCACCAAAGTAAATCCCTCAATAGTATCATTTCCGGTTGGAATTTGTAAGTATCGAGCAATTTTTGTGATGATTCCTCCAATCCGAACTACACCTCCGGATTGTTTGCTATGGGCTATGTTTCGGAGATGCTTGGCCAAGTGGTAGCCGATGTGTGGCATGTAGGTCATCTCACCATTATTTCTCCGGAGCATGCTACAAACATAAGTCATATCCCCGAAGTTGAAGACCGATGCGGTCTCACCTCGGGCAAAGAGAGTATAAGAAAGTACCCTTTGGAGATAGCGGATTGCCGGATGGAGGACATTCTTCACCATTTGATCTCCTAGTATGCCCATATGGCAAGTGAGGTTGCAAAAATCTGCCTCGGACATGTCATTGTAGAAACGAAGGGTGGTGCACATGTTTTCGACATGTTCGACCGACAAACCTAAGCTAACCATAAGTGCGGTGGTATGGAGCTCATGATAATACCCTCCAAGGTTGAAGCTCATCATCCTCGTGGATCGATCGAATTCATAGGAGGAAAGGAATTCGACAGTGAGGCCTTTGTAGGTTTGCACCTCGTCACATAGGAACTCCCATAGCCCAATCCGCTCGGTAAGCATTTTCACCGTGTCATGGAGTCCCAAAGTGTGGAGCGTGTGCTGACAGATCCATCGGGAGGACTCAATCTTCCTATTGCTCTCCAAGAGATTCTTCCGTATCTCTTGATCTTCATTCAAAGCTTTGGCTGGAGGGTAGTGAAGTGCTTGGTTACTGTGTTGCCCCTTGTTCTTCCCAGACCTCAAGCGTTTTCCTCCCTTAAACATCTTAGTCTACATAAATAAAAAGAATTAAAATTTGCAAAATTTTGATGTTTTGGGGTCCAGTGCGGACGCACTGTGTGTAAGTGCGGGTGGCCTGGGCCGCACTGGTCTTAATTCAAGCAAAATGTGTTTTAACCGAACGTAATGCGGACGCACTGGGTCTCAGTGCGGGTGGTCTGGCCGCACTGAGTAGTTGGTCAAAAATTCTGCCCTAGTTTTGTTTTAACCGAACGTAGTGCGAACGCACTGGATCTCAGTGCGGGTGGTATGGCCGCACTGAGTACTTGACAGTTTTTCGGGTTTTACAGTTTAATTTTCAGGACAGATGCGGACGCACTACAGTTAAGTGCGGGTCCCTGGTCCGCACGCAGAGACGATTTGAACCGTTTTCACCGATTTTGGTTGATTTTGGTTGATTTTCCCGAATCTTGGTACCATTTGACAGATCTATCTAGTAAATAAAGAAATTAAGAGTAAGGAGAGATCAAACCTCGTTGAAGATCGCAAGAATTTCAAGAAAATTTGAAGAAATCCGAGTTTTTCCTAGAAAAAGTGCTTTTCCCTCTTTGGGTGTTGGGAACTTCGGTTTTGGGGGAGAAAAGAGAAAAGGGAGAGAAAAAGGCAGTGGGGAGGGAAGAAATGGAAGAGAAATGGTTGGATTTGGGCAGTTTTCGCGTTTCGAGTGGAGAGAAACGGTTTTGGAAGGTTTTAAAATGGAAAGGCGCGAATGAATAGGAGAATGGGAGGGGTCGGTTTAAAGTGACGACCCCAGTGCGGACGCACTCATGGTGAGTGCGGGTGGCCCATCCGCACCGCAAAAAAAATTTTCTAAAAATTTCAAATTTCGTAAAAATTTCAAAATATTTGCTAATTTACCTGAGTGCGGACGTACTGAGAGGTAATGCGGACGCACTGGGAGAAATTTTTTTTTGAATTTTTCTTGAAAATTAAAATTAAAAAATTTTAAAAATAAAAGTAAAGTGCAGAAAAGTAAAGAAAATATAAAACCTTGGGTTGCCTCCCAAGAAGCGCTCAATTTCACGTCGTGAGCTCGACATGACTCACGATTATGATTGAGTTGGTGGGTCATCTAGGTAAATGCTTTCTTCCTCAATGTTAGGATTTTCCATATTAAAATGTTTGAGGCGTTGTCCATTTACCTTAAATGCTCCGGTTCGTTCGCTCCAAATTTCAATTGCTCCATAAGTAAATACCTTCTTTACCTTGTATGGTCCACTCCATCGTGATTTTAACTTACCCGGAAAGAGACGTAGGCGTGAATTGAACAATAGAACATTGTCTCCTTCTTTAAAATCACGCCTAATTATGTGTTTGTCGTGCCACCTCTTTGTTTTCTCCTTATATAACTTGGCATTTTCATACGCATTGAGGCGTAATTCATCTAACTCGTGAAGGTCTAGGGTTCTCTTCTCACCGGCAGCCCGCATATCCAAATTTAGCGCCTTTATTGTCCAATAGGCTTTGTGCTCAAGTTCCACCGGTAAATGACAAGGTTTTCCATATACAAGTTTAAAAGGAGTCATACCTATTGGCGTCTTGAATGCGGTTCGGTAGGCCCAAAGAACTTCGTCAAGTTTGATGGACCAATCTTTACGTGTGGTGTTGACAACCTTTTGTAGAATGGATTTTATTTCTCGGTTTGAGACTTCAACTTGCCCACTTGTTTGCGGATGATAGGGCGTGGCCACCTTGTGCTTGACACCGTATTTTTGCAAGAGGTTGTCAAATTGCCGATTTATGAAATGGGAGCCTCCGTCACTAATTACCACCCGAGGGACTCCAAACCTAGGAAAAATAACCTTTTGAAAAAGTTTTCTTACCACAGCGGAGTCGGCGGTTGGGCTAGGAACGGCCTCAACCCATTTAGAAACAGTCTACGGCCACAATGATGTACTTGTTATTGAATGAACTTGGGAAGGGTCCCATGAAGTCGATGCCCCATACATCAAATATCTCGACTTCAAGTATTCCTTTAAGGGGCATCTCGTGCCTTCTCGAGATGTTGCCGGTTCGTTGGCATTTGTCGCATCGAAGCACATAACTTCTTGCATCCGCAAATAATGTCGGCCAATAAAATCCTGCTTGAAGGACCCTTGCCGCGGTCTTGTTGGTAGAAGCATGCCCTCCGTATGCGGATGAATGGCAACATCGGAGCACTTCCATGGTTTCTTCTTGTGGTATACATCGTCGATGTATCCCATCAACCCCAAGTTTGAACAAGAAAGGTTCATCCCAATAATAATGCTTAACATCTGAAAAAAATTTCTTTCTTTGTTGATAGGTTAGATTTGGAGGCATTATATCACAAGCTAAAAAATTGACAAAATCAGCGTACCATGGAGCTTCTAGACTTTTTACCAAATATAGTTGCTCATCAATGAAGGAGTCATCAATCGGCAAGTCATCTTCCTTACCTTTGGTGGTGATGCGAGATAAGTGATCTGCTACGGAATTTTCGGTTCCCTTCTTGTCTTTGATCTCCAAGTCAAACTCTTGTAGAAGAAGAATCCACCGTATGAGGCGAGGTTTCGCATCTTTCTTGTTGAGAAGGTATCGGATTGCGGCATGATCGGAGTACACCACGACTTTGGATCCTACCAAGTATGATCGGAATTTGTTTATAGCGAAAACTACCGCTAAAAACTCCTTCTCGGTTGTGGTATAATTCAATTGTGCTTCGTCCAATACTTTGCTTGCATAATAGATCACATGCGGTTTGTTGTCAATTTTCTGCCCCAATACGGCTCCTACGGCGTAATCGCTTGCATCACACATGATTTCGAAAGGAACGTCCCAATTCGGTGGTCTAAGGATTGGTGCCGAAATTAATTCCTTCTTGATCCTGTCAAAAGCACTCTTGCAAGGTTCATCAAATATAAAATCTGCATCTTTCATTGTTAGGTTAGTAAGAGGCTTACAAATTTTTGAAAAATCTTTAATAAAACGACGATAAAATCCTGCATGGCCTAAGAAACTCAGCACATCCTTAACACATGTTGGATAAGGCAACTTTTCAATTACCTCTATTTTCGCTTTGTCCACTTCTAAACCCTTAGATGATACCACATGCCCTAGCACAACCCCTTCTTGTACCATAAAGTGGCACTTCTCCCAATTTAATACTAGATTAGTCTCCTCACAACGTTTCAAAACTTTCGTAAGATTAGATAAACAATCATCGAATGAGGTTCCAAAAACTGAGAAGTCATCCATGAAGACCTCTACAGAATTTTCTAGTAAATCGGAAAAAATGGCCATCATAGCCCGTTGGAAAGTAGCGGGGGCATTGCATAGGCCAAACAGCATCCTACGGTACGCGAATGTTCCGTAAGGGCAAGTAAATGTGGTTTTTTCTTGGTCATCCGGGTGAATAGGGATTTGGAAGAATCCACTATACCCGTCAAGGTAGCAAAAATGTGTATGGTTCGCAAGTCGTTCAAGCATTTGATCAACAAAGGGTAGGGGAAAGTGGTCCTTCCTTGTTGCATTATTTAGCTTGCGATAATCGATACACATCCTCCAACCCGTAACCATTCTTGTTGATATTATTTTATCACCCTCACCTTTAATTACCGTAGTACCACCCTTCTTTGGTACCACATGGACTGGACTTACCCACTTTGAATCGGAGATTGGATAGATAATGCCGGCATCTAGGAGTTTTAGGATCTCCTTTTTTACAACTTCTTTGAGATTCGGGTTGAGCCTTCTTTGAGATTCAATTGTCGGCTTGTGATCGTCCTCCATTAAGATCCGGTGCATGCACAATGATGGACTGATCCCGGTTAGGTCATCGATGGTGTAACCTATCGCCTTTCGGTGCAATCTCAACTCATGTAGGAGTTTGTCGGTTTCATCTTTGTTGAGCTCGGCATTCACTATCACCGGATATGTATTGTCTGTCCCTAGGTACTCATAGCGAAGATTAGGTGGTAAGGGTTTGAGTTCAACCTTCAGTGGCTGTGGATCGGCGAAAACCTGCTCTGGATTTGCAGAATGCGGGTCGGTGGGCCGCACTGGATCATCAGTGCGTCCGCATTCGGCTCGGACTTTTGACTCATCTGCTTCCAGGGGCCCAGTGCGGACGCATTCTCGTGAGTGCGGGTGGTCGGATCCGCACTGGAGTCGGATTTCGGCCGCCCTGTTTGATTCTTCTTGAAGGATGCGGACGCACTGATCCTCAGTGCGGGTGCCTGATCCGCACTGGGTGAAATCTTCGCCAAATTGGTCGTTTTCAGAGGCGATTTCTTCGAGGTCTTGGTCAAGCTGTTCAATCCCCATCTCCTCCTCTATCTGGGTAGCTATAATGGAGTCTAAAGCATCCACTCTACATATAGAATCATTATCATTAGAAGGATGTTTGATGGTGTTAAACATATGAAAATTTACCTTTTCGCCTCCGATATCAAATGATATTTTCCCTTCCTTGACATCTATGTTTGCACCAGCAGTGATAAGGAAATCACGCCCCAACAGGAGAGGGGTATGGGTATCCTCTTCCATTTCAACAACTACAAAATCTACCGGGACAAAGAACTTGTCAATCATAACTATTACATCTTCCGCAATCCCCTCGGGAAATCTTACCGATTTATCGGCCAATTGTAAGGACATCCTAGTGGTCTTTAATTCAACCAGTTTTAACCTTTGGTAGACCGATTTTGGCATAAGACTTACACTAGCTCCTAGATCGCATAGGCATCTTTCAAACTTGGTATCACCTATTTTGCATGGGATCACGAAGCTACCCGGATCCTTAAGTTTAGGAGGTAGTTTATTTGAAAAGAGAGCGCTACACTCTTCGTTTAAGGTAACCGTGCCTATTTCCTCAATTGTTCTTTTATTGGACAAGATTTCTTTCAAAAACTTGGCATAAGTAGGCATTTGGGTGATTGCTTCGGTGAAAGGTATGGTGATATTCAAATTTTTAAGGTGTTCTACAAATTTGGCATATTGTTGGTCTAGTTTATGCTTCACCAACCTTTGGGGAAAAGGGACAAACCTATGAGGAGGAATATATTTAGGAATTTCGGGAGCTTTACCTTTGTTTGGGACCGAATTACCCTTATTTTGAAGATTATCCGAGTTGGTTGGATTTGCAATTGGTTCCTTGGGAGTGACAATCGTCTCGGATTGAGTCACGTTTTGCTCTTCTCCATCGGGCATCTTTGGTCCTTCGTATTCCTTTCCATTCCTCAAGGTCACGGCATGAGCTTGCTCTCTCGGATTGACATCGGGTTTGCCCGGTAGTGTGCCTTGTTGTCGGGATGACGAGGATGCTTGTTGTGCTATTTGTGTTTCCATCAATCTTACTTGTGTTGTCAACAATTCTAACTTTTGACCAAAATTCCTTGCTTGGTCCGACATATCGGTATTGACAGCTCTTTGATGATTCATAAAATCACTTTGTTGAATCACCAACCCTTCTATTATCTTTTTCAATTCTGAATTTTGGTCGTTTTGGGGAGGTCTTTGGTATTGATTCGGTCGATTTTGGTATTGGTTACCACTGTTTTGATATTGGTTGGTATTATCATTATCATTTCTCCATTTGAAATTAGGGTGGTTCCACCTTGCGTTGGGATTATACGTGTTTGAATTAAAATTACCTTTGTTGTAGACGGGGTCATTTCTCTTGTCTCCAAGGTTGTAAAACATGCTATTAACTTGCTCTACGGGGTCTTCGCCCTCCATTGGAACTTGGCAATCGGCGGTTGCATGACTTCCATCTCCGCATATCCCGCAAGGTTCTTTCTTTGCAACGGTCTTCGCTTGTTGCAATTTCACGATTTGGTGTTGCATTGCTTCCATTTTGGCTTGCAAGGCGGTGACTTCATCCACCTTCATGATTCCTTGGGTTGCCGTAGGCCGTGCACTCCTCTCGGCCGTCCACTCGCGTTGATTAACCGCCATATCCTCAATCATTAGCAAAGCTTGTTCGGGGTTCATCTTGGACATATTCCCACCGGCGGCTGAGTTCAATTGGGTTTTCGTGGCAAGCGTGCATCCGCCAAAGAAAAACTGAAACAACAACCAATTGTCGAGGCCATGGTTGGGGCACAAGCGTTGAAGCTCCGCCCACCTATCCCATGCCTCGGTTAGTGATTCCCCTTCCCCTTGTTTGAAAGTAGTAATTTTGGACCTAAAATGTTGTGTTTTTGATGGGGGGAAGTATTTTCCTAAGAATAATTTTTCTAAATCATCCCATGACCCAATGTTTTGTCGGTTTATGGTCCTAAGCCATGTTCTAGCGCTATCTCTAAGGGAAAGGTGAAAACATTTCAGTTTGAGGTTGTCTAGTTCCGGTCCCTCTTGGGCAAATGTCCCACAATGTTCCTCAAACACCGCTAAATGTGCATGAGGATCTTCGTTTAACGCCCCCCCAAACTGACTTTGACCTAATAAATTAATTAAAGAAGGTTTGAGGTTAGGAACATTTCCCCCTTGTGGGATAAAACAAAAATGATGGCCATTGTTTTGTTGATAGCCGTTGAACAAGGGATTGTGTCGGTTATGGTGGTTTGCATGGTTGTTCCCGTTGTTGTTCCCGTTATGAGCTTGGTTTTGCGGTCCGTATTGAGGCATTGCGTTTGGATCCGGTATGTTGTTGTGTTCGTTGTTGTGACCGTTGTTGTCACCATGCCCCTCTTGCTCGTCGTATTCTTCCATGTAGGGCACTTCTTCAATTTCGGGATTTTCACTTGGGTTGATTTGTGGAGGTTGAGGAGTGGATGTGGCTTCCGTTTCAACTCTCTTAGACCGTGTGTTTGGTCGAGAAGTAGAGGAGATCTCGGTATTGCTCTTCTTAGTTCTCGTCTTTGGTGGCATGAAGCGCTGCAAAGAAGATAAAGAAGAAACAAAGATGAGTATTCAAACAAAATAAAATGAAAAGTAAAGTTTTGAAAATAAATCTTTAAAGTAAAAACTAAATTCTAGCCTTTATCCCCGGCAACGACGCCAAAAAGCTTGATGAGTATTTTGTGTATAGGGTTTTGGCTATATTTTGTACTCAATTTTTTTTTAAATTTATAAACCTAAATACTCAAAGATTGGTCAATTGCAAGCGCACAACCTATCAATATAGTATAAAAGGTATCGATCCAAGGGATAAGGGGAGACTTCAATTTTTGCTCTAAAGAATAATTTCAGAATTTTGGTTTGTTTCAAAATTTGTTTTAATGTTTGTTTACTAATAATTCTAAGGTTGGCGGGTTCAATACCCAAAGAGTTGAAGGTTTAAACAATAAAAACTAAGAAAGAGTAAAGCTAAGTTAGGGTTTAACAAAGATTGGAGAATTCTAGGGGCTTTCGGTCTACAATCCCTTATTTAATCCTATCTATTTGGTTTATTTAAATTCATGCTTGATTTGATGAGGTTTCTAACCTAATATATTAAAAAGGGTCACTTTCGTGAATTAATAACGTGCCTAGATAATTCGGACTTCACCGATCGGTCTATCACCCTAGCTATCTAGGTTATGAAGCTCTTGTTAGTCTATCCTATCCTTAGATATCGGTATTTCACCCTTAGGTTCTTCATACCGATATCCAATTCAATTCTAGATGTCCTAATTAGGGTTTGATTTCACTTTTGGGTCCATCACCAAATACCTAACTTTAATTTGTGTAGTTCCGGTTTAGATTAAAAGATGGTATTTCTCTAACCTAAATCCTAATGGCTTTGTGACACAATTTATACTATCATATATGATCCTAAGCTACTTTGGAGTCTAAAAGACCTAAAGCGGGATAACTACAATTATGGTACAAATCATGCGAACCACAAAGAATAAATCACCAAAAATTAACAATCAAATCAAACAATCATAATAAAAACAAAAAACCAAATAGAATAGAATTAAACAAGTTCATGCATTGACCTAAACCCCTAGAGAGAGAACTACTCCCTCTTGGAGAGATCCATTACAAAGTTTGGCAAAATAAAGAGAAATGAATTAAAGAAATAATTACACCCTTTGTTGAATCAAAAACCTCAATACTTGCCGGAATCTCCTTTGAATCTTCTCCTTCTCCTTCCTTGAAAAACACTTGGAACTTAGAGAATTGCTACAGAATTTTTAGATGGAAAGAGCACCCATGGATGATGAGAGAGATGAGAATTATTGATGTAGAGCTTGATAATTGAATGCCCTCTCAATAGGAATGAACTCCCCTTTTATAGCAAGAGACCATGCCTAGCTTGAATATAGGAGTAGTGGGTTAGTGGGTGCTGTTTCCAGGATGCCATGATCAGAATTGGTTGTAGAAAACGTGTCCATGATGTGCTAAAAATAGAACCCATGCCAAAAATGTGAAATTCTGGTTATCTGCGGGTTCACTGCGTCCGCACTGGTGGAGAGTGCGGGTGGACTCGGCCGCACCGACTCAAACTTTCCTTATTTAACATTCTGCGTAATGATCTGAGTGCGTCCGCACTGTATATGAATGCGGATGTATGACCCGCACTGGTGAACTCCTGTGTTGTTCTGAAAGCTGCCAAGTATTGAGTGCGGGTGGATCAGACGCATTGGGTTATGAGTGCGGACGCATTACGCTCGGACTTTTTCTGATATAATGAGTGCGGATGGCCGACCCGCATTGGATGGTGAGTGCGGACGCATTACGCTCGGACTTTTCATCTGGACTTCTGCGGTGGTGGAAATTTGGCTAAGTACTGAGTGCGTCCGCACTGGATGATAATGCGTCCGCATTGAGGGAATTTTCCTTCATTTTTCATCTTTTCCTGCATAATAAAGACAACGAACTGCAGTAACTTGATTCTAGGTGTATTTTATTAACTTTATATTCAAAATACAAGATATTTGGTGTTATTATATGATAAAAACTAGTTCGAATGTGTATATAATATATGCTTATCACAGGCCGGATTTTTCGCAGTTGTAATAAAAATTAAAATATTTATTTGTGTTATTGGAAAAAAAAAATAAAAATACTTTGAATATGAGTTATCGATTCCAGTTCAAAAGTCACTTTAGGTAAATATAGAAAATAATTGAATTCTTCTTTTTTTGAAAATATTAAAAAATTCAAAATTATCTCAATGTTGTGCCTGACAACCATCGGAATTTTTTTTATTTTTTCAAAAATAGAAGAATTATATTATTTTCTTTATTTATCTAGAAGTGACTTTTGAACCGGGATCAGTAACTCAAATTCAAATAATTTTTTTTTCAATAACAAACAAAGAAATATTTTAATTTCTTTTATAACTGCGAAAAACCCGATCTGAAAAATATTGATCCGGGTTATTTATTTCAGCATTTCTAATAAACTAAATTATATATTATTATATCTAATTTCAAAGAAATATATCAAAAATTTCTAATATTTTATTAAAAATAAAATAAACTATTATTTAAAAAAAATAAAAACCGTTTATTAAATAATCAGTTTGAGTATATTTTAAAAAATTTAGATTTATGGGTATAATTGACAATTTGTGTTTGTTTTTGAATATAAATAAAAATATCGACATCCTTATCATCCAAGATATTGCCAATATTTTAATATTTTAGTACGCTAAATTTGGAGAGGTTTATCCACACATCGCTATCACCAGACATTAAAGGCCCACCTGTATAAAATCATGACAACTTGACAAGACATTAATTGTGACTCAATTTAATGACAAATTTTGGGAACATTAAATAAATAGTAACCATCACCGTCCGTACATTATGAAAATAAGATATGATATCTCTTGCGTGTTAACTTTGAGCGTTTTTTTAAGTGTCCAATACTTAATTATTCGGAAGTTGATACTGTTCGGAAGTTGATACTAGTATGCGCATAGTAACACAGTTTGCGTTTTATTCGCGAATAAAACGTTTTTAGATAGTTTCCGAACAGAAAGCGAATAAAACAGTTGACTGAATTTTGACCGATTTATTCACGAATAAAACGTTTTTTTTACGAATAATTCGCCTTTTATTCAAAAAACTCGGCGTAAATATGAGCTATGAAGGACAGCACGTGGGTGATGGCGTAAAGCGAACTAAATTTGCTGTGATTCTTTGAGAATGACAGGAACCAGCTATAAATCTAACCCTTTAATGGCTAGAGTGCGCAAATCTCAAAAACTATTGTTTTTTCATGTACGAATCTCAAAGCAAATGAAGGGGTGGATTTGGAACAGAAGGGTCCAAAAGAATCACAACAAATTTATTTCCGTAGCTGATGCAAGTTTTTGAATTTTTGGAAGTCCGCGTAAAGCTGAGGCCCGTTTTGATTTTAATCAATTTTTAATGAATTAATTTCATTTCATTCATAAAAGTTAAAAAATTCTGATTTAAATCACTTTTGTTAGGCAGTTTTTAAACTTTTCTTTTCCTCTAATTTTTAATAAAAAATTTAAAAATTAAAATAAGTATACATATATATATATTTTTCTTTCTTGTGATACCGAATGATTCTCGAATTATATCCGAATTATACCCGAATTACGAATTTTTCATCCTGCCGAACCGAATCCGAACTATTCATTTGTCACTATGAGTATGCGCATTACAGTATCCGCATCATAATTATCATAACTATTATAACAATTTAAGAGAACTATAAAAACTCTAAGATTAAATTTCTTTTTTTTAAAGTATTAATATTTATACATATGCAAGAAAGCATTTATATATATGAGGTGAACAACTTTTATATAAATAATTGTCTTTCCAACTAAATTTATAAAACGTACCCACACCATAAATGCATGTGGAGAGCCACTCAAACTAGATGGGAAACTATACACGTTTTTAAATATGGATTTTTTTTTCTTTGTTCAATTTAGTTCATGTTTTTAACGATCTGTGAAGAATTTTACAAATTTAAAAACAGAGATGTCTTCTATACAAATTTTTTTTTCAAATAAGATCCATGATGACGTACTTTAGGATTCGTCACACAAGTATTTATATCTATACTTGCAAATGTTTTTTACATATGACATTGGATAACATTTAAAAGTATTAATATAAAGTATTATAAGTATTTATACATATGCACTGAAATATTTATCCTTATGTGGTCAAACTATGTTTATCAGAGGAAAGTTGATGCGGAGACGGTTGAGGTATGTTTATGCAAGAATGCTGAGTTTTTATTTGAAAAAGGTTGATGCGGGGATCATTAAAAATTGAAAAAAGAGTGATCATATTAAATGACAAATGCAACTATTAATATCTTATTTTGTAAGTATTAATTTTTTATTTTAAAAGTTTTTAAAGCTACTTATGAGTTTATGGAAAAGAGAGGTGAATAAATTGGAGTTGATTTTTTTGCATGGTATTAGTCAACATAGGGGCTTGGGACAGTCGTTCTACTCTACTAGTAAATAAAGAGGAAATTTCTATGCTTAGGAAGTAAGGTAGGAAAGCTTTGATCCTATGGGAATGAAGGCAAGATTGACGCGTAATATAATCAAGCAGCAGCTGGCAGCTGGAAACATATCGTGCAAAAATGTTGAAGAATGACATGATAAAACTACCACGTGGGACTCGATTAACGGCTACGTACTCCAATGGATAAAAGAATGACATCATTTCCGGTGACATTTCACGCCATGCATCATCATTGTCAATTCATCGATGCATTCTATGAGAGAAATTAAACCTATATTATGACTCTAGTGCAGGGCACTGAGTTTGAACGATTTTTTTTATAAACCATAAATAAATAAAAAAATTAACAAATTAACTTCATAGTTGTATTTTTAACAAAAATTATAAGATTATGAAAATTCGACCCAGACTATTTTTTTTATGTTTTGTGTTGAATTAAAATTTAGGCCGTATGAATTTTACAAGTTATTAGATAAAATGTCATGGAAAATCATAATTTCTCCTTATGCTGAGCTGACAAACTAGCCCTTCAATTTGGTACAGAAAGAAAATTTATTTTTAACCAAAAAGAAAGTTCAAATAAGTAAATCCTAACCAATTAAAAATTTATTTTTAACCAAACAAAATAACCAATTAGAAAAAAAAATTTAGCCAAAAAAAAAAGGAGAGAACCCTCTGTGCCGAATTACAGAGGAAAAATTATTCAAATGCACCAATTAAAAATTTATTTTTAACCAAAAAAAATTCTTTGTGCCGAATTGGAAATTCAGCACATAATAAATTAGAAATTCAGAGAATATGTTGGATTCCAATTTTTGTTTAATTTAGTGGAAAATTTTAATTTTTTTTACATTTGTCCTTTTCCGTCTCTCTGATAGAAATTCTGCGTCCGTTCCTGATGGTCTGGATCTAAAGTCAGAAATTTGAGGTACCTTAATTAAGTGATATAAATTGGTGAAACAGTACATTGGCGGGTCCGGATCCCCTAATGTAACCCAATTTTTTTGGATCTAAACCGTTTGATTAGAATCTGACATTTCATCTTGCATGATCCATCTCAGAATGTGTACTCCATCTCACGCACTCATCTCGAATCATACGATCTGGATTTAAAATCCAAAAATTGAGTTACATTACTAGATCTAGATTCGTACATTGCAAAGTGCCAATCAAGCAGCTGGGCCTGGGAACATATCCTGCAAAAATGTTCCACACACATTTAAAAACTACCACGTGGGACTCGATTAACGGCTACTCGAATGGATTATGGATAAAGAATGAAATGTCATTCCGACGTCTTTCCGATTTGCACTCTATGAGAAAATTTCACGCCATGATCGATTAACTTTCACCGTCTGTAAATTATGAAAATAACATATAATATAACTTATATATATTTTTTTAGAGTTAGTCTATGGTACTATGCATATCACGATTTAGTCCGTAATACAGATTGATATTTTTATTTTATAAATTTTAACAGTCGATCCGAACCGTTCAAAATGATTTTCATATGAATATGTACTTGCAGATCAAATTTTATATTTTTTAGAATTTTTACTATTTTGTAAGATGGGTAGAAAATCATTGTTTTTCGATGGTCCAGAACTTTCAAATCAAGTGATTTTCTACCTATTTTAAAAAATAATAAAAAAATTCTCAAAAATATAAAATTTGGTCTGCAAGTAGATATTCACATGAAGATCATGTTGAACGGTTTGGATCAACCATTAAGATTTTAAAAATAGAAATATTGATCCGTATTACAGATCAATCCATGATATGCATAGTACCATAGACTCACTCTTTTTTTTTTATCCAAACTCCTTTCATATAATAACAATTTAACCTTTAAAAAATAATAATAACAATTTAACATACAATAACTTATAAAATTTGGAGATGGCCAGCTGGGAAAATAGATATTTAATGACATTTGGATTTGAGGATAATTTTAGATAGGAAAAATATGTCGATCGAGTTGATATGCATCCGTTCCTTAATTAGGTGATATAATCAAGCAGCAGCTGGCACTGGCAGGTGGCAGCTGGGAACATATTACATATATATGCTGCAAAAATGTTGAAGAATGACATGATAAAACTAGGGGTGCACAAAAAGCTCACGACTTGAAACTTGGTTCGGAATTAATTCGGATTCAACTCGCTAATAATTCGGTTTGGAACTGACTCGAGTTTACTGATTCAGTTGATTTATGAGTCGATTCCAAGTTACCTCCAACTTGGTTTAGAATCAGTTCGGTTGGACTCACCAAACCCTAATTCATATACTCCTAATTTCTCCAAACCTTATACATGTAACCTGTTCCCAGTTCTCACAATCTACGAAACCTAATCTTATTGCCGCTTGAAATAAAACAAAACCAACCATCAAAAAAACAAATGTGTACTGTTTTATACTTTTATTAGATGAAGAGAAGTAGAGAAGAAAGAGGAAGAGAAGTAGAAATAAGAAGTGTGTACTATTTTATTAGACTTTTTTTGGTAATTATGTTTGGTAATTCGATAAATTTATTAGACTTTGTAATATTTAGTAATTTGGCGAACTATGTACTATTTTTTTATTTTGTTAATTTATTAGACTATGTACTGTTTTGTTAGATTTTATCTGTTTTGTAATTTTTAATTATGTACTATTTTGGTATTTTTGTAATATTTAATTATGTATTGGCTATTGTCTCATTATGTAGTGTTTTTAATTGTGTGTTATTTTGATAAACAATGTACTATTTCTTTTGTTAGAATTAAATTTGATTGTCTTACTATGTACTATATTATGAGTCATGAGTCGACTCACTTTGACTCGAGTTGCTTGTGAGTTGATTCTAAATCGGAGTTTCTGACTCGAAATTGAATTAGCGACTCGGACTCAACTCGTCTCATGTTTTCGTGAGTTGAATCTAAGTCACCTATTAAAAAATTACTTGATTTTTTAAAAATTAAAATTTTAATTTACGTATCAGTTATAAACTTGCAATAACTAATTTGTTGTTTTGGAGGAATATGTATTTTCATGTTTCCCTTTATGACATTTTTTTGGAGCTCACCAAACTTTGCCTGTGAGAGGAATTGTAATTCATGAATCATCTTTTAAAAGTCCTTATTTTTGAGATAAAAAAGAGAGTCAAGTCTATTAAAATTTTAAAATATTCCATAAGAAAATTCCTGGAAACTAATATGCAATTTCTTAATCATTCTTCTGCCCCTATGAGTTTACTCCGTCAAAATTCTTATAAAATTGTAACATTAACTATTTTAGCCATGATTTTGTTTTAAGTTTTTTTTTATTAATGAGTTTCATTACACTCCAGCATCTTTTAAATGTTATTCTTGAAGATTAAATCTGCGATCTCTCTGTAGAGAGAAGGGACTCGTACCCAGCATCTTGTGATTTTACTTTCTATTTTTACAACATATTTATTTCTTTTTTAATAGTCAATATCAACAAAAAAAATGTGCCCATGATAATTTTTTATTCCTAAAAGATTAAGAGGACTTAATTATGACAAATCAAAACTTAAACCAGAGAGTGACTTCCAAATAAATTTTTTCTTCCAATTTTTTTATGATAAACTTTTTAAAGAAGATACTAAGTACGACCTTCTTAATTATTATATTGGTAACATCAATTTCAATTTGTAATATTGGAGAAGTTTTTAATTATTTTATGAGGAGAGGTCAAATTACTTCATATTTTGTTTCATTAAGTCTCGACTTTTAAATTTTCGAATAACAAAAATTCTAAAATTTAAAACTATTAGATGTGATATATATTATTTTCTCTATATGCACATAAAAAATATTACTTCGGTTTTTGTAATCAACGTCCAGAATTTATCTACATAAGTGTATTTTTGTAAGCTCTTAATACGAATTAAAATAAAATTAAAATGTTATGATCTGTGTACATAAAAAAAGTAATATATATATATATATCATATCATATCATATCTAACAGTTTTTTATGCGTACATAGAGAAAATAGCCCATTTAACTTTTGTTTATTATTAAATTATATTATTATATTTACAAATGGGTATATTAATAAATTTGTGAAGTTAAATGGAGAAATAACTAATTTTTCAATTTAGATGGGAAAATATCTAAGAGCATCTACATCCCTGAAACTCTTAGAGTTTCTAAATAAAAATTACTTTAGAAATTTTAGCCTCTCTCAATTTCTAAATCTCTACATTCTTGAAATTAAAATTAAAGTTTCTTAATTGCCACATTAGCGATTATAAAAAATTAACTCATTTCTTTCTGTTAATTTCAGAGGTACGGGAGAAAGAAAATAAGCCAATTGTTTCGTCACGTCAGAATTTATAAATGATTTCTTATGAAGAAATTATTGAGAACAATTGCTAAATAAGAAATCCATCTATATCGCTGAAACTGGTTTAAAAACTGCTACGTCAGATTAGAAACTAAAAAAAATTCAGGGTTATAAAATGTTCTAATCGAACAAATTATGATGGGTATACATCTAAATTTCTCTAATTTTAAATTCGCATAAGGTTAAAGACTCTGAATTAACCAAACCAAAAGTTGCCAAGTAACGAAACGGATTTTGGAGGTATTCTTGAGGGAATATTCACATTGGGCCCCATAAAAAACGGGTTGCTCTATGAAATGGATAAAACCGCAAGGTGGGTAGTGGCCCACACCCGCTCAATTATTGAGCCCAACCCAAACCGACGCGCCTAGTGTACGTGGATCCGCGCTGTTACACCTGTTTTGTGTTTTGAGTCTTTTGACTAACCATCTCTCCTAACACGTATCCTCTCCATTAACTCAAAAGAGAATCTTTTGAGTTGATTCATCTTGACCATCTGATTTTAAACGGAGTCAATCCGAACATCTAATTTTAACACAGGATACTTTAATATTAGTGCGGATTTAATACTCACGGATCCTAAAGAAAATCAGATGGTCCAGATGCATTATCTCAAAAGATTCCATTTTGAGTTAATGCAGAGGATACGAATTCCTCCTCTCCTCTATCCGGGAATAATACCTGGTCCAGTCTCCAGTGGCCCCCACCCTCTCTACTAATATTACTATAGCACCATTGGTTCCTTTCCTCTGCAATTTTTTTCCCATTGAATGAGTCACAGTCACACCGACGATGTTTAATACCTGCGGTTTCTATAGAAGTAAAATTCAACGAAGAAATTTGTTCAACGTAAGTTTAATAATTTTATAAGTAATAATTATTTTTGGATGTTTATATATACGGGTTTTGTAAAAATAAGATCTAATAAAAGAAGTTGTTCAATATAAGTATGGTAATTTTCCTCTTTTGTAAATGATACATCTTTTTTGATGTTTATACATGTAGTTTATGTAGAAGTAAAATATAATAAAAAATCTACTAATTATTGATTTGAACAAAACTCAATGATTATAACAAATAATTTAAAATATATTCTATTTTATTTGAGAAGGCTGCACGCACAAGACTACTCGCATCCATTTTTTTTAAAGTCACAACGTTTTAGATATAATTTCTGAATGTTGATCTCTAAGCAAACTGTTAAGTCTATATCAATTAATTTAAATTCGCATGACACTGGATGTACGTTTATATGAAATATCAAAATTAGCATTAATTATTCTATTGTCTAGCCTCATAATAGTTTTTTTTTTTTTTTTATCAAATCTTTCTGTTTTTGTGACTTTATAAATATCCCAAAAAATAGGGGGATTATTTTTTTTCGTTTCTAGAAATCAACAGATTATGACTTGGTTGTTACCCCAACTACAATTGCACATAATTGCAGAAATGGAGATATTGTAGGAACCGGAGGCTAACAATTATGTACCTAATCCAATTTTCGTACCCAGCTGGCCCCACCTCAGCTGAATATCCATATATAAAGCCGCTCTTCCCTTCTTTCTTTCCCCAATCCAAATCTCATTCAAAGATAAAGAAAAGTCGATCAATTTGACTCTAACTTCAAATCAAGTTCAGAGAAGAGAAGAAGATCGATGGCAAGAGATACAACACAACTTCACAGAGAGCAAGTTGGGATGAGTAGAAAGGGAAGCTTGTCGGACATGGTGATGGAATTCTTTGAGGAGATGGAATTAGCAGACAAACGGGGAAGGAAAGAAGGTGCCGAAGGTGATTATGAGGAAAACGAGGGTTCAATTTCAAATTTGGCAGAAGACGACATTTTCTGGACGTCGCAACACAATGATCTCAAAGTAAGTTTTCTAATTCGATTTTTTTCGTTTTGGGAGAAATTGCGATATTAATTAGATGTATATGCGATTAAGCATTACATCGTGATCTCCAAGTAAACTTTTGTAATGACATTTTTTTTAATAGTATAGTGACAATTATTTTACAACATTCTTAAATTAAAAGAGATAGATAAATAGTTGAAGTATTTAATTGTTCCTTTTTATGGAATGCATTCATGCTCTATAGACTATAGTCCATATATACAACTAATTAAAAATATGCCTGGATGTTCAATTGAGTTTCTGTTTTGTACATACTTGCATTTTTTTAGAAGCCCCTGCATAAAAAATAGTAATGCTTCTAGTTTTACTGTTTAGTTAAGCCACCGTTGACTAAGTTTTTTTCAAATTAACTTAATAAATAGTAAGCAGATTTTAAAAAATATAAAATTTGGTCACCAAGCACATTTTAATATAGAGAACATATCTAACAGTTTAGATCGACGTTTTGGACCTCAGAAACAACTGATTTGATATTAACCAACCTCTCTCTCTCTCTCTATATATATGTATAGCATTTAATTAATGTTCATTTCAAATAGATGGAAGATTGCTACCTAATTAGTAAGTACATTATTGCACAGGAAAACAAATGCATGTGTCCAATTTTTCAAATTAATTAACCCATCAAAGATTGAAACAAGCAGTGTTATAAAATGCGGTTTCTATGCGGTATGCGGAAGGCCACCGCATACCGCATATACGGTATACGGCCGCATATGCGGATTTTTATGCGGATGTATATATGCGGATTTTAAAATAAAAATTCATATATAATTTATATGCTAAGCTATAATTTGTGCACATCAGAGACATATCTTTGATAAGAAAGGAAGTGTTTCCTGAATGATTGATACTATGAATACAAACATAAATGTCATAGACTCACAACAGAATACAAACATACATTGTGAATAATCCATGACAACATACCAATAGCCCAACAGTACAAATAAACATAAATAAAACATAAATTAGAACTCAAAAGTACTAGATTACCCTTCTTCCTCAACTGATACATATAAATGAGGTTCTTCCTCTTCATCATCATCACCTATATCATCAATGCCCACCTCGTTTGTAATGTGTTAACTCTTAACAGCCACTGTGGTCGACATATTCAAAATACAACAATAAAAGAATTATAATGTCTCAACTCTTTCAAAATACAACAATAAAAGAATTATAATGTCTCAACTCTTAACAGCCACTGTGGTCGACATATTCAGACTTGATATTCTATAAAAAAAAAATGAGACATTCAAACAATATGCTTCAATTTGGAAATACCTAAATACTAATATCTCCTTTAATTTTGATATTTATTTACATACAACACATAACGGCCTCTGAACCATCCAATCTTACTAATTATCTACCACAGTGGCTGTTACCAATTATCAGAGATAACATATTTATTTCAATCAATGATGAACCATTTGATATCATATTTATCTCAACCAATGATGAATGAACTGTCCAATCTTATCAATTAGCTATAAAAGATATCAATTTCACTAATTACCAGTTTACCACAGTGAGTCAGTGACTACATCAACTAAATTAACAAAAAATTAGTGACTAATTTGGGTACTGTGCAATACCTGAAGGTTGGAGGAGAGGTGATGGGTGGACCGGCAGAGGAGAGAGGCGGTCGGTGGAGAGTGGAGAGGAGCCGGCGGAGGAGAGAGGCGATCGGTGGAGAACTAGAGATGCGCTGGGAGGAGAGGCGATGCGCGGAGAGGCAGAGGAGAGAGTTGATCGGCGGAGGGTGGAGAGGAGCCGGCGGAGGAGAGAGGCAATCCGTGTTGGAGGAGACTCAGGAGAGTGAGAGACGGAGAAAAGGTGGGACGGAGACTGATTATGGACTTAGGTTTTGCGGAGACGAGAGAGATTTTTTGGGTAGGGTTATGCGGATCTTATGCGGCCGACATTCTAAATGCGGATCTTATGCGGCCGATTAGATAATATGCGGCAAAAATTATGCGGCCAAATATGCGGCCGCATATGCGGAACCGCATATTATACCGCATATCGATTTTCTATGCGGTTGCCAACCGCATACGCATATGCGGCCGCATATGCGGCCGCATAGGCCGCATTTTATTACACTGGAAACAAGACATATATAAACTCTTCTTAATATATTTATTTATATATATAGGAAACGATTGCTAAAGACAGTTCAACCGAGAAAAAGATAAGAGCTGACACGGAAGAAGCAATACGAAAAATGCGAGGAGACGATTCGATCTGTTCCTGTTCAGGCAGAGTTGCCGAGTATTGCCGAAAATGCCTCTTGAGTTATTTGGCAGAGCAGCTGAATAGAAGAGGGTATAATAGCGCACTTTGCAAATCGAAATGGAACCGCTCCCTTGACATCCCCTCAGGTAAATATTTTTTGCTTTCTTTTGCTTCTAAGTAGAAGTCCAATGCATCACATGAAAAATTCATAATGTTTAAAAATTATAGATGAATTGCTAAGGTTTGTTGTCTACATCAGTAGGTTAGATAGAGCTAGCATATCTTAAAAATAAGTATATAAAATTTGGATGTATATCATTCTTTTTACTAAGTCAATCATGCCTTTATTTAATAATATCATCACACGGTGTTGACTTGACTATAAAAATCTAAGTTAACATCATTTTTTTTTTTTTTAAACTTTACCCTTCTTTTATTTTTTGTTGATCCTACAATATATATCTCACAATCACATACTTATATATATATATAAAAATAACAATAAATCTCAGTAGAAGCTATATATATATATATATATATTTCTAATTGCATGCTAAACAAAGGTCTTGATAAATTATTTACTTAATTTATACAGGAGAGCACAGTTATGTAGATGTAGTTGTAGATTCAAAATCCGGCAAGAGAAACCCTATTCGGGTCGTGATAGAGCTGAACTTTCGAGGCGAGTTTGAGATGGCTAGGCCAAGTAAACACTACAAAACCCTAGTTGATTCCTTACCAGAGCTATTTGTAGGAAAATCAGAGAAACTAAGAACCATAGTTCGAATAATGTGCGCAGCAGCGAAGAAGTGCATGAGGGATAACAACATGCACATGGGTCCATGGCGAAAGCAGAAATACATGCAGTCAAAGTGGCTCAGCAAGCCCGAGAGGATTACATCGGGATCGTTCGTTCGGTCTATACCAGTGATAGTAGAAACTGAAAGGCAGCACAGGAAGCAAATTGCATCCATGCTAACTTTCGATCTCCATCGTTCGGCCGTTCAGGTTGTATGATGTAATAGGAGATATATAAGAGTATATTCGTTTTCCGTTTTTTTTTTTTTATTATTAAGCTGATCGATGTTAAGAGAAATTTGTAATTTGTTTGAGTTATTTCCTTCTCACATGCTCTGAGCTTCTCCCAATTTGAAAAAAAAAAATATATACCTGTGAATTAATTGCTTTTGTGCTTCCATTTTAAATACGTCTGGTAGGACCGTAGGAGATTGAAAAATACAAGGATTAAATCCATTTATTGGATGGCCTACCAAAGGAAAATTGTGTTAGGCCCAAATATAGAAATTAGTTGTTGTAGGCCCAATGTTCAGTAGGCCGACATGTAATTTTCAAGTCTATACAACACATGAAGCATCTATCAGGCATTCAGGCCTATAAAATTCAAACATCTAGTATTTTATTTTAAAAACTAATAGCTCTTTATATCAAATAAATATTAATCATTCAACAAAATTTGACGTACAGCCATTTTGTTATAACAGTATTAGTGCCCGGAGGATGTTTATCATTTATTGTTTCTGTTATAAAGGCAGGTGGCATTCAATTGCTTATATTCATATTCTTTTGTTAAGATTTTCTGGAAAACATGACTTAGATATTCCAATTTGTCTCCTAATTGAGGTTTTCTAATTTTGTTAGCATTGTTTTATTTAAGGTTAATTTTGCTAACATTTTTGGTTTGTAATGGAAATGGGAGACAAATTTGAAAGAAAGATCATTGAAACTATCAAAGTACCTAAAGTTAATATACTAAACTAAGAGTTGGGCTATTTTACAAACATTTACACTTCGATCGTAATACAAATGACTGAAATAATATTTATTTTTCATGTCTAAACAGTTGATTCAAATTGCTTAATGCATTTTATACCTATCAAAATCTTGTAGGATATAACTTTTTTGACGTACTGCTCTTATGTGCTTAATGAAATATATGCCTACGGGCTTTGTATGTAAAAAAAAATCTTGTAGGATACCAATTTTTGTTATTGTTAGGATCTTTTTAATTACTATTCTTTCATGTTGTAAAAAATCATCCTTTTTGATATGCAAATATTTTAATTTTATTATCATTTTTTTTTACCCATCTCTCAAAATTCTAAAAATAATAAAATGATCATCTTTTAAAATTCTAAAAAAAAATAGTAAAATAATTCTAAAAATAATAATATTTGGTAAATCTACAAAGTTTTGACAAGTAGAATTAAGACATCAAGCAGCTTGAATCGACTGCTTAGACATAAGAAAATATAATTTAAGTCATTTATATTCGACCGAAATTCAAACATTTTATAATAATAAACTAATTAAGATTACTGAAATATTCAGACATTTTTTTTTACCAGCAACTGATCAGAAGTCAGAACCCCAACGACAGAAACATAATGAAGATCAACTTACAACACAGACAATTAACTTTTCATGAGGAATTAAATTTAAACCTTATAAAGATAACAAAAAAAACTCAAAAAAGGTGAATTAAAACAGATCGAAACCATCTTTATTCCTCGCGAACACGAAATACTTCAAATTAAAGCCCCAAAAAAGGTGAAATTAGGGACATCTTGTACCCTTCTTTGATTTAAAAACGAAAACACCGGTCGAATAAATGTACTCGATTCCATCAGTGAGGGTGATTGCCTTCTCAAACTTGAGCACATTGGATCCTCTGGTACCAGGATATACTGGTACGTTGCATCTGCGTGTTGGCGATTTGGGCACGTACATGCGGCAGTTGCGGCTGGTGAAGGTAGTCAGCCGTGACGTGCGGAGCTCGAAATAACCATCTTTGTTGCTTTTAACCAGCATAGAGATGGCATTCGTGCTATTTGTACGGCATCTTAGGATAGTAGTGGCACCTTCATATAAATATCATGTTGAACGGTTCATATTGATTGTTTGAACTTTAAAGATGAAATTGAACCTAAAAGTTTCAATAATAATAATAAAAAAGATTTGGAATGAACCTGGAAGAGGCGACGAGTCAAGGTTCGAACTGTAGCCTGGAAGCTTGCATGATTTGCAATATACCATACCTCGTACGCTAACGGTGAACTTGAGTCGATCCCCTCTCGGTGGAGGCAGCGGTATTCCCCTAGCAGAGAGCATGACAATGGAAAGAGAGAGCACAAAAAACCTAAGCCACATTATCATTTTATTATAAATATATCCAACACAATTTAATCCAATTAAAACTTGAACAGCTGACAAATAATTAAAGAAGACTAGCTAGCTGATGGAGTGTAAGAGAAGGGTATATAATTAGATATATATACACATAGCTAGGTACTTGATATGGATGATATATATGTTGTTGCTTATAATTAAGTTATAACTGTCACCGAAAGATGAAATGGGAAAGATAAATTATTTTATGAATTTCATTATACAAGTTTTACTTTTGAGTTTATCGAGAGGAGGCTTGATTACTATGTGCAGTTAACAATGGGAAGCTTTTGAAGTATCCGAATCTGAAATCATATAAATAATTAATGGATCAGATTTATATGACTATACATAATTGATACTTCCAACTGAAGATGTGAATTAGAAATCTAAACATTTTATTTGATTATGTAGGACTACGTACTATTGTGGATTCCCTGTGGTCAATATGCAATAATCATAGTGTGGCAAGTTAATGATAAGTTAATTACATTACATTAGGTAGTTGTATCATATATATATATATAAGCCAGTAAGGTCCCACACATTCTGATATGGTTGTACTCTCCACAAATTAAGAAACCACACACACACACAAACATATATATTTTTTTGGTTTAAATTGCAATCTCGGAAAACCCTTTTGGGATTGAGTTAAAGCGTGGGGTTTGGGGGTAAGAGCATTAAATTCACCCGGGATTTGCGATTGGGATGTCAGCGAATTGGTGGTCATAACTATTGGTTTGCACATAAAAAGCTTCTTTCTAGGAGTGCATTGGAAGTTACAATTTACCAAGTTGTATTAATTAGTGTGGCCACTGGCCAAATGGATATATAATCTTGGATCTAGGATAAATGGAATCTAGTTAAATTCTCTCTTACGTACATTTCCTTAATTTGTTGGCAATTCTATTTCAAGTTGTCATATTCCAATTACCAAGTATCCTCGAGGAAAGCTGCAATTAAGAAATTTAGCTAGGTACGTAGGAGGGCTAATTAATTAAAGATTATTCCTTCTCTAATATTTAAGCAATCTAATTAACAAATATGTACAAGACAAGATGTATGGATTAAAATGAAAATAAGTGAGTAAGAACCAATACCTTATATTTTCATACATCATCATACCTCATATTTTATATCTTTATTTTTGAAAGGTTAAACTATCGATCTGAACTGCTCAACATGATATCCATATTAAAATATGCTTGGAGACCAAATTTTATAATTTTGAAAATTTTTTACTATTTTTTTAGATAGATACAAAATTACTGTTTTTGAATAGTCCCAAACAGTGATTTTGTATCTATCTTAAAAAATAGTAAAAAAATTCCAAAATTTTAATCCTAGGCATATTTTAGTATGGATATCATATTGAGCGGTTCGAATGGATGGTTTGGACTTTAAAAATAAATATATTATATATGAGGTATGATGAGGTAAGAAATGTTAGTTTTATTTTATTATATGGCCTATGTTATTATTGTGCACCAATTTTATTTAAAGAATTAATGAAAAGGCTTCTGAATTTTTTTATGGAAAAATTCAGATTGCTATGTCATAAATATAATGGTCCCAAAGGTTGTCTTAGAATATTAAATAGACCTCTTCTCTTATCTGGACGAATATGATCTGATTCCAATTTTTTCTGAAAAATTCGTCCACTTATTTTACTGGAAAAGAGAAGTAAAAGAAAAAGGTCAAAGGTTAAGGTCTCCATCATCAAGTCTGAAAAAAATCATTGAAGATCAATATTTACACTTTATCTTAATGATGTCGTCACTACAAAACTATAAGTTTTAAATTCGTTTGCTATTTTATATTGGATTTACAGATTCTGGATTACTTATGTTCTAATTGTAAAACATATTAGAATTTTATTAAATCTATCAAGAAAGTCATGAGATATTTGAAACTCCTCTATAAGAATATGATAAAAGGAAGTTCCGTCTTTGCCTCTTTGGGCAACATAAATTTAAATTTTCAATATATTACCGCTTTGGAAAACAAACTAGAAATATTATCAGCTGAAGTCTCTTGTAATTTTTTCCTAACTATTCCGTAGAAGTGATGAAACCCAACAGCTAATCAGCATGGCAAAGCCCAAACCAGCCCAATAAGATCTTATTTCACTTTTCTGATCCTCCAGTATCTCTCAGCCCATTCTTCTCATTCATCCACCACCACCAGTGCCCCTTAGAACTGGATCCGTCCAGCCCAATCTCATCCGTGTGTGCTCTCTCCAGTCGCCACCACCATCTCCCGCTAAATTCCTCTTCGCCATGAGCGATAGTTAAAAGCTGTTGCAATGAAATCCGCTCTTCGAGGATTGTACACCTCTACAATTCCCCCTAATTTTTATGGATTCACCAATTATTACAAAAATAGAGCCCTCATTAACCGTACAAAGTTTCACACTCATAGTTGCAAATTCTCCTCAAATCATGAGAAACAAAATGCGCAGGATACAGCGTACCTCCCGCCTTGGTTCAGGTAATTTTTTTTTTTTTTATCATTTTAATTTTTACCAGTATCCCTTTAGAATTAGATACTACTAAAACAACTGTCTATAACTGTTAAACCTATGCAACAAAATTTCCTATTTTTGAGGATTTGTACAAAATTAATGAGGAAGTTTATTAATTTACAGGCAGTTGATCCAACACACTAATTATATTTCCTGATTTCATAATGGTTTATTGCAGGGGAAGTTAGTTTTAGTTAAATTTTTTAATAGCTTGTTCATAAAACCAATACTAAATGATGTTTATACAATTATTCATGAATTAAGTGATCAAGGGCTGAGTATTATACATAAGTTTGTGTTATAATGTGGCTTGAACTAATGCAACAATTGTTTTTGCGGTTAATAGTGTGGCACCAATGATGGAATGGACGGACAATCATTTTAGAACCCTTGCACGGATCATTTCTAAACATGCCTGGCTTTATACTGAAATGGTGGTTGCTGAAACAATTGTTCATCAAAAGGATAATTTGGTAAAAAAATATATATATATTTTGTTTTCTGGTCATTTCTTGAAAATTCCTGTATTTAATTAAGGCAACTTCTATAACCATCATGGTACTGAACCAATTAGTTACTTAAAATCTAGTTGATAGTCAATAATTATTTTGGACTTCTATTTTATAAATTACATGCTTCATTTTCTTTTTGCAAAAAACACTCATTTAATCTTATTAAAAGAATGAATGCCAATGACTTTTTTTTTTATAATAAACAACAAAATCACTTTTTTTTAATATTTGTCAGAACAATTTTCTTTGTTTGCTTTTTATTTCTGTTTAGGATAGATTTTTAGCATTTCCAGCAGAACAACACCCAATAGTGCTGCAAATTGGTGGGAGTAACATAGACAACCTTTCTAAGGCAACTGAGTTGGCAAGTGCTTATTCCTATGATGAAATTAATTTAAAGTAGGCCTGTTTGTTCTGATTCACCACTTTAGCTTATATGTTTTTATTTATTATATTTAATTTTAATTTTCCTTGGTTATATTTATCTTATTTTATATTTTCAAATTTGTAACAGTTGCGGATGCCCTAGTGGGAAAGTTGCTGGCCACGGTTGCTTTGGTGCACGTTTAATGCTAGACCCCGAGGTTTGTAATTTATTTTGTGTGAATAGATATATCCTCTATACTGGTACCAAGCTAGAATGATATGGGTAGAGAATTGGAGCGGTACCAGACAGTTTCAAACATTGTTGGTTTTTTTGCTGTCATTTTTGGGCAAAAAGTTATTTTTACAGGCTCCTTTATTTTACGGTACAAAATGCAACACAATTTATGTGTATAAATTTGAAAATTTTACATAGTTTTGGTGAAGTTTGTAGGAGATGCCATGTCAGCAATTGCAGCCAGCTGCTCGGTCCCAGTTAGTGTGAAATGTAGGATTGGAGTTGATGACCACGACTCATATGAAGAACTCTGTAAGGCTTGATATTTTCTTTCCTTTCACAGTTGATATTTGCATTCGTAATTTAATGGATAAAAAGTAGCGAAATGACTTTGAGGTTATATTGCACATTGCATTTAAATTTCAAAAATTTGCAACCTCAAATCTCATATTTTTCTACAAGTCCAATTGCATTCCGGGTCATTTGCAAATAGAATTCAAGTATCAAACTAAGATCTTAAGCAGAAGACAACTAGCTTGTCTCTAAGTTTTTCATATTAACCCAAACAAATTGGTTATCCCTTTTCATTATACTTTTAAGTAAGCTACGCCAGACGTTTCAACAAGTGTTCAAGTACAATGCTTGTGTTATCCCAATTGACCATCATTAATTCATAGCCCAACATATTAAGTATTAACATTTAGTCTTGATTGGAAATGATATTATATCTTTGGAAATACACTAAATATTGTTGTAATTTATGCATCTTTGTACTGTCTCATGCTGATAATTTTGGTACAAATGACTTAGCATATTAATTTAATTTTGTATGTAACTCTGCAGGTAAATTTGTAGATACAATTGTTTCAAAGTCGCCAACTAGACATTTCATTATACATGCAAGGAAGGCATTGCTTAATGGCATTAGCCCTGCTGCTAATCGCCGGGTTCCACCTCTGAAGTATGTTTTCTCTTTTCAATTGTACATCGTATTTTTGCCCAATTAGTTGCTAAAAATTAAAAAAATGCAACAGTGACTAATACAGAATCTTATTTTCAGACTTCTATTATTTTTCTTTATTTTTTTTCATTCCTTTACAAAATAATAGAACATAACTTGGAAATTTTCATTGAGATCCTAATTGATTTAATTGCAACAGATATGAATACTATTATGGTTTATTGCGGGACTTTCCAGAAGTACAATTTACCTTAAATGGAGGGGTAAATTACATTGAGCAAGTAAGTGAATCCCCTTAAACCATTACTTCTATTGTTATTTGTCACCTCATTTCTACATAATTTATTGTTCGTGTCATGTTGTGTTGATCAATGTAGGTCAATGTGGCTATGAATCAAGGAGCACATGGTGTGATGGTTGGTCGTGCGGCTTATAACAAGTATGACCCTAAAATCTACTCTTCTATTTGTTAAGATATTCATCTCAGTTAATTTATATCATTAAACCTACTAATTTATTTGCATTACAGCCCCTGGTCAACTCTGGGTTATGTTGATAGTGTGGTTTATGGTGTGCCAAGTGATCCTCTCTCACGTCGTCAGGTATTCACTAATAGGAGTTAAGTTACTTTTGGTTTTCATGGCATCCATCTTGTACTTAAATTGAGAAATAACATTTTCTGTCAGGTCCTTGAAAAGTACCAGATTTATGCTGATTCAGTGGTGGGGAAGGATGCACCAAACAGGCCAAGTGTCAGACAGCTTGTTAAGGTAGAATTAGCTTGTGTCAGTTATACTGATCAATTTTTTTTTTTGCACAAGAAACACTGAACAATTTATTCTCTTAACTGCATAATACCAACATTAAATGGACCTTACACTATCACTAATTATATCAGAAACTTTGTGCAGCCATTGCTTAATATGTTCCATTCTGAACCTGGAAATGGCTTGTGGAAAAGAAAGGCTGATGCAGCATTGCGCCATTGCAAGGTAAAACATAATAACAAAAAGAAGAAGTGATAACAGTTGTAAATCATTTGAGTAGTTATATTTTCTACTGCCACTAGGCTGAACTGTTTTATATTCTGACAAAAGAGAGCAGTATATGGTGTCCTTTTAGATGAAAATTAGGAGAGAGGTGAGATATTTATGGTTTTGCTAGCTTTTATTGATATTACATGACCAGTGGAGAATATTACATATCCATAACACAAAGTTAGATTGGAAACATGTCTTAGCAAAAATTTTGCATGTTAACCCTGGTTTTCTTGTTTGATAGACGGTGAAATCTTTCCTGGAGGAGACGATAGATGCACTTCCCGATTCTGTTTTGGATTCACCGTTGTCTGGAAATCCACCAAAATGGGAGGGTGAATTTGGAAACATGGATCTTCTATTGCCACCCAAATACGCAGCTGGGACCCGGGATGAATCCAAATTTCAAGCATGTGTGGCCTTGACAACGTAGTGAAGTATTTAATTTATTTGAAATGTTAACCAGGTGGTGGTGGTGTTTTTTGCAGGAAATATATAATCGGATATGATATGGACCCAATTGTAAAGTTATTTTGATAATCGCTTGTATTTTCATATATGATAAATTTTGGATACTCGTTTCGGTTGTCATAGCCAATAGCCATCAGCCATCAAATAAATTTGTCAATATGACCTATTTTTTTTTTTTATTTAGTTTCCCAAACCAACTTTCTTGAAACATTTTATTCTAGTATCCAAAACACTCGACTAGGGGTGTTCAACCGGTCGGTTAAGTCCAAATCGAACTAAAGTAACCAAACCAATTTTTTTTTTCAATTTTTGAAAATCCAACCGAATCGACCGAACTAAAATAGTAAACCGAATTAAAACCGAACTGATTAAATGGATTTAAACTTCGGTTTGTTCGGTTGAACCGAATAGACGAATAAAGAAATGGTTTTGTTGAACTGAAAATAAATGGTTTAAAATAAATGGTCTCAAACTATTAATAAATGATTTGTTCGGTTGAACCGAATAGAGGAATTCAATCTCAAAAAATCAAAACACGAAGATTCAAAACTGAAAATGAACCAAAATAATATACAAAGTCTCAAACTATTAATAAAATATGTCGGTTTGGTTTATTCAGTTTTGAGAATTTAAAACCAAACCAAACCATTTAAACTGAACTATTTCATAAAATCAATCGAACCGAACCATTTAAACCGAAATTTTCCGGTTCGGTTTAAAACCAAATAAACCTAACCATTTGAACACCCTACACTCGACAAGGTTGTATTCTTTTCAGACAATCCCTAAGTCGGATTTTCATGAGAGAGAAAAATTTCAAATTAATTAATGAAATGAATTAAAGAGTTAAGTGTTCTAAAAATATAATGGAGATGAAGCCTCTTTGAAATGGAGTCAACAAGCTGTTCATTATTGATTTTATTGTTGGTGCAAAAGAAATAAGAAAAAAAATCTTTACCAGAGTTAATGGGCCTGTAAGCATAAGCTTATTTGGTCTCTGTTACATTATGGCCCATCTATTGCGGGAAGCGCGCAAATCAGGGCCGTCTATTATGATCATACGTCTCAAAATCGTTGTATCAGTTTAGGGTTTTGTGGGTTTCCTTTGTTATATCTAGTGCTCTGCTCTACTTTGCGGCTGTCTATTGCTTGCTCCTTGTTCGTCTTCCTCGATTTCTCTTTCATTTTTGTTTCATGTTCGTTCTTGGTTTATTTTTATTATCTTTGATTATTTCAATGAAATGAAAGTTGCAATGAGGAAAGAAATATCAGCTTCAATGATAATATTGATTTGTGATTAAATTAAATCGCTACGTTCTTTCTGAGCCTCCTTTATTTTTATTTGACATCTGTAATTTTATCGCTGGGTTTCTATCTCAGAGGAGCGTTTGATTCCAATATTTATGTATTAATTGCTAAAAGATGTTTTTTTTTTTTTTTTTTTTAATTCAGTATGTAGACATCCATTTTCATTCTATTTTGAATGCTGTTGCATTCTCTATTTTTAGCACGAAACAGTAGACTGCATACTGGTTCGGTTAAAATTTTATTCTTCGGTGTATGATGTTGTTTTCTGTGACAACCTTGCTTGCTTTTTCAAGATAATTTATTATTGTAGTTAACATGCCTGAATGAATTATGCTAATCACATTTCAAACACCCAATTTGAAAAACAAACAATAGATAGAAAACCAACTTCTAGTTCCAGAACTAAAATTATTAAAACCCAAATCAAGCATAATTACTTGCATCCAAGCACTGAAATATCAAAAAAAAAAAAAAAACCTGGTAGAAGCTACCAGAGGCAAGCACTGAAATATCATATCATTGAACTTCAATTCAACAAATCAATGCGTATGGACTATGGTACATGGCAGAGTTTATTGTTGGCAGTGGGCCCGTATAGCAGCATGCCAGCAGAGTACACGGCCTGGAGTCCCCGTGTCATATTTCTCACTCCGTTGAATTCTATTGGAACACTAATCGAGCTGTTCTGGTAAATCGGCTTCTTACAGAAGCTGAATGGTGACCAACCCAGATAAGCTCGGCATTTCTTCGGAGAGAACTTTACTACATTAGGCCATGTCAAGTAAAATAAACCCTTTTTGCCAGTTGTGATGGCCATTGACACCGGATTCCTGGTGGAGTAGTAGCATGTCACCCGAACAATGGCGCCTGATGAACAAAATTATGTGTTTCACAAACATTGCTATCAGAATGCGGTACTGGTATCAGTAAGATCTCATTTTGCATTTCATGTCATAATTACACTAAAAGCATACAATAAATACAAACTATCAGTAGGTATCAGAAGCAAACCAGTGATCGGAGATGCATCCATACTGCTATTATAGTCTCGAAACTTGCACGACTTGCAGAAAACGACACCGATAATAGCTATATTGGTATAATCGGTGGACCCACTTTTCAGGGGATGGGTGGTTGTTCCTTCAGAGAGGATTGGACAGGAAAAGAGAGATAAGATTGAGATTAAAACTACAAGAACTGAATTAAGTGAGGCCATGCTTAGAATGAGAGAATGGTGTGTCAAATTAGGGATTTACTAATTTGGGCCATTTAATGGGGTTTAGTAAACGTAAAATTTGGGTTTTGCCTGGATGGTTTATTCAATTCAATATTTCAATTGATAGATCCTAGATATTGGAATAAGGTTTAGAGTAGAAAACAAGAAAGAAAAATTAAAAAGGTGTCAACTTGCAACTTGTTTCCTCGATGTTTAAAATAATTGAAAAATTGACAGTATGTCTTGCTTTATCAATACAAGTTTCATAATTTTAATGCAACCTTTCTAATACTAGTTATTGTTTATAAAAGATCAAGTACTAGCCAGTGCATGCATGCTTCCATTTAAATTGAGATTGCAAAAATTAGTGTTACAACTACAGGTGAAAACAGACTTGGATATTATCTGACCAAATTCGAATTTGTATTTGAAAATTAGATATGAATATATGATATTCGAATATCCATGTAGATAGTAATACAAATATGATTTTAAATTTTAATTACCGTATCTGTATTTAATTTAATATCTGAAAAAACAAATCCAAAATATAATTTTAATACCATCAGATCCATTTCTGATTTCCCCCAGTTACAAGTTACAACAAGGTAATCTGATATCCATTACATTTTCTTGGGCATCATATATTCACTTTATTTTTTTAGAGTTAGTGGCTTTAATGCATACTAATAATTCGATTAATAAAAAACATATTTAGAACAGTCAAGTGACTCTAATTTCTAAATTTATTTTTTTATTCTCACAAAATCTTCTAAATTACTCTAAATTACTCTAATCATCCTTCATCACTCTCTAAATTCCTAAATTTACTCTTTTACTAGATCTACTCTCCTAATCCTACTTATATACACTCATAATCACTTAAGATAATCCTACTTTAAGGTCATTTTTAAGGGGAGAGTCTCACTTCTTATGCACAACCAACGCAAGAAATCACACGAGGAATTTTCAAAGTTGGCAACATGGACTCCATATCTATTTGTCAACCCACAAGACCCGATTTCGACATCATATATACCGTATTTCGAAGAACACAAGAGAATTGATGGGAAGATAATAGGACGCATTGAACAAGTGGCAACTCGTACCTCTTTTGAGGGAAATTTGCAATGATGTCCTTGGTCGGGGGTCAGAGATGTTACATCTGCTTCCATCAGCAAGCTTAGCAGTGAACCTAAAAAGGTTCAAAGACTTGTATGAGTCTCATGGGATTCATCAATGTTGGCAACTAGATATATGTATATCTTTGAAATTCGATGATCATCATTATCAGAGTATCAGACTAAATAATTTTGATATAATTTTTTGTCACAATTTTTGTAAGCCGATGGATCAGAACCATATTGTTCTTTCTTTGTATATATGTGTGTTCATGTGTCTGTGCGCGCGCACACATGTCTGGGAGTTATTGACATGAAAAATGTTCAGCAGCAACTCTAATTCATTCGTTCTTGGGTCAATAATATAAGACGATCAAATGACATTGTATTGAAGAACAATCCAACCCTAGTAGCTGGATACCGAGAGAACTCGAAAATTAATGAAGAAACAACAACAATTTGAGACCTGAACTTGATCTAAATATTTAGGAAATTTTGGAATGAGTACATTATTGTTTGGACTGCTTAAAAGTTCTTTCAAGGTCAACCATTTCACCATATTTATTATTTTTGGGACATCTTATATTATATTATAATGAACTAATACAAGCATCATTTATCTCAAAAAAGAAAAGCATGCAGTATGGGATGAAAACAGAGCAGATTTTGGGAATTTGCATTTGTTTTATATGTCCGGTCAAGAGGAGTTAAAAGTGGGCCAAGTAAGCGGAATGGTCCTCAGTTGGACTGCATTACTGCATTATTTTTTGAAAAAGAATGAGTCTCTGAAAAGTTGGACCCACTTTGACAGCACATGCCTACAAACGACAGACGGTTGCTGCAACAGGGCCCCTACCAAGGGACAGAAACGGGAGAAGTGTGAACCGGGTTGATTATGTGATCCTGATTGAATCAAAATTTACTCAATTTTTTTTCTTACTCCTCTATTTCTCACTTTCTCAGTTACTGGTATTTAGTAATTTACTGGAACAAATATTAAATACCTCTGAGATTTTTCAGAAATCACCTTGGAATTACCCTACCAAAGTGGTCATGTTACTCATGTATGTCTGATATGTAAATTAGCTGTCAATTGTTAAGTATTTATTTATTAATCAAACTGATAAATAAAATCACAGTCAGTTACCGCCCCATAGCTTTTATGGTATATTTATTTAATTATATATTACAGAACCTCAATGAATATCATTTTCTTTATAAGACTCTGTTTGAAGTAAGTAAGACTCAGTATCAGAAGATGTCAAAACTTTTTATTTTATTTTATATATACTCTAATGCTCCTTAACTATCTACTCTCCGATCTTGGTGGTGAAATTTTGCTCGTCACGGCCCTTGTGGGTTACCAAATTTAGATCTATTATCTATGGCAAAACAGCAGTGTCACTTACCATCTCTACTGCACACCTTGTCCTTAATCTGTATCATAAAAAAAAAAAAAATACTACAAAAATTGTGTTCATCGTATGAATATTGTATTGTCATTCTTGATCCAATTTGAAACTACCATGGTAATATAAAAAAGAGAAAAAGCAAAACCGTCAATTAAGACTATGTAATTCTTTCTCTTTTTTTTTTTCAAAAATCGTTCTGAATTTCTGATGGATACTTGAAAAGTTCTTGAACTGGCCCAAATTTAATACTTTGTGATATATGGATATTACTTCTCTTTTGATAACATCAAGAAAGATATCGAATAGATCTGGCATTTTGGAGAGCTATGTTATAAATAATTACGCTCCTTCAATTCCTACCATAAGAAACAGAGATCAGTACCTGCATGGTGAAACAAAATTACAGTAACTATTACACAATGACAAAACATGCATCTTTATTCTCAGGCATTGTAGCAAAATACAACATTACATGATTTGCCACAAGTAATCCTTATTTCTCCCCACTAGCAACAAGCAAACACATCACCTAAGAATTTGTTACATGGCTTCTCATTCTGATATAATCAGTGTTTAGGACAGCGGGCCCAATTTGGAGGGCCCAAAAATAGAACTCCGGGAGAATAAGTGCCTTGTTTTCCACCGGGCACTGGCTTCACCTCGACCAGGTACAAGTTGGCACCGTATGTACCAGGCCAGAATATCGGTATACTACAGTAATGCAATGGTGACCAGTCTATGTAAGCCTTGCACCGGCTTGGGTCGAAGCTCGCCACATCAGGCCATGTCATGTAGAAGAAGCCACCTGCATCACTTGAGCTTGTCACTGAAATAAACTTCCAGTCTTTGTCGAAGCACGAAACTCGAACAAGAACACCTAAAAGATTTCATGTCAAAATAACAAAACCATGTTTTCATGCAAAAGGAATAAATTTGGAGTAATTAAATATATAATGTATACATATACTATGTATAAGGATTAAGGAAAGAATGAAAGCATACCTGTAACAGGAGAAGCGTCGAGATAGTTAACATAACCAGGGTGTTTGCATGACCTACAAAAGACTTCACCTCCAATAGCTATAGCAGTGTAATTGGTGGGCCCACTTATCGTTGGATGTGATGGTATTGTAGCAGAAACTTTAGAATGAATTTGGCCTACAAGAAGTGCAAAAACTGAAACTAGAGTTACTAAAATGAACTTTGGAGCCATGAATTGATTTGTAGCAGGAAAGCTAAATGTCAGAATATATAATAATGCTTTGATGAAATGAGTGTATCAATGGAAGGTTATTTATAGAGGATTTGCAGAAGGTTTAGTTGTTCTAGTTGCATGTATAATTCAATTATTTAAACGTACGTAGTAGATATATCTTTCTTGGATCTAAGGTCGTTTTGGAGTTTGTGATGATATAAGTAGAAAGGAAGCAAGTGATTGAATAGGTGACGGGCAGGAATTAATTACTTCTTATCCAGGTTAATCTATCGTATGTGAAGTTTTTGCTTGACATAAAAACAATTTTGAGAGTTAGATAAGCAGAGAAGGGAAACGGACCCGCAAAACAGAGTATCCGAGGGACAAAAACTAACTAGGTTTTTTTTTTTTTGCATTATTTGTGAAATTCTGTTATAAGCCAATTAATACATGAAGTTAATATACTTAAATTAATATAATGAGTCTTTAGTATCAGAGTGGAAAAATGAAAATTAAATTGGATGATATCTATATAATGATCAGACCCAGTATCAGGATCAACACACAAGAGAAATTTTATTAGTTATGATGTTGCAGTTGACCCATTGAACCATTAGGAATATAAAAAGAAGACAAGAACCACAAAAAAGGAATTTTTAACAGACTAAGTACATATACTTTGAGATTAAAGTGTACCATATATATTTTTTGCATATTTTGTTCATTCTATTTGGTCTTCTCTGTTTGAAATTGAAATTTGAACCTGCATTTATTCAATTTCACTGTGCTACTTATGGCTAGGTAAACATCCTTCTGATTATCCTACTTTTTCAGCTAATAAATTTTGCTGGTAATGATTTTTTTCAACTAATTAATGTATGCGGCTGATTTAATTTGCAATTTCATATAATTTTATGTCATAAAGATTTTATATTGTTTACTGCTGGACAGGTGTACAGGTAACTTGAGAAGCAATTGAGATACAAATCCAGTGAGTTCCTTTGCAATTACTCAACCAAATTCTTGTGATTGAAGCCATATATAATTCCCAAGAGTATCTGGTTCCCTAACACAGGGAGTAGTACTTGAAGAAGAAATGATATATGTGTGATAATCTCTACGAATATATTCTCTGATGTCTCGATCGCTACAAATTATAACAGAGAAAATGGGTTGCTGAAGATACATATGTTGAGTAAAACTCAAATATAATCAAAGTACTTGATTAATTTGATCAGGTTGACAGCATAAGAAACCCTCATTTGGAACTTTGTATATTGTATCAAGAAATAATATATATGTTTAGACAGCGCATACATAATAATTCACTTGAACGCTATGATTTTTAGGAAACAAAGAGATCTAGTATTGCATCAAAAACTAAACTAACATGTGTATAAATATTAAAATTGATAATTGTACAAGGTTACCATTAACAAAAAAAACAGATTCAGAGCTGCACATATTATAGAAATAATAATTACAATAATTGACAGCACAACAAATTAATTGTAACCAAATAAATCTTTCTCAACAAAAAAAAATCAAATAATAAAACACAGCAAATAAAAATACAAGACTCCAAATGGGCAACGCATTTCGTTTCTCAACACACAAGCTCATCAAACATATAGCAGAACAGGTAAAAATGGTTATAATTATTTAAAGGGGCAATTCATGAGACGATCAGATGTAAATGAATCCAGGTGAATAAATCATAAATGCCTTGATGACACCATACACAGTATCCTCGACCATCAGGGATAATGAGGCACCGCACTCGGCTTGTGCATAAATGGGTTTGCTACAGAATGGATGGACTGTAGTAACTGAACTGGACTCGAGGTATGTATGCTTTGCACTGACATGGGTCAAAGCATTCTACTTCAGTGCAGTTTATGTAGAAGTAACCATTTTTGACAGTAAATACGTGTAGCGCTCAACTTGCGCATAATTGAGACTATGAGGTTAAATGTTTATTTTAAAAAAAATGTTCTGATTGATACTTTGAAAGGTTCTTGAACTGGGCCAAGTTTGATACTTTATGATATATTGATATTACTTTTATTTTTATAGCATTAAGAAAGATGTCGAATGGATCTGGCATTTAATTGTACTATATTATAATTACGCTCCTTCAATTTTCTACCATAAAAAACAGAAACCAGTAACTGAGCAGTGTCAATTGAAGATACAGTAACAATTACACAGTAAAAAAATGAAAACAAAGAAAGACACATCTTTATTCTGAGGCATTGTAGCGAAACACAACATTACATGATTTGCTACAAGCAACAGATTCTTATTTCTTCCCACTTGCATCAAACAAACACACCAAAGAGACTAATTAAATTTGGGACACGGCTTCTCCCTCTGATTTAATCAGTGTTTAGGAGCACAGTGGGTCCCATTTGGAGGGCCCAAAAATATAACTCCTGCAGAATAAATGCCTTGCTTTCCGCCTTGGTTTCCTCCTGGTGCAGGCTTCACATCGGCCAGGTTCAAGTTTGCACCATAAGTACCGGGCAAGTACAGCGGCACGTTACAGCAACTCAGTGGTGACCAGTCTATGTAGGCCTTGCACCGGTTTGGATCAAAGCTTGCTACATCATTCCATATGAGATAGAAGAAGCCGTTTGCACCACTTGTGGTTATCACTGAAATAAACTTCCAGTCTTTGTCGAAGCACGAAACTCTAACAATAACATCTAAGAGATTTCATGTCAAAATAACAAAACCATGTAGTCATTCAAAATGAATAAATTTTGAGTAATAAATAGTTATATAATGCATATAATTAATATGTATAACAAAAGAATGAAAGCATACGTTCAACAGGAGAAGAGTTTGCATAAACAGGTGGTTCGCATGAAGTACAAGACACTACACCTACAACAGCAATAGCAGTGTAATTGGTGGGCCCAGTTGTCATTGGAGGTGATGGCCTTGTAGCAGAAACTTTAGAAGGAATTGGGCCTACAAGAAGCACCAAAACAGAAACTAGTAGCAGTTTAGTTTGTATGTATAATTCAATTTTTAAACGTAGTTTTTACTCAATTTTTTTTTTAAACGTAGTAGATATCTATTTCTTGGATCATAGTTAGGTCTGGAGTTTGTGCCAATTTGAGTGAAAAAGAAGCAAGAGATTGAATAGGTGACAGCTTGAAATTGGTTCTTAATTATCCAGGATAATTTATTGGATATTAAAGGATTTGCCCGGACATATAAAACAAATGTGAGAGTCGGATCAGGCAGAGGCAATGGAAACGGACCCGCAAACAAAGAACCGGATGAATACCAGATATAATTAATAGGGTTTTCTAGCTTAATTTTGTGAAGTTCTGGGAAAAAACAATTATTAGTACAAGTAAAAATGTTTAAATTGAGAAAACGTGTCTTTAGTATGGCAGTGGAGAAAATAATTCTGAAATTGCAGCAAGTAAACTAAACCGCAGATACAACATATTGGTAATGAGTTTCATCTTAGAAAGGGACAGTATCTGCAAGGGTAAAAAGTGATTATCATATTACACTGACAGAAAGTGCTTTTACTAAGTGTGTCGATATTACTAACATGAGTATCCGTAACGATATCCTCACGATTACCCTCGTAGATACTAGATACTGTCTCATTATTATAGTATGAATCTCGTC
Organism: Carex arenaria; assembly: GCA_964058825.1. NCBI lineage: Eukaryota > Viridiplantae > Streptophyta > Magnoliopsida > Poales > Cyperaceae > Carex > Carex arenaria. Next base: position 210,407 of record CAXKVW010000326.1, read on the forward strand.
TTATTTTGATTAATGCCGGTTTGATTTTCACAAAAATATCTAAACATTTTTAAGGTTAATACGCAGGCCCATATATAAAAAACATAAAAAGTTATTGTATGAAAACTCTACGAGTGAGGCTATGTTACTATGCATAGCGTACATTAGTCCGTACTTGGATCAATATTTTCGTTTACAAAGTATAAATAATTGATTTGAACTGTTCAATATGATCACCACATGAATATGTACTTGTATATCAAATTTTATATTTCTTTTAGAATTTTTTAACTTTTTTTTTAATAGGTAGAATATCACTTGATCTAAAGATTCCAATTTAAAGGTAGTAATTTTCTATCTATTATATATATATATATGAGTAAGGCTACGGTACATCGCGAATTAAAAGGCCTGTTTTAATTCGCATTTGAGACCGTTAGATCTCCTTCAAGAGTCGTGCAGATCAATAGATGGATTAATTTGAAAATTTCGCTGGTATGAATCACTGGAGGCCTCCAATTAGTGAAGAGACGCTCTCCTCTTTCTTCTCTCTTCACGCGACCTAGCCCGCCTCTCTTCACGCAACCCAGCCAAAAAAATTCTCGCACGGCAGCGGACAGCGACGCTCTCTCTCACGCGGCACCTCTCTCTCTCACCCACGATCTGGCGAAACCCTAGACCTCAGTGCAACCCTTCTTTCCATGGCAGCGACGAAACCCTAGAATCTCTCCGCTCCTCTCCTGTCGGCGAAACCTTCTCTCCATGGCAGAGAAACCCTAGAAATCTGTGCCAACCCTCAAATTTCAGTGCCTTCTCTTTGTGATTTTACGCCTATCTCGGGTAATATGTCTTCACACCCTTTTTATTTTGTTGTTTGACCTTGGTGATGGCTATGATGCCTCAGATTTGTTCCTCATAAACTTCCTGAGCCAAAAGTTCTAAAATTGAATTTTTGTTTGGTTGGGTTGTGAATTTTATTTGGCAATTTTTTCAAATATCCTTGCATACAGTTAGTTTATTGATACAATATGTATAGCAAGCTTTTACTGGTAGTAAATTTGTTGTCATAAGCCTATGTCAAGTAATTAGTATAGTTATGTGTACTGAATTTGGTTTCAGAAAATTGTTGGCAGTAAATTTGCATTCTTGTTGTTATGTATATTCAATTCACCAAATTGAAACTTTGTACAAAAATAATTTTGACATTCCAGGCTTACATGCACCTGAAATGGGTACTATTATGTTAATCTTACTAATGGGCAAGATTCATTAATTAGCTTGTTGCAATGGAGTCTATGATTCTAATCTTGCTGAGATGGAATTTAAAATCTTTCATTGTCTTCCTCAAATAGGTTGTTGAAAGATATATTCATTATGGCATTGAGTGTTGTTAACTTGGAGTCAAGATGAAGCACAACTCATCAAGCACATTTTGACAAGAGGAGCCTCTGTACCAACCTTCATGGTATGGTCACAACTCACAAGTAGCAAGAAAAAAATATAATTGTTGAGATGGTTATGCAAATATAAATTGCATTGTCTTAGGATTGTACATATTTGTAATGCGCAACAAGCTATAACAAGGGAAAATTAATTATTTTTTCTGGTTAACAATGTTTGACAGTTTTGATTAGTGCATTCGGCAATATAGTTTTTTTTTTCTCTTTACATAAAAGATGCAATAATTGAAAGATGCTAGTTGTTTGCTTAAATATTGTGATGTTTGGTCGTAATTGTTCTGCTATGTATTTGCTTATGTTGTTTGCTGTTATACAATTAGAACAGCAGTGAGTTGTTCATGAGATCTTGATATGAGATTCTCTCTATTGAAGTGAAGTTAAATTTTATGTAAATATGAACTCTTATGCTTACACAAGTAAAAAAAAAATTAAAAGAAACCATGCCAAAACTGATTTCAATATATCAGTCCTTTCATTAGCTGTACTTAGCTTATGCTTACATAACTAACAAAAAATTACAATTAAAAGAAATTAAAAACCTAAAACTCTATCAACTAGCTGTACTTAAGCCTATGCAATCCATCTCTAAGCATTCCTATGTTTTTTCTACAAAGCATGGTAAAACAACCCCAAATTAGTTTCTTCCAAGTAAAACAACCCCATCTTATCTTCCCAATATTATGCTTATTGTGATACAACTAAATTAAAAAAAAAAACATCACAACAAAACATCCATCTTATATTCACAAGAAATTAATATCAGACTAAAATCTGAATTTCAACTACAGTGATTTTCTGCCCATGCTCATCCTCCTTGTGGCTATATCTTCATAACTCTACAAATCTGTTGAACTTGTGCCAGAATTAATTTCTCTTAGCTATTTCAAAAGGGTAACACAAATTAGAATTCATAGGTATCTTAGACAGTAAGCATGAAGCCAATAACTTTTCTTCAAATGATACAAGTATTCTATTTTAGGTCCTTAACTTCTATTAAAGTGTGAATTATTCCTCTACTCACCAAAAAAAAACTAGTAATTAAATAGAACTACTGTACCGGCTTGGTACTGTACCAGTCAGGTCTAAGCTGGTTTCTACTGTATTTATCCTCCAATCTGTTCATTCCTTTCCTTAATTTCAGATTTCTGATACAAGAGCTGAGAACCAGCAAGTCAGATTACTAATACAATGGTTTCTACTGTAATAAAAAAAATTCTGCAACGGTGCTCCTAACATGTGGAATCGGTAGAATAAATCTCAATAATTCCCTTCCAAAATTTGGTATGAAGACAATTAAAGTCCAGACTGCCATTGATCATTCCAACTTCAATTAAAGTCAATTGATGCAAATAAACCACAGCCACAGCCAAATAAAAAGGGTGTGAAGATAGATTACCTAGGACCCGAGATAGGTGTAAAATCGGGTGGCGCCGAAATTTGAGGGTTGGCACAGATTTCTAGGGTTTCGCTGCCATGGAGAGAAGGTTTCGCCGATAGGAGAGGAACGGAGAGATTCTAGGGTTTTGTTCCTGCCATTGAGAGAAGGGTCGCGCCTTGGTCTAAGGTTTCGCCAGATCGTGGGTGAGAGAGAGCGTCGCTGTCCGCTGCCGTGCGAGAATTTTTTTGGCTGGGTTGCGTGAAGAGAGGCGGGCTAGGTCGCGTGAAGAGGGAAGAAAGAGGAGAGCGTCTCTTCACTAATTGGAGACCTCCAGTGATTCATACCAGCGAAATTTTCTAATTAATCCATCTATTGATCTGCACGAATTTTGAAGGAGATCTAACGGTCTCAAATGCGAATTAAAACAGGCCTTTTAATTCGCGATGTACCGTAGCCTTACTCTCTCTCTCTCTCTATATATATATATATTCTAAATGATATAAAATGTTGTATGCAAGTATAACTTCATATGAAAATCCGGTTCAAATAAAAAATTGGCTCTATTCGGTTTCTAAATGATATAAAAGGTAGTAATTTTTTATTCGGTTTCGGTGACTAGAACAGCACGGGAAATCAGCTGGAGGTGGACAAATATGGGTAGGTTCTCCTGTGCATCGGCCTATGCGATATTGCATGACAGAGGGCTCATATCTTCGACACAACATAGACTGTGGAAGATCAGGGTTCCGATGAATGTAAAAAATTTCTTGTGGCTTATGTTGGAAAACAAAATACTCACACAGGAAGTCCTTACGGTCAGAGGGTGTATAGTGCAGTCGGGATGTCACCTGTGTAATTCTAGCGTCACAGAGACGCGAGACCACATCATGCATGTGGGAGTGCACCTTTGCAAGAAGATTCTGGATGGGCTTGCGCGCATTTCATGGGACCCAAAGGCAGAATACTATGACGCCACGGGAAAGGGCACGATGGAGTATAATTTGGGCGGCAGGTGCATGTGCTCTTTTGGAGGGAGAGAAACAGGAGGCTATTGTCTAATAAAAGAAAATTAGCAACTGCCATAAGATACGACTGGAGAAATTGAATTATGGCTGAGGAATGTGTGACAAATGGAGTTATAAAATTACTTTGCCCAATTTGATAATGTGAGTTTTGTAAAAATTAAAATATTAAAATACTAGGAGTAATAGTTGTAATTTTAGGGCCTTGTGTATAAATTTTTTCTTTATCAATGAAATTGTTGGCAATTTTTGCCAACCATAAAAAAAAAAAAATGGCTCTAGCGTCACAGTACTGTATGATTTCGGTAAAAAAAAACTGGGTCAAGACGACTTGCAGAGCGCTTGTCTTTTTTATCCCGTCGGAGGGATAAGAAAGAAGGTTGCTAAACAAAAATTTATGCTAAAACTTAGTCCATAATTAAAAGCGCGGTCTGAAGATGTACCATCAAGAGGCGTCTGCACCGATATATTTTTGTTATTTGTAACCATCAAGGGGAAAAAAACATTATGGTAACCATTATAGATTTTTTTATTTTCTTCGGTTTTATTTTAATTTGCTTTTGAACTAGAATATGAATTTTATATATGGTGTGCATACAAATTTTATTACCTCCATATAAAATTACATAGTCAAAAAAATATTTTAATGAGCTAGTCACAACAATTTATTAAACAATTATAAATATTATAAATTATGTTTTTTTATTTAAGTCTCAACTTTACTAATATATATATATATATATACATACACACACACACATGTATATATATATGTGTATATATATACACATGTATATATATATGTGTATATATATACACATGTATATATGGAGGTTGGCTAATATTAAATCAGCTGTTCCTGAGGTCCCTGCAACCAAGTTGTTTTTCAATTTTCGAAGTCCAAAACGTCAATCTAAATCGTTAGATGTGTTCTCTATATTAAAATGTTCTTGGAGACCAAATTTTATATTTTTTGGAATTTTTTTACTATTTATCAAGCCACTTTGAAAATCGATGATCCAACAGTGGCTTCTAGTTTTACTGTTTGGTTAAGCCACCATTAGATCAGAGTTTTTCAAAGTGGCTTAATAAATAGTAAAAAAATTCAAAAAAATGTAAAATTTGGTCTCCAAGCACATTTTAATATAGATAACACATCTAACGGTTTGGATCGACGTTTTGGACTTCAAAAATTGAAAAACGACTTGGTTACAAAATATTATGCACAGTTTTTGATGCATAATATTATGCACGGTTTTTTATGCATAATATTATGCACGGTTTTTGTTGCACAGTTTTTGATGCATAATATTATGCACGATTTTTTATGCATAATATTATGCACGGTTTTTGATGCATAATGTACACTTTTTGATGCGAGAATTATATCAGATTAAAACAACGAACGACTCAGATTCAAATATTTTTTTGTAATGATTACGAAGTTGCGGAATTTTTTTATTTTTCCAAAAATAGAAATACTATAATATTTTTTGTATTTATCTAGAAGTGACTTTTGAACCGAGATCAATAATTCAGATTCAAAGAATTTTTATTTTTTTCCAATAACAAACAATGAAATATTTTAATTTTTCTTACAGCCGCGAAAAATCTGATCTGAAAAATATTGATCCGTGTTATTTGTTTCAGTCCTTCTAATAAACTAAATTATATATTTTTCTATCTAATTTCAAAGAAACATATCAAAAATTTCTAAAACTTTAATAAAAAAATAAAAAAATAAAAACTTTTTTCAAAAAAAAAAAGAAACCAGCGATTGAATAGCCGGTTCCTAATTTTTATTAAAACCGGCTATTAAACCGCTGGTTCTAATAAAAATTAGAAACCGACTATTAAATAGCCGGTTTGGATAGTTTTGATAGAGTTTTGGTGGGCAGAGTTAGCGAATTTCAATGAACAGTAGACATGAATAAAAATCACGGGAATTCCGGATAAAACAAATTATATAAAGTTGCATCTGGCAAATTATTTATTCCAACAGAGTTCAGATAATGGGAAGCAAACAGTCAAAGATGCACTTCTTTTACTGCGATGGATGCTATTAATTTAATTAACAACAAAGTAGCTAGTAGCTATATCAGCCTTGTAAAAAATTAGCTGGTTTAATGAGGCCACATAAAAAATAGATATCAGAACTTTGTTGAAAATTATCCTCAATGACCTGCCCATTTGATTTTATTAAGAATTAAGATTATAATAAATATTAAAAATCCGCCAACGCTAGTTTTTGCTAGAGAGAATATAAAATAATGGAGGCCACATTAACAAATATTAAAATTTTGTATTCATTCGCTTTATTAAATTATTTTTCAACAACAGAGTTCTTACAAGAGACAGAGAAAGAAGAGGTAGCTTAGTTGGTTTAGGAAATAAATTCTAAAATTATTAGTTATTCAAAGATTGAGAGTTTAATTCTCTCGCAAGACACGACTTCACAGTTTTTGTGAAGATTTAAAAAATAAAAAACAAAGAGTTCTTAAAACCGTATAAATGAAGAAGAGCAGTTTGGGTCCAACGTCCATCGGACTCAAATTGAATTCGATGGGTGCAATAACTATCTGATCCTCTTTAAAATTTGTACGTGTTGCTTTAATATCGGTGTACATTTATTTTAATATCTGTGCGCACGGATCTTAAACGAAACGGACAGTTTGGAATCCATCGGACCCAAATTTGTCCCGTAAATGAAAGCTAAGCAGAATGCAGTTAAGACTTAAGAGGAGCAGATCCGAGAAAAAATATCTTGAGTAGATAAGCTGTGCCTTTACCATTTCAACATATGTTAGGGATCTCATTGAAATTGTTCAGAACAAAAAAAAAATGCAGAACTTGGCCTTTGACCAAGTTACTCCCTCGCACAGTCGCACACGACACGAATTAACATCCTCTGAGATATGATAAACTTTGCATGACTTTTTGGAATATCTCAATCGTTAAAATACGTTTTACACGAATCTCAAAACTCAAATAAAACTGGCCCCCTATGCTGGCCCGAATAGGCATCGGACACGTCGGTCACGCAAAAATTGAGATATCTCAGAGAATTGGACTCCACACGACACACTGCTCAGATTCTCTGGTTTTTTTTCCCCCTTGTCGAAAGCACTGTCAGAAAACCCCCCGCCCCCCTCTCCTCTTACTCTCTGCCTCTGTTTGACACCTAACTTGGATGAGACGAATCCATGGTGGATCCCTTAACCTCCGCTGCAGTCAGCTGGGGGTTCTCGGCTGCAGGTTGGCTGATTTCCCCTGTGCTAAGCCTTTTCTTGAACAAATGCTTCGATGCGCTCGGCAGAGATTCGCCCCCACAGTTCCAGTCTCGAAAACGAAAACTCCTTGTAAAATTAGAAAAGCTGCAGACCACACTCTTGCCTCAGCTGCTCATCCTGACAGACGCTGCAAAGCAGAGCGACCACCAGCATCTTCTCAAAGAGTGGCTTCAGAAGCTCAAGTCTGCTTTCTATGAGGCTGAGCATGTGCTCGGTTTAGTCGAGTACCAGCGTCTTGAAAAGGAGGTCAATTCCCTCTTTCCTTCTACTTCCAAATTTAATTTAAATAAATTAAAAGACAAGTTGTCGAATTCTTCATCTGAGGAGACAGATCTCATTAAAAGTCTGGAGAATTTAGAAGAAATTGTTAGTGAAGGTGTAAAATTTGTTCCCCTGCTGAACCTACCAAGCAGTTTTGGCAACAATTCAACTCGGAGTTCTAATGAACAGTATAGGCAAACCATTTCTGCTCCAGGTTCCGTTGTTATTGGTCGTGACAAGGATCGTGATCACATTATAAAATTGCTACGGGAAAATTCCTCGGAATCAACTAGTAACACTAAGAGTTACTCCGTTATGGGAATATGGGGCATGGGTTGGCACATTGTAAAATTGTTACGGGAATGTTTCTTGCAATCAATTACTAATGCTAAGAGCTACTTTGTTACCAGAATATGGGGCATGAGTGTGAACCTATTAAGGGAAAATTTCTCAGAATCAACTAGTAATGCTAAAAGCTACTCCGTTATTGGCATATGGGGCATGGGTGGGTCGGGGAAGACGACCTTGGCACAGTATGTCTGTGAACATGAGGAAGCAGCCAAGTATTTTGATTGCATAATGTGGGTATACGTTTCTGAGAATTTTAATGTCAATGCTATTATGAGGAAAATGTGGGAGTCAGTCTCAAGGACAAGCTGCCCTGATTACGAAAATTTGGATGTGCTAATATCCCAACTTGCTGACAAATTATGTGGGAAAAAGTATTTGTTGGTGTTGGATGATGTTTGGTGCGATAAAGGGGTTAGTGAGGAAGAACTATACCAATTATTTGCCCCTCTAAGAGATGGTAAGCAATTTAGCAAAATATTGGTGACAACACGGAGTGAAGCAGCAGCAAGAGCTTTGGGCTCTACAGAATTGATCAAATTACCAGAACTTGCAGATGAGGATTTCTTATCATTATTTATGAGCCATGCATTCCGTGATGTAAAAGTCAATGAGTATCTGGAGAAAAGATTACGAGCAATAGGGGAGAAGATTGTGAGAAAATTATGTCGTTTGCCACTAGCTGCAGCAACTATGGCAGGTCAATTGCGTGTTAGACTAGACCCAGAATTTTGGTCATCCATGCTAAACAGAAGCTTGTTAAATGATACCATGGGAGCATTGTATTTGAGCTATCAGCACCTATCTCCCACATTGCAACGATGCTTTGCATTTTGCTGCTTGTTTCCTAAAGGGCATCAATTTGAGCATGACCACTTGGTTAATTTATGGATTGCAGAGGGTTTTGTAGAAACCGAGGATAGTAATGAACATATGAAGGATATTGCTAATCGGTATATTTTGGAGTTGATTTCTAGCTCTTTCTTTCAAGTTGACAAATGGTATAATAAACGTTACTCTTTGCATGACCTAATGCATGATCTAGCCCAATATGTTTCTGAAGGTGAATATTTTAGAATTGAAAGTGGTGAAAAGAAGGCTATCCCTGGCCATACTCGACATTTATTTGTTGGAAGTAATATGCTTGGGGAGTATGTGGAGAAAATATCCAAGCTCAAAGATCTACGTACAATTATTGTTTCCAAATCATTTTCTGATCTCTTTTTAAAAGAAGCAGACCTTAATGCTCTTTTTACGAAGTTAAGGAAATTATATGTAGTGGAAATAAAGGTGGATAGTGTTAAAAGAATTCCTAAATCTGTGATTGGATTGAGAAACCTGCGATACCTCCATTTTTGGACAGAACAAGATGCTCCTTTTATATCACTAAATAGACTTTATCAATTACGTATCTTATGGATCCCTAGCCAGGTTCCTGATGTTGGGAGACTAATACTACTTCAAGAGTTGGGAAAGTTTCATATTAGAATGGAAAGTGGGTTTGAGCTGAAACAGTTGGAGCATCTAAAAGAACTTTATGGATCATTATCTATTTATGGTTTAGAGGATGTCAAAAGTAAGGAGGAGGCAGATCGAGCAAAGTTATCTGACAAAAAAGGCCTCCATAAATTACATTTTTCTTGGGGCTATGGAAGTAGAGATGTCGATGTCGAAGTCGAAATTCTAGATGGTCTTTGTCCACCACCTCAAATAAAAGAGCTGACTATTGCAGGATATAGTGGTAAGAGGTTCCCCAGTTGGATTTTAGAAAATAATGATAACATTACCCACCTCAAGCATCTTGAACTTGCTAACTGTAGACACTTGGAAGCCCTACACAGAATAAATGAACTATCGGATCTTCTATCTCTTACCATCTCTTTTCTTCCTAGGTTGAAGAGTTGGGTACCTCTTCCCTTGAATCTAACTCAATTGAAAATTTGTCGTTGTCTCTCTCTTGCTTTTGTGTGCAAAAGAGATTTAGAGATGATAATGTCAACAAAGAGCACACAAATATCCCAAATTCTGACTTTCAATGAGAACCACAGCGGAGATAGTGTTCTCTCCATTTCTTTTCAGTTTGGGTGTGTTAAGGAAATGATGAAACTGGGTGATCATATAGAAGAACAGGAATTAGCAACCATTTCAGAAGATTTGAAGAAATGCTTAGAGAAAAGGTTAGACCTCATTTACCAGCTTGAAGAGGTTAATGTTGAACTCTTCCTGCCCCTTGCCCTCGAGAAACTTTCAATTGAATCATGGATCATTACAGACAAAATCTTAGCTGAGTCTTTGCACGGTCGTACCTCTCTAACCGAGCTGATATTACATGATATTATTTCTATCACATGTATCCCTAAAGAGGTGCTTAATTCCCTGAACAATCTCATGGTTCTCAAAATCAGTGTATGTGTGTTTCTTAGGTCGATTGGAGGTTGGGATGCTCATAGTACCCTTGAAGAATTCTATATAAATAGCTGCCCCAACCTTATATTAGATGTTTCAAGCAGCAGAGACACTGTTGAAGTAACATCGTCATCACGCAGGAGGAAAACTAAATCTAGTGTTCTGAAAGGTGCTACATTTGAGGGCTGTATGCCTTCAGATGATATGTTCCAGGGTCTAGTATCCCTAGAAAACTTACATTTTCAGGACTGTTCAACCCTAGTGAATCCCCATCTTGGTCATTTGAAGGAACTCAGTACCCTACAATTACGTTATTGCTCAAACCTTGCTTCACTAAGGGGCTTAAGTGAGTTGAAGAATCTTAAATGTTTAAAGGTGCTGTATGGGTGTGAGGAGTTCAAATGCTATTCAGATGCTGATAAGTTGCCCCAGTTGGAAGAACTTTGCATCAACAGGTGGTCACTGCTTGAACAACTTGTCTCAAGGGATGGGTTTTCATCTCTTGTTTCTCTAGAACTTCTTGATGCACATCAAGAATACTTTTCTCAAGAAGAATGTGAGGTGTTTTGTTTTCTCTCTTCCCTCAGAGCAATAAAATTTTCTAATTGTAAAATGCGCTCGTTGCCCAATTTGTTGTGCCTTCGTTCTCTCAGAGATCTGTATATCTTTCACTGTGAAAATCTAAGTTCTCTCCCAGAAGTGCCACCATCAGTCCAGTCGATTCAAATTCATTTCTGCGACGAAGAGTTCACAAGGAGTTGCAACGATCCAAATCATCCAAATTGGCATAAGATTTCCCACATCCCTAAAAAGAGTATTACTCCAAGTTTCCCATGGCTAGAAGGTAATTTTGATTTGCACGAGCCAAAGAATTTTGTTTTTGCAGCTTTAGCATAATGTTCTTTTTTTTTTTGGCTAAAGCATGGTGTTCGTGATTTTGGTACTACTGCAAACATTTAATCAACAGTTTATTCAACTACCTGCAGGTTGTTGATGAAGTTTCAATTGTGCTGGAAATAAAATGAGAGAAAAAATGTAATAGATGAGTTTCCAATAGCCTTTTGCTTACAATCTCCTGCTTTGCATTTGCTATTTTGTTAAAAAATGATAAAAAGAAGAAAAACAAAAAAATGAAAAGAAAAAAAATTAATCAGCTTTGTGTTTTGTATATAGAAGCATATGGTTGGTTGGAATTTCTGTGATGTTGTGTTTTTATGTGGCAATGTCTGTCGCAGTCATGCAAGTGTTATGCTTATTTTGGTTTCAAATCCAAAAAAAAAAAAAAAATCTGGAGCTGGATTGGAGAACCCTTCAAACGTTTCTGTATCTTGCCAAAATAAAATAAAATAAATCTTCTCGAAGTGCATGTTTCCAAGAAAGAACTGATTGGGTCCAAAATGGATGTCTCGATGAAGCTACAATTATTTAAGGTGCATTAATTTAACTTTTAGATATCCAAATGCTCTTATTATATATTTTTATAAGTCTCATTTAATTGATCTCTCTTTTTGAAATACCATATCACATGCAGGTTCTTAGATGCGGTACGTCATCATTTACTAAAAATTGAAGATGAAAGTAAGGTTTGTGTCTTTCCAGTCAGTTGTTTTCTTTTGTCAGATGCGCCTTCGTTTCAGTGTGTTTCAAACCAAAGAAATTAAAGTTTGCATTTATTGTATGAACTATTTTTCTTTGCTATTGCTGCTACCTATCTCAATATGTATATTTGTTTGGTCTTATTCTGTTATTGTAATAATCGGTTATCAAATTCAAGGTGTGATAGATAAACCTCATTCAAGTGTGTGAAATGTTTATTCTTTTAGACAACTAGATGAATCAAATTGATTATGTTAAGTTGTTAACCTATGATTTTTCTTTCATTTCAATTTTAGTATTTAATTCGGATCTAGAATAAGGTTTTTGGTTAATTTTTCAAATATGCATGGGATAATTACCAAATCAGATGGCTGCGGGGGATCAATGGATCTGAATTGGTCTGATACCTGGTCAGAATTAATATTTATACATGAAATGTATACAGAGCCATTCGTGACAAATTGTTTCCCTAGAAGCCCTATATGTTTATATTGTACTAATTAATTACAAAACCCAAATCAGCCTTTTGTCTAATAGAAAAAAGACAAATCTACTTATAAAAAGTCGTATGTTCAAAATCTAAATAACAAACATTTTATGAATATTGAAATTTACATGCTATATCTCTATCTTTCTCTAAAATAAATCACAAAACTCAAAGGTGTGGGGGTAAATATGCCCCAATTATGCCTGACATCCTTATCATTCAACATTATCTCCATATTAAAGTGTACTTGGAAATCAAGTTTCATATTAAAGTGCCTTGAATCAATTGTTAATAATCGTTCTTTACTTTTCAAGTGGTCAATTAAATTGATAGAGCGCATAGGTCCTTTCTGTGGAAAGGAAATGACACGCGCAAGGAAATAAATTGCTTAGTCAATTGGCCTACAGCAACATATTGCACTACAGCAACATGAGAAATGTGCTCCAATTTAGGTATAATTTTCATATTGCACTACAGCAACATGAGAAGATCATTGAACTTTGGTGGGAATCAAGGAGGCGTATGGTAAAGCCGACAGCTCAGGGTATGTTTGGATGCACAAGAATAGCTACTGTTCTTAGAATTGCATTGTTATTCGGAACAAGGTGCATCCAAACAAGAAATAGAGCTATTCGGAATAGCTACTATTTTTAGAATAGCATTACTATTCATTATTCTTACAAAATATGAAATAGCATTTGTTGCTTTCAATATTAATACTAATCTAATATTTAAACTAATATTATATTACATTTAATATTTAAATTAATATTATATTGTAATATATTTAATCTAATAATATATTATATTTAATATAATATTTTATTTAATACAAATATAATATTTAAAATAATATTATATTACATTTTAATATTTAAATTAATATTATATTATATTATATTTAATATAATATTTTATTTAATACTAATCTAATATTTAAAATAATATTATATTACATTTAATAATTAAATTAATATTACATTGTATTATATTTAAACTAATATTTTATTCAATACTAATCTAATATTTAAAATAATATTATATTACATTTAATATTTAAACTAATATTATATTACATTTAATATTTAAACTAATATTATATTATATTTAATATAATATTTTATTAATACTAATCTAATATTTAAAATAATATTATATTACATTCAATATTTAAACTAATATTATATTACATTAATCTAATATTTTATTTAATACTAATCTAATATTTAAAATAATATTATATTACATTTAATCTAATATTTTATTTAATACTAATATAATTTTTAAAATAATATTATATTACATTTAATATTTAAAGTAATATTATATTATATTTAATATTTAGAATAATATTATATTACATTTAATATTTGAATTAATATTATATTGTATTATTTTTAATCTTACACAAATTATTAAACAGTAGCTATTCCCACCAAACTCTATTTCAAATATGTAATCCAAATAACTTTTTCACTGTTCTGAATAGCACTGTTCTTAAACAGTAGCTATTCTTATTTACTATTCTAAACAGTAGCTATTCTAGCTATTCTAGAGTTCATCCAAACGTACCCCGAGACTCTGTGTGGGTATTGAGATGTTGGGTTTTATGGCGTGAACGTAACAGGTGGCTGTTTGCGGCCAATAATAAGAGCATACCAGAATTAATAGGTATAACCATAGTGACAAGATTCGCGAATTATTCGTGAAATATTTGGTTTTTTGGTGATGCCAAACTGAACAGCGAATTATTCGGTTGACCGAACTTTGACCGAATAATTCTCGAATAATTCGCGAATTTTACGAATTATTTCCAAATTTTTCTCAGAATTTTTTTTTTGGTTTTTTTTTGTTTGTGCTCCCTTACATAACTGAGATCTCTGATCTGAATAATACCAAATCATTTCTGAATTATACCCGAATTATTCCCGAATCAAGAATTTTTGACATCGCCGAACCGAACCCGAAAATTGATTTGTCACTATGGGTATAACAACAATGAAGATTAACAGTTGACATAGGAACCTCTTGACACAGGGCATAGAGGATTCTATTTATTTCAAATATTGTAAATATATAGGGTGTGGTGCTTTCTGTTAAAAACTTTCTTATTATTAATGAAATCGTCGGTAGAGCTATGCTCACTGATCTTAAAAAAAATAAAAATAATTGTAAACCAAATAAATATTTTCTCAAAAAAAAATTAAATAATAAATTAAACACAGCAAAATAAAAATACAAGACTCCAAATAGGCAACGCATTTCGTTTCTCAACACACAATCTCATCAAACATATAGCTACGTTGCCTTTCCATAGTTATTAATCTATGATTTCATATTAATTAATTGTAAAGAATTGTATCAGCATTGTATCGGATATTTATATGGATATCGGATTGAGTTTCTATCCAAATTAACTGGATCCAAATCAGGACCAAATTGGATAAAATTAGTGTACATGTAGTAGTCAACTTGAGCATTTTGATATCTTGGAGCACGACAAGCGTACAAGATCATCTGACAAATATCATGTCAAAAAAGCAACCATGCCTATCTGATATGCCATGCCAATAATTACAAAAAAAAAAAATATTTATATGCCTATCTGATAAGCGAGATGGTCCTCTGTTGGGATGCCTTACTGCATTGCTTAGTCTTCAAAAATAGAATGAGTCACTGAAAGGTTGGACCCACTTTGACAGATACCTATAAAAGATAGACGGTTTACAACACTAGGTAGCATCTACCAGGTTTTCACAAAACAAATGATGGACGGTTGCTGAGAATTAGAACTGACCAAGGTATAAAAAGGAAAAAGTTCTGATGGAGTGTATAATTGAGACTATGAAGTTAAGTCTTTTTTTTTTTTTTTTCCAAAAAATAGTTCTGATTGATACTTTAAAAAGTTCTTCAACTGGACCAAGTTTGATACTTTATGATATATTAATTGATATTACTTTTATTTTTATAGCATTAAGAAAGATGTCGAATGGATCTGGCATTTAATTGTACTATATTATAATTACGCTCCTTCAATTTTCTACCATAAAAAATAGAAACCAGTACCTGAGCAGTGTCAATTGAGGTTACACAGTAACAATTACACAGTAAAAAAATGAAAACAAACAAAGACACACATCTTTATTCTGAGGCATTGTAGCGAAACACAACATTACATGATTTGCCACAAGCAACAGATTCTTATTTCTCCCCACTTGCATCAAACAAACACACCAAAGAGACACTAATTAAATTTGGGACATATATGGCTTCTCACTCTGATTTCATCAGTGTTTAGGAGCAGAGTGGGTCCCATTTGGAGGGCCCAAAAATATAACTCCAGCAGAATAAATGCCTTGCTTTCCGCCTTGGTTTCCTCCTGGTGCAGGCTTCACATCGGCCAGGTACAAGTTTGCACCATAAATACCGGGCAAGTACAGCGGCACGTTACAGTAACTCAGTGGTGACCAGTCTATGTAAGCCTTGCACCGGTTTGGATCAAAGCTTGATACGTCATTCCATATGAGATAGAAGTAGCCGTTTGCACCACTTGTGGTTATCACTGAAATAAACTTCCAGTCTTTGTCGAAGCACGAAACTCGAACAATAACATCTAAGAGATTTCATGTCAAAATAACAAAACCATGTAGTCATGCAAAAGGAATAAATTTTGAGTAATAAATAGTTATATAATGCATATAATTAAAATGTATAACAAAAGAATGAAAGCATACGTTCAACAGGAGAAGAGTTTGCATAAACAGGTGGTTCGCATGAAGTGCAAGAGACAACACCTACAACAGCAATAGCAGTGTAATTGGTGGGCCCAGTTGTCATTGGAGGTGATTGCCTTGTAGCAGAAACTTTAGAAGGAATTGGGCCTACAAGAAGCACCAAAACAGAAACTAGAGCTACTAAAACAAACTTTGGAGCCATTGAGTGATTTTGTTGCAATTAAGCTAAAAATGTGTGAATATATGAGATAATGCTTTGATGAAATGAGTTAGTTGATAACTGGAGGCTATTTATAGAGGGTTTTTGAAGGTTTAGTTTTGTTTGCATGTATAATTCAATTTTTAAACGTAGTTTTTACTCAATTTTTTTTTTAAACGTAGTAGATATCTATTTCTTAATTGGATCATATATAGTTAGGTCTGGAGTTTGTGCCAATTTGAGTGAAAAAGAAGCAAGAGATTGAATAGGTGACAGCTTGAAATTAGTTATTCTTATCCAGGATAATTTATTGGATATTAAAAGATTTGCCCAGACATAAAAACAATTTGAGAGTAGGATTAGGCAGAGGCAATGGAAACGGACCCGCAAAACAAAAGAACCCGATGAATACCAGATATAATTAATAGGGTTTTCTAGCTTAATTTGTGAAGTTCTGGGAAAAATAAACAATTATTATTAGTAGAAGTAAACAGGAATTTCAAAGTGTATTGGGTGGCACACACTCGGAAAGAACCCACTAGAGAAAAAATATTGGTTAATATTGCGAAAAAAAAGACAACAAAAATTATGAACACAATTTTTTTTTTCTTTTCAAATAAACCTTGAACCCTCTTTTATTCAAATTCAACGTGCTACTTATGGTAGCAGGCTAGGTACTTATTTCCTGCTAACTGTCTAAATTGAAGAATACAATTTTGCTGAATTAATTTCAAATTCATAATATTATACCACAAATTTTCGTATTTTCTATAACCGTACAGGTTTAGTACCGGTAATATGGAGCAATAATTGAGTTACAAATCCAAATATAATTAGTTCCTTGTTAAGAACTCAATCAAATGCTTGTGATTGGAGCAATACAATTCCCAAGAGTATCTCATTCCTCAATACAGGGTACTAGAAGAAATAAATGGATTTCCGCACCTACGACTATTGTTTTGTCTAATTCTTCTTTCAATAATCGGAGTCTGGGACTGGGAGTAACGGGAAACAGCCGAACATGGGCAAATAGGGGGGCGCAAACGGATCGGATAATATCTGTATCCGGATATATATTCGAAAATTAGATACGAATATCTGATATTGAATATCCGTGCTGATACGAATATGGATATGATTTTAAATTTTAATTATCCGTATCCAAATAGTTAATATATGTCATATAGTTTTAAGAGTAGAACTAGGGTGCTCCTAAGTTCACCCAACCTCTTGTGAACTTGACTCTAAAATATATTGAATCGATTTTAAACGATGAATCCAAACCGTTGAAATCCTTCTACCTAATGATTGATGCGTCTACATGTAAAAATTTAAAAGTTTCAAATTAATTTAATATAGAGTCAAGTAGTCAAAGGAGTCCAAAAAATGAATGCATTAAAATTAATTTATAAACCTTAAACTTTTGACCACTTGACTCTATATTAAATTAATTCGAAACTTTTAAATTTTTACATGTAGACGCATCACGCATTAGGTAGAAGAGTTTTAACGGTTTGGATTCATCGTTTAAAGTTGATTCGATATATTTTAGAGTCAAGTTCACAAAGGGGGCTTGTGAACTTAGGAGCACCCTAGTTCTACTCTAGTTTTAATATATATTATAATCTATGTATATATTTACGGATATCCGATATTCGATCCGTATCGTATCTGACATATCCGTCTAATATCTAATTTGTATCTGAACAAAAATAAAATAAATATATACAATATGGTTTTTACCACTATCCGATCCGTTTGCACCCCTAGGGGCAGATGCTGACTGGAAATTGTCTAATCCGTATTAATATTAGTATGGATTAAGGTGTGTGCAAATTTTAACACGGATCGTACGGCATGGGCATCAAACTAAATTTGATTTGATGTTCAGTAAATTCTCACTCCAATAGAAATCAAGGAATGTCAGATTTGGATTGAAATCGTCTGATCCGCATCAAAATTTGAGCAGACAACTTAAAAACTTCCACAAATTAAGTGCGCACAATATTATTGCGGTAGGAACCGTTTCAATCGAACATCAGATCAAATTTGATGGAATACAACTTGGTCAACAGTTGTGAAAGAACTATCATCCAACCTTTACGGATTTTGAGTTCATACCATACCTTGTAAAAGAACATCATAATTTTGAGAACAGAGCGGGTCCGATACCCATCGAACCTACTTTTAGGTTCAACAAGTTTCACGACTGTCCGATCTATCTAAAGATCTGTGCGTATAAAAATTGAAATAAATTCACACAAAATTTAAAGTATTGCATGCGAATCTTAAAGCAGATTAAACGATAATTGAACCATCGAACCAAAGTCATCGGACCTAATCTCAAAGTCCATAATTTTCAGGCCCGGTTGATCGAGTGACCTCACCCAATGGACGTTAACAGGCTTTTTCTACTTGGGCCTGGTAGCAGCTTCTAGAAAAAAGGTATTTGAACAAAAGTTTCAAATTTCTCCTCGGGGATGTCGCCAAGAAACGCCAGCCACTGTGGTCTCCTCTTTTATAAAATCCCTGTAATACCTCACGGGAACTGAGAAATTGAGAATCCCAAAGGAGTTTGCAGTTAACAACACAGATCGCCATTCACCAGCCGTCTGGAAAAATCCATGGAAGTTACAAAATTCGCGCCACTTCGGATAGGTGGCTAAGAAACGCCAACTACTGTGGCTCTTCGCCGAGTATCAATCCCTGTAGCCTCTTATCTGAAGTGCGATTACAAAGAATACAACCATGTAGGAGTGACACAACACAGATCGGTATTTATCAAGCGATGTAAAAAACCTAAATATGATAACTCAGTGGCCATCCTTATCGGGAAGTAACTGAAGCGCACTCTCTTCTATTTAAGCGCGCTCTCTTTCCCAGTTTTCTTCACACCAAACCATACAATTGAGTGTGCGAAGAGAGGAATTTCCGCCATTTTTCTCGTGTGTTTTCTTAGGTATGTTTTTTTTTTTTTTTATTTGGAAAATTTGAGATTTTTTTCTAGATTGATGTGATATTCCCCTGCTCATCACATAAATGAAATATTTCCATGCAGTCGATTGTGTTAAAGAGGAATCAGGAGCTACTGTCATTGAGCTAAAGGTTGGTATCAGATAAAATCAGGTGCTATTGTAAAAGCATAATGGGAATATCAACAACAGATGAGAACGGCTTACCGGTGGCTCCCATTTTTAAACAACTTAGAGAAGACACTCTGCGATTTTTCAACAATTCTGTCACATTCGTTCCTGGCAATGGCTTCAAAATTCTGCTTTGGGAACAAAATTGGGGACACGGTTTCATAAAACACAGGCTGCCGTATATTTACTCATTCGCAGTACAACCGCAAGCAACACTGCAACAGTTCACGGCAGCGTCCAATGTGCTCGCCCATTTCAGGCCAAATTTATCCAGTGAGGCGCAATCTGACTTGCAAATCTTAATGCGGTGGACCACGGCAGTGGCTCAACAACCGAATACACCAGATCAAATCAGATGGAACTGGACCTCCAACGGGGAATTTTCAGTTAAATCAGCATACACGGCGCTAAAAACAGGACCATGCATAGATACGGACATCAGGCGCATCTGGACCCTTCAGGCGCCGCCACGGATGCTTATTTTCGGATGGCTGATGCACCAGAATAAGATCCTGACGCATGACAATCTCATGAAAAGAGGCATTCACATTGTGAGCAGATGCACATTGTGTAAGGCGGACACTGAGACAGTGCAACATCTGTTCAGAAAATGTGCATATACCAGACGGGTTTACAGTGAACTTAGAGAAAAACAGCCCTCTGACAGATGGCCGCTACATCCCACACACAAAACATCAAGTGCAAGATGGACGGACAGACTAACAACAATGCAAAAAACAATGATGCTAATCATGACATTTGTAGTCTGGCGAGAAAGGTGCGCAAGGTCGTTCACGGAATCTGTCAGATTACCATCAGAACTGGTACAGGACATATTTCAACAGTTGGAATACTTGAAAACGCACCAGGGATCAACGGGGGGCATAGATGGCAGAAGCTCTTTCAATGGCGAGAGACACGACTAAACGAGCTGCTTCACATTGAGTTAAATTTAATGGCTCAGATTTGATGTATCTTAGACTGCTTTTATTTGGGCTTTTATTAGGATAACTAGGTGGATGTTTAGATTTATGCTTTATGCTCTTCTTACTCTTTCATCAGCTCAACTGTTTTGAGCAAATCTTGTTTTACATTTTTTTCTTCTTTTCAACCTCAAGCAGGTTACATACTCTGTAATCGCACTTATGATCAAATATGGGCTAGACCCCTATTTTTACTCAAAAAAAAATCAGGTGCTATTGTCATGAAGTTGGTATCAGAGAAACTCCTAATCAGGTGAAATTATGAACCTTTTTTTTTTGTCATGATGGGGTTATAATTTGAAAGCACACAATTTGTGATGCCCCTTTCTGTTGCTCCTGATTAATAATCTAATAGGAAGATTTATCACTCTTTCTCTGAAAGACCATTTCCTAAGAAAATTTCCATTAAAATATATCGTCCCATGTCTTTTCCTACAGTAGGACTCAACAAAGATTTCCCATACACATAACTTTTTTACAAAATTGTTAAATATGCTTAAACTATGTACATTTTCTCTTCAATAATTTATTTTGTGAAATGTCCAGGTTGTATCGCAAACATTTTATGCGTACGTATAGGTAAAATTTAAATTTCAAGCTCAATAATGAATTCAAGATCGTCTTCATAAATTTGTTTCCAAAAATTTTCAATTGAAATATGTGATTCAAAGGCTGCAATTAAAGGATCCAAGTACTTGCATAAAGAATAAATCAGAGTAAATTTTTTACATACTTTTGTTCATTTATTCCTCCATTTTAAAAAATACAACACCTTTTACTGTATATCATCAATTTTTTGGATGCAATTTCACAGCAATTAGAATAAGAAGACCAATAAATAAGAGCATCAATGAGCAATTTCGAAGTTGGGAATTGCACAATTCATAGATGGCTATAATGAGGGTATGTGAACCACCAGAAAATTGTCTCACCATTCAGGTTCTTGTAACTGGAATGTACAGTCTAGTTAATTTTTGTTTGGTTTGTGCTGTGGGACCTCCATATTATATGAACTATTTGTTGTCACAAACAATGTGTTCAAGAAAAGTATATATGGTGTTCCTGTTGCTCAAATCATGCAAAAAGTATATTAGTCTGTGCATTTCTCTTACAAGACCCGGACTGGTGAGATAACTTCTGTATGACTCACAGGCCCTTATTATAATTTAATCTAGAATATAGTAGTAGTCCTTGAACCTCGTTGGAGCTCATTATTGCTCTTATTTAGGGTTGATATAAGATTCAAGTAGTTGTGCAGTAGCATCCAAAGATATTGAAAATGATTTTTAAGTAATTGTGATCCTTATTGGGAAGTAACCGAAGCAGAGCTCTCTTCTATTTAAGCATATTCTCTTCTATTCCAATATATTTTTTGGATGCAATCTCACAATTACTAGAATAAGATGAACAGTAAATAAGGGCATCAATGGGCTAATTTCGAAGTTCGGGATTGCACAATTTATAGATGGCTATAATGAGGGCTTCTGTGAGCCACCAGAAATTTGTCACACCATTCAGGTTCTTGCAACTGAAATGCACCGTCTAGTTAATTTTTGTTTGGTTTGTGCTGTGGGACCTCCATATTATATGAACTATTTGTTGGCAAAAACAAAGGGTTCAAGAAAAGTATGTATGGTGTTCTTGTTGCTCATATCAGACAAAAAATATATTGGTTAGTGCATTTCTCTTACAAGACCCGGAATGGTGAGATAACTTCTGTTTGACTCGCAGATGCCCTTATTATAATTTCATCTATATAGTAGTACTCCTTCAACCTCGCTGTAGCACATTATTTCTCTTATTTAAGGTTTGTAACTTTGTATGAGATTCTAGTAGTTGTGCGGTGGCACCCTAAGATATAGATAATGATTTTCAATTAAGTGTCATCCTTATTGGGAAGTAACCGAAGCGTACTCTCTTCTATCTAAGCACGCACCAAACCACACAATGGGAGTGCGAAGAGAAGAATTTTCACCATTTTTCTCAACTACGCTGGGATGGCGGCCATTGGAGTAATACTTAGAGGCGTGTATTTTCTTATTTGGAAATTCTCAGCTTTTTTTTCTTAGAATGATGTGATATTCCCCTGCTCATCACTTAAATGAAATATTTGCATGCAGTCGAGTGTGTCAAGGCAGAATCAGGAGCTACTGTCATGGGGCAAGAGGTGGGCATAAGAGAAACTCTTAATCAGGTGATATTTTTATTTTTTACATTTTTGTTATTTAATTACTATTTCGAACCAAGCAGGTAAGATATAGGAGGAAAAAGGCTATTTTTTTGTTGCGTGGTGTTTTCAAATTATTGCATTATAAGAGGTCCCCTAATGGATTATAATTTGAATATACACAACTTGTGATGCCCTTTTGTGTTGCACCTGATTAATGATCTTATAAGTCATTCTCTGAAAGACTACTTCCCGAGAGAAGTTGTTTATAAGTCATGTTTAGTAAAATGTAGTCTTCCATTAAAATATATCGTACCATGTCATAACTATTATAGAAAATTGTTAAATATGCTTAAACTATGTACATCTTCTCTAATTTATTTTGTGAAATGTCCAGGTTGTAATTTGGGATGCACTTCAAATTGGGTATCACAAAACATTTTATGAATAGAGGTAAAATTTAAAAATTTCATGCTCAATAATGCATACAGGATCGTTTTTATAAATTTGTTTCCATTTAAATTTTCCAATTGAAATACATGTTTCTAATGCTGCAATTGAAGGATCAAGTACTTGCTTAAAGAATAGATAACAGTAAATTTTCCACATACTTTTGTTCATTTATTCCTCCATTTAAAAAATATAACACCTTTCAATATGTACAATTAATTTTTTGGATGCAATCTCACAGTTACTAGAATAAGATGAACAACAAATAACAGCATCAATGGGCTAATTATCGAAGTTGGGGATTGCACAATTCATAGATGGCTATAATGAGGGTATGTGAGCCCCCAGAAATTTGTCACACCATTCAGATTCTTGTAACTGGAATGTACTGTCTAGTTAATTTTTGTTTGGTTTGTGCTGTGGGACCTCCATATTATATGAACTATTTGTGGTCACAAACAATGGGTTCAAACGAAGTATATATGGTGTTCCTGTTGCTCAAATCAGGCAAACAAAAATTAGTCAGTGCATTTTTCTTATTAGACCCGGACTGGTGAGATAACTTCTGTATGACTCGCAAGCCCTTATTATAATTTAATCTGGAATATAGTAGTAGTTCTTGAACCTCGCTAGAGCTCATTATTGCTCTTATTTAAGGTTGGTATAAGATTCAAGTAGTTCAGTAGCATCCTAAGATACTGGAAATGATTTTTAATTAAATGTCATCCTTATTGGGAAATAAACGAATCATAGCTCTCTTCTATATAAGCATACTCTTTTCTAATTAAGTGTCATCCTATGAGAGGAATTTTCGCCATTTTTCTTATCTACGTTGCGATGGTGGCCATCAGAGTAATACTTAGGTAAGTATTGTTTTTTATTTGGAAATTCTGAGTGGGTCAAGGCAATATCAGGAGCTACTGTCATGGGGCTAAAGATTGGTATCAGAGGAAGTTCTTAATCGGGTAATATTTTGATTTTTTTTGTTACTTGCCTGTTGCAAATAAAGCAGGTGAGTTGTTGTAGGAAATATGTTATTTTCTATTGTGTGGTGTTTTCAAATTATATTGTATTAGAGGCCCCAAATGGGATTATAATTTGAAAATACACAATTTCTAGTACAAGTCATGTTTAGTCAAATGTTGTCTTCCATTAGAATTTATCGTAGCATGTCCTTTTCTACTGTAGGACTCAGATAAAGATTTCATATAGACTTAACTTTTTAGAAAATTGTTAAATATGCTTAAACTGTGGTCATTATCTTCAATAATTTATTTTGTTAACTGTCCAGGTATTTTGTAATTCACCTCAAATTGGGTATAGCAAACATATTATGCGTAGAGGTTAAATTAAAAAATTTTAAGATCATTAATGAATTCATGATCATCTTCATAAAAATTTGTTTCCATTTAAAATTTTCAATTGAAATATGCATTTCAAAGGCTGCAATTAGAGGATCAAGTATTTCCATAAAGAATACAACACCTTTCAATATGTACCGTTAATTTTTTGGATGTAATCTCACAGGTATTAGAATATGATGAACAATAAATAAGAGCATTAATAAGATAATCTCTAAGTTGGGGATTGCACAATTCATAGATGGCTATAATAAGGGCTTGTGTGAGCCACAAGAAATTTGTCACACCATTCAGGTTCTTGCAACTGAAATGCACCGTCTAGTTAATTTTTATTTGGTTTGTGCTGTGGGACCTCCATATTATATGAACTATTTGTTGTCACAAACAATGGTTTCAAACGAAGTATATATGGTGTTCTAGTTGCTCAAATCAGGCAAATAAATATATTAGTTAGTGCATTTCTCTTATTAGACCCGGACTGGTGAGATAACTTCTGTATGACTCGCAGGCCCTTATTATAATTTAATCTGGAATGTAGTAGTAGTCCTTGAACCTAGTTGGAGCTCATTATTGCTCTTATTTAGGGTTAATATATATAAGATTCAAGTAGTTGTGCAGTAGCATCCAATGAAAGATATTGAAAATGATTTTTTAAGTAATTGTCATCCGTTATGTTGGTACAATCTGAGCATGTGATCAATGATGAGAATTAATCTGAGATCATCCGTTATTTTCAACACATTATTCAAGTTGATGTGATGAGCTCACTGATTGGCATGTGCATTTGTTCAAGATGAGAGGGGCTCACATTATATAAAACCGGCAAGGCAATTGCATGATGACACATTTTGGAATAATATTGGCTCATCAGAAATATTGAGAGCAGAACTAAAATTTAAAATTGGAGGGCTAAATATGATATTATAGTGTATTTTTATTTTATAAGGAGAGTTAAAAAATTGTTGACCCCTAAATATATAATAAAATAAAATAGAATGGAGAAATAAAAAAAGTCAAGGAAATAGAAGAAATAGAATATAATCAAAAGCAGAATAAAGAGGGGAAATGGAGATGTATGGTTCTACCCAATAAAGAGATGAGAGCATGAGGCATTCAGGCAGCGAAGAGAGAGATCCAAATAGAGGAACCCGCAATTAATAAAAACCATTTTTTCCCGAAAGACCACAAAAAAATGTCAATTTTTTTGAGCGAAGAAATAAAAGACACTAACAAAACTATAAATATTTATAAAAAATAAAAAATATAAAAACAGCCGCAAATTTATTTATGGGGTGGTTAAGCAACTCCTGCTAGCACTGCATGAATTTACTCATGGAAATATTCACTGTAAAATTTGCACACCAGCGAGCCTCTACTTAAATTTTAATGTAGGTACCTAAAAAGGAAATATCACTTCTCAGTTGTATCTATTTTTATGGACTCTTTTGAGATTTCTTTCGAAATGGGTTAAAATTAATATACATATCATTTTAATAGATATTTAAAAGAGGGTTTCCAATCTTGTTAATTAATAAAGCTAATTTTAGATTCTTTCGTTATGCTTATTACTAAACTTGTTGCATTTTTTATCAGAGCAATGTTCTTCATGTGAGAGCTCGTAGGTTCGAAATATGAAATGACTAATTCTTTGTGAATATTAAATAATTTGGTGGCTTGACCTCCAACCTTAACTAAAAAATTCTACACCAGCAAGGACAAAAAATGTGAAGCCAAAAAGGTACTAAACACTACTTATTAATTGAAATTTTTTAGTATTGCTCAAAAAATTTTAATTTTTACAAAAAGTTATACTATTAGTCTTGTATAAAAATAAATTACACAACAATTGTTAATCTAGCCTCTCTATCTCAATTTTCTTTAAGAAAACAGTTGCGTATTTTTTTTTTTAAGGAATCCATGTACAACTTCTGTTGAAAATATAAAGGGACCCGATAAGCCTCAGACTTAGACCCGTTAAGGATAATTGCATCATTGGCTAGTTGTTAGAAATAAATGGAGCAATTAATACCTCCACCTGTATTTCTATTTCTTTGTATCGTTAGAAACCAATAGGCAATCATTACTTGTACAGTAGGCATACATTAGAAACTTTTGTATAAAAGGCACACAGAAGCCACAGTAAATATTATTAGTTTGAATAAATTCTTTTTCTTCATCTCTCTGTTTTTATCTTTAATTCTCAATATGGTATCTGAGCAGGACTAATATCCTGACTCAAAAGCAAACAAATCCACAGACAAGAACTGTGATCCAAAAAAGCTGAGTTTTAGGTTAGTAAAAATTGCAAACAGCACCAGCAACTGATAAAACAGAACCACAGCAACAATGGCATAAAACAATGAGAAGCTCACAGGAGTAATGTTAAATGGCAAGAATTACCATTTGTAGGCAAGACAAGTTACTTTTGCCATGAGAGGGAAAGAAAAAAGTAATCACATCAATCCAGAGTTCAAAGCTCCAGAATCAACCACAACATCAAGCGAAATGGAAAGCAAGTGACCATCAGGTAATCACTTGGCTCCTTGTAACAATGGAACCTCAAGTAGCTGATTTGCTCTCTTATCAAAACACTGCTTTAGAAATTTGGCATAGGGTAGAAAAATTGTATGGCCATCGAAAGAACTATGTCCATATTTACCAAATTCAAAGGAAAATTTAGCAAACAAAACAGCAAGGTCAATCAACCATGGAGATATTCGGGTATCTCCAAAAGAAAAAAGATGAACTGAGAATTTATAGACCTCCTACTACTGACCTTGTTGAAATTCAAAAGAGAGAAGAACAATATGACATCTTTCAGTTTCTAGCAAGTCTTTATTCCACATATGAGGCCGTAAGGTGTCAGATATTGCTGCTGGCCGAATTACCAACCTCTGATGAGGTGGCGGCTATGGTGCAAAGAGAAGAAACTAGGAGAGCAGTTATGGGAACACAGCCGATCGAGAATATAGAGCCCAAAGGATTCGCAGTCATGGCAAGGCACAACCCTAACCCTAGGTCGGAAGTGAGGGGAGACCAAACAATCGAAAAATGCGACCACTGTAGAAGAGAGGGACACCGAAGGGAAGAGTGTTGGTTCCTTTACCCTCACCTTCGACCAAAGCGGCATGAGAAAGGGGGAGATCGGAGCCGTGGCAGCCATGGCGGCTTTGAGAACAAAAAATCCCTTTTGGCGGACTCAACCGAAGGGAGACTCCACACTTAGATCGGAGCCGTGGCAACCAAAGTGGTATAGCTGCTCAAATAGCTAACTGTGTTGTTGAATCAAAAACAAGAAATTAAAAAAGACCTTTGGTATGGTTTGCTTCTCAAATTTCTGATATTTTTCAAATAACTCTAGATGTATATTAGACTCGAGTGTAACTGACCATATGACCGGAACTATTAATTTGTTAACCTCATTTAAAAAATAAGAGTAAAAAAAAATTGTTACTATTGCAAATAGTGATAAGATGAAAATTCTAGGAGAGGGATCAACAATAAATTTCTCAAGGGAAATAAAAAATATTTTGTTTATAAAAGAGTGCTCATCAAATTTATTATCCATTAGTAAAATCATAAATGAATTAAATTGTGAACTCATTTTTTTGACAAAAAATGTGATTTTTCAGGATCAGATAACCAAGAATATGATTGGTGAAGGATTTTTAGAAAATGGACTTTATTTTTGGATGAAGAAAAATACAACCTTTAACAAAGCTTAGGGATTTTATAACCTACAAGGTACAATATCTGACACAAAATTTTATCACATATGGTAATGTTTCTTCTAACTATAGAGTTTTTTTTACCTCAATCGAAAAAGAACGAGGGCCAAATACTTATGAGGAAGCCATTAAAAATCCTGTTTGGAACCAAGCCATGAAAGAAGAATTGAATGCTCTAAAAAAGAATGATACTTGGGTAATCGTTCAATTACCACCTAATAAGAAAACCATAGGTTGCAAATGGGTGTATAAAATTAAGTATAACAGTGATGGTACGGTGGAACGGTACAAGGCCCGCTTGGTTATCAAAAGTTACACACAAACTTATGGTATAGATTACTATGAAACCTTTACATTGGTTGCAAAAATGAATACCATAAGGATACTATCTCTATTACGGTAAATCAAGGTTGTAACCTATACCAAATTGACGTAAAAATATTTTTCTTCAAGGAACACTTGAAGAAGTGGTGTATATGTATCTACCACCTGGTCTTAAAAATGATAAAAAATGTACTTTAACTTGCAAATTAAAGAAGTCAATCTATGGATTGAAACAATCACCAATTAAAAGAAAATTTTAACATTAAAGAGTTAGGGCATTTGAAATATTTTTTAGGTATAGAAGTGGCATATTCAAAACAAGGTCTATTTATGTCTCAAAGGAAATATACTTTGGATTTCTTAAAAGAAACTGGTAAAATAGGATATAAACCGGCCTCCACTCCAATAGATGGCAAATATAAACTAAATACCAAAGATGGTAAATCTTTAGAAGATATAAATCATTTCAAAAGGCTTGTGGAAAAATTAATGCATAATTTATGCCATAAGCCAAATTAACAAATTAGCAAATTTATGCATAATCCAAGAACTCCACACTTAGAGGTCATTAATAGAATATTAAAATATTTAAAGGGAACACCCGGAAAAGGAATTTTCATGAAATGTAATAATTACAACAAAGTGTGTGGCTATTCCGATGCAGATTGAACCGGTAGATTCGATCGAAAATAAACAACCGGTTTTTGTACATTTGTAGGTGGAAATACAGTCACATGTAAAAGCAAGAAACAAAACGTAGTGGCACGATCAAGCGCCGAGGCGGAATATTGCGCTATGGCATCTACCGCTAATAAATTAACATGGATAAAACAACTCGAAGATTTGTGAATCAAAACTCAAGAGCCAATAAAAATATTTTGTGACAATCAAGCGGCTCGGCATATTGCATCGAATCTTGTGTTTCATGAAAGAACAAAACACATTGAAGATGATTGTCATTTCATTTGAGAAAAAATTCAAACCAAAGAGATAGAAACACCTTATATAAGAAGTGATGAACAATTAGCAGATGTGTTCACCAAAGAACTAGAATCGAAATCATTTGAAAATATTATAAGCAAGTAAGGATTGATCGATATTAATTACAATCCTAACTTGAGGGGGAGTATTGAAAATATAAAGAGACCCGATAAGCCTCAAACTTAGACCCATTAAGAGTAATTGCATCATTGGCTAGCTGTTTGAAATAAAGAAAACAATTAATACCTCCACCTGTATTTCTATTTCTTTGTATTGTTAGAAATCCATAGACAATCATTACTTGTACAGTAGACATAAGTTAGAAAGTTTTGTATAAAAGATACACAAGCCACTGTAAAAATTATCAGTTTGTATAAATTCATTTCCTTCATCTCTTTGTTTTTATCTATAATTCTCAACAGTTTCACTATTGGATAAGTACCCGATAACTGTAGCTACAGTGTCTAAGTTGTGGCCGCTTCTATTATTAGTCTATTCATGTAGATAAGTATTGGTCCATTTCAACCCCGTACATATGGCATTAATTTCCCAATCAAGTTGGTACTATAGTAAATAAATCCATGCAAATTTAATTAGTTTTGTATTGAAACCCTAGTTGAGATATAGGATATATAATTAACGTGTTACTAATTAATAAGGCGAAAAGCTAGATAATTAATAGAAATACCCGTTAATTAACTTAATACAACTATACAAGAAGCAATAGAATATGTTGCCATTCGTTTTTTTTTTTATTCTGTCATGGATTCATGTGATATTGTATTCTCATTTGACTATATTGTATCTCAATAAGAAATTATTTATATAAGATATGGTTGTTCGAAGTAGGATAATTTCTTATCAAATTTCCCTTGTTACTTACTAATCTATTTCATGAATTTTTGTCTTACCATGAAGACACGCCTCAAAGAACAGTTAGCAGCTCAACAAAGGGAGATAAAAAAAATTACTGAGCCATTAGAAATGACAACGTACGGCTATTTAATTAAGAATAATTATATAGAGCCCCCATTCCTATCCCCCATCTATCCCCGCACCTTCCAGATGACTAATTACCTGTTTAACTAACGAGATTAACGAACTTCGTTAACGAACATTTCCATTTTAAATTTCATTTACAGCGAATCGTCGTTTTCTAATTTTAAATTTTAAAATTTCCATAAATCGGCGCAATTCCATTTTTGTTCTGGCAACCTCCGCGAGACAGCTCCTCCTCCATTCGCAGGCGATTTCCTGCTCTTCTAGTTTCCATCGATCATTTCTCTCCGTCTCCGTCTTGCGACCTCCGTGACTCTTACATTCCCAGGCGTTGCGATTATTTCCGACGATCGTCTAGCGATCAGTTCAGGCGATCTTCTCCATCGCTACGATCGATTCATCAGTTTGTTGCGTTTATTTCCGACGATCATCTAGCGATCAGTTCATGTGATCTGATCCATTGCTACTATCAGGCCGGACTAGTTTTCCTCTTCTCGCTGTATCATCAGGTCCGCAAATTGGATTAATTTTTTTTTTTTCATTTTATTTATCTGTACAACAAGTTATGATATGTTCAATTTATATGTTTTCATTCCATAATCTTGAATTTTCGTGTTTGTAAAGATGATAATGTGTTTCTTAAGTAGCTTTCAGTCCTGAAGCAATGTGTGATTCGGTGTAATTGTGAAGACACCGAGTTAAAAGTTACAATATG
Organism: Carex arenaria; assembly: GCA_964058825.1. Lineage (NCBI taxonomy): Eukaryota > Viridiplantae > Streptophyta > Magnoliopsida > Poales > Cyperaceae > Carex > Carex arenaria. The sequence goes on from CAXKVW010000326.1 coordinate 241,418, forward strand.
ATTAGGTTAAATACTTTATTGTATTACTGTTAAATACTTCATTCGACTTATGTGAAATCATTTTTTCCGTATGGTTCAACACTGCAATTGCCTAATAAGAACTTAAATACCTAAATTTGTAAATGTTACTTACTGTATTTATCTTAAATATTATATGAGTTTTAAGTTAATTACCTACATGAATTATGTTAAATATTGCATGGAAAAAAGTTGCTTTATTGAACACGCAAGAGGTTAAATATCTTAATGTTTTTATGTTAAATACAGTTATATTTTTAAGTTAAATACTTACATATAAGGTATAAAGCATTAATGTGTGAATGTATTAGGTTATATATTATACACCCATAATTTGATTTATTTCGTAATGTATAGGTTAAATAGATAAATGTGTGAATGTTGAATAATGATGGAGATTAAAGTTAAATACCAGAAATTATTAAGTGAAATATTATAGAATAATACCAAATTAGTATGGTTAACACTTCAGGGGTTAAATACCAAATTGTTAGTATGGTAAACAATTTAGTGATGTGAAGATAAATACCCCAATGCAACCTAAATAATATATCATAAAATATTACAGTTATTGTAAACTGAGGTTAAATATGTACACAAATTTTAGTTAAATACTGCAATACCTTATAGAAAAATACATAACTTCAACATGTTAAATACTGACTAACTGATTTAATTTATTTGCAGTAAGTATGGATATCGACCTGAACCAAGTTTGCGGACAAGATGATGATGTGGAAATAGATGAGGTTAATCTGTACCGTCATTTTGAAGATGTGTTTAGGGCTAATGAAAGGATTTCTGACGATGTTGGAATGAGGGAGATTTCCAATGAGTTGGATTTGAACATTGAATATGTTCAGAACGAAGTAGATGGTGAGTTTTCAATTTCAAACACGGTAGTTCATGTGGAGGCTGAAGGTGATATAGTTGGAGATACAGGGCTTGAAAGAGATACAGACGGTGTTTTTGTAGGTGACGGAGATGTACAAGGTGAAGGAGATGGCGAAAGTGAAGGAGATGCAGAAGTTGGATGAGATGAAGATCATGAACTAAAACCTCCAGCTGTTGGTGATAAATTTGACGACATTGAAGAGGCATACAAATACTACATGTTATATGCAAAAAACATTGGATTTGCTGTGTTCAAAAGATCACGGCACAAGAAGAGGGGTACCAACGAAGTTCACCATTATACTTTCGCATGTGCAAAGTGCAGACTAGCAAACACACATATTGGAGAACGTGAACCACAAAAGAGGAGGGCAGTTGTAGGGACAGGCTGTAATGCTTGTGTTAAGTTGGTAGATACCAATTTGAGTGGTAAATGGGTAGTTAAAGAAATTTTTTTAACACACAACCATGAGTTGGTACCAGAAAATGCCTTCCTTATTTCTGGATTCCGATATATTCCGAACCGATACCAGAAATTGTTGGAATATCACGAAGATCAAGGGGTTGGTGTTGCCCAAAATATAAAACTTGTTATTAAAACTGCTGGTGGTTATATGTGTTGTCCTTTTACACGTAGAGATGCCATGAATCATATTGATAGTTACAAAAAGAAGAAATTGATGTCAATTGGAGGTGATGATGCGCAGATGGTTTTTGATTATTTTGGAAATAAGGAGAAGATCGACAGAGAGTTTTTTTACAAATATGAGTATACAACAGATGGTAGATTATGGAATATTTTTTGGGCAGATGGTCGTAGCCGTTCTTCATACAAGTATTTCAATGATGTTATTGTCATGGATGCAACCTATTTGACAAACAGGTACAATTTTTTTTTTTACAAATCTGGTTTTCTACAAGTATAAATAACAGTTCGATTTGAAGTCAATTCTATGACGATTGTTACCTTTTTTTATTTCTCAGATATGACATGCCTATAGTATTATTTGTGGGTGTTAACCACCATGGTCAGACAATAATATTTGCTTGTGCATTGCTTGGAAGGGAAAGTATTGAAGATTACAAATGGTGTATTTCAAGGTACTGTTTGAAGAAGTTTAATATCTATATGTACAAAGATAAATACCTGTTTAAATTGGGTTAAACATATAATATTTTGCATACATGGATTGTTATTAATCAATGGCAATTTGTCCAGTATGATGATAAATGCTGACAACTTTTTGAGTAAAATACTAATTATGTAAATGTTAAATACTGACAGATACCAATGAACCACATGATAATGCTAATCTATAATACAAGCACTGTTAGCATATGGTTAAGTATTGTGATTTATTATGTTAATACAGTTTATGAAGTATGTTTAATACCCTTTTGAAGCATGCTTAATACAGTTGCGAGGAAAGTTTCATGTCTTATTTTATGTGCTTAAATACTTATGTCAATGAGGTTTAAAACCCTTTTGCCTTCAAATAAATACCAGAACATTGAACATTGTTTCATACATATATAATTTTGGTTGAACACTTGTATGAAGTAATATAAATTATTAATTTTCGATGAATACCTCCAGCAATATTGTTAAATACATACATTGAAGAGTTTAAATATTATTTTTATTTAACATATGTAGATGCTATCATGGTTGATTTAATAATTTGCAATTGTTTACATATATAGGTTTTTGGAATGCATGAATGGAGTGAAACCCGGTGGTATACTAACCGATCAATGTGCAAGCATAGAATCAGGTATAAGGCATGTGCTTGGAGAAGAAACAGTACATAGATACTGTTCTTGGCACATTTTGCACAAGCTTCCTACAAAATGGGGTAATGTATCAGATAAGGTAAAACTTAAAAGTATCCCTAGTTCTGAGAACAACAACGAAAAGAAGAGTTCTTTGGTAGATAAGATTAAGGAGAAGAAATGTGAAAAGTCTGATTTGGTTAAGGAGATTGTATATAAGTCACAAACAAGAGAAGAATTTGAAGAAAGATGGCTGAAATTAATGGATCAACTCGGAAAGATAAATGACCCTTGGTTTTCTGGAATTTTTGAGTTGAGACACAAATGGGTACCTGTGTATTTGAATAAACAATTTTGGGCTGGAATGACTAGTACACAGCGGGTAGAAAGTATGAACAACTTCTTGAATGCATACTTGACCAAAATGGAGAGTTTAAAGGATTTTGTAGAAAACTTTGAAGCAGCTTTGAAAGCCATCTGGCAGAACGAGAACGATGCAGATTTTGAATCGAAGTACAAAGTTCCAAAGCTTCATTTCGAGATGCCAATGGAGAAACAACTTCAGCAGAGTTATACGAATGAAATTTTCTACAAATGTCAGCATCAATTCAGGAAATGTGTGAATTTGTCATGCAAATTGATTGAAGAGCAGGATGAAGATGCAATTTACGAGGTTAGAGATTGTTGGGACAAAAGTTTTCTGGTTATCTACAGGAGGTCATTATTGGAAGTGCAGTGTATTTGTGGAATGTTTGAGTCAATGGGTATTTTGTGTGGTCATTGCATTCAAGTTATGAAACAGGAGAGAGTCTACGTTATCGAAGAGAAATATATTGTTGAGCGGTGGAGGAAGGATGTCCAGCGGTACAATCTTACTATAGTTGATCCCTCTTTTCCAACTATTCCTGAACAAAGCAGGTATAAATCAATAACACAATTACATTATATTAATACTTCCTTATAAGAGGTTAAATACTCTCATGAGTTGAGTTAAATATGGAACTGTAGTGAGAGATGCATTGTTATGTGTTTAGTTAATTTTTATCAGATGCTTGGATAAATATCGAACTATAATCAGATTTATAGTTATTTAGTTAAAGTTAAATTCCTTAAGGTGTTTCTTGTTAAATACTGCAATTTTGGGATACATGCAATGTTGTTAAATATTAGAATTCATTACTACCAGCAATTTTTATCAGCTGCTTGGATAAATACCGAACTATAATGAGATTAATACTACATTAGTTAAAGTTAAATTCATTAAGGTGTTTGTCGTTAAATACTTCAATTTTGCTGAGATAAACTATTTTTGAAATCATTTTTTATATAGGTTGTATGAACTCACAATTGCGACGAATCCAATAATCCAGGAGTTGCTTAACTTTGGCAGTGTTAATGAGATGTTACATAATGCTGTCTTTAATGGTTTGCTTGAATTGAGAAACATGATTTTAGGTTTGTTATTATACTTGTTAATAATTGAATGTCTTTTTTTATTTTATAGCAAATGCCTAATTTTTTTTTTTTTTGTGTTACAGCAAATGGTATTGGTGAGACAAACAACAATTCAAAAAATAATTTTGCTATTGTTGGGAGGGCATCTAAAGTAAGCAAAACATCTAGAGGATCTGCAGTTAGAAAAAGAGGTATAAATACTGTTATATTCAATGTTAAATACCTTTTGGTACAATTTATCCATCGACTGTACTGAAGACTGTTTATTCGATAGGTTTGAAAAATGCAGAAGAAGTTATACCTGAACCAGTAGTTTCTTGTACAGCAGAACCAAACAGTGAGGCAGTTATTGATGATAATGTTGTGAGCTCAGTAGCAGGTATTTTAAATGTTGTTATTTTTCTAAAAATTATGTCTCAACTATATGTATCTTAAATATTGTAAATGTTACTTACTGTATTTATCTTCAATATTGTATGAGTTTTAAGTTAATTACCTACATGACTTATGTTAAATATTGCATGGAACAAAGTTGCTTTATTGAACACGCAAGAGGTTAAATATCTTAATGTTTTTGGGATAAATACAGTTATGTTTGTAAGTTAAATACTTACATATAAGGGATAAATACCAAATTGTTAGTATGGTAAACAATTTAGTGATGTGAAGATAAATACCCCAATACAACCTAAATAATATATCATAAAATATTACAGTTATTGTAAAATGAGGTTAAATATGTACATAATTTTAGTTAAATACTGCAATACCTTATAGAAAAATACATAACTTCCAACAATATTTGTTTTTTCAGATGATCCAATTAATGAAGACAATTGTGAGGCAATGTTCACTGGATCTCAATCTGTTTCAAATGTGAATCAAGCAAGTACTGATGCCATGAACAAAGTTGTGAATTATCCACTTTCAGTAAAAATTCTACCACCTGCGAAATCAAAGAAAAGAGGTCGACCACGGAAAGCAACGATTAAGAGTAAACTTGATATCGCCATTGGAAAGATGATTACAAAGGAAAGAAAGAAGAGAAAAAATAAAAATAAAGGAGATAAAAATAATTGAATTTTATGTTATAGATTTTTCGTACAAGTATAGAATTTTTCGTATAGTTTTTAATTCTTATAAATATAGTGTTATAGTGATTATGTTAATTTGTCTTGTCTATACATTTTTTCTGCAGTCTGTAAGTAACAATATATTTTTTTATTATTCATTAATTACTTTACAAGATCAATGTATGTCAAAAGTTAAATACTTCACTTTTTGAATTGTAATACTTATATTTTGACAAGTTAAATACCACGATACTTATGTAAAATAAAAGTAATAATATTAATCCTACTGAAGTGGAGTAGGATTAATATCATATTTCAGTAAGGTAGATACCCAAAAATGCATATATGCTGATTTATTTTTATTTATTAATAATGTCATTAAATAAATACTCCAACATTTCAGGTTAAATACCAGGAGGAGTTGATAATAAATATTAAAATATTTTTACCATACACCAAAGTGCTGAAATTAAAAAATGACATTCACAAGATTAATACTAATATTTTTATAGTTAAATACTTAATTTCATAAAGTTTAATATTAGTATATAAAATGATTTTAATATCACTGTAAAGTAACATAACATAGGATGGGTATTAATAACTTTATTGAGAACGTTAAATACCTAATTGCTAAAGATACCTAATTAGTAGATACTTAACCACATAATAATATTGTTATGAAACTAATGGACACTGCAGTTGTAATTTACAAAATGGAGATGGACTTAAATTATGTGGTCCCCCAATTTTAATTTGAAATTAGATTCAATACTTGCGCCATTTCATTAGTTTGCACCTTTTCAGTTGCGCCATTTCATATTACCTGGACTATAGTTTCATACTTTCATTCTTATTTATACAACTTTTCAGTTCATTTGGTTTGACAGATTTTATTATGCGAGCCCGGTTCATACGACTCAAAATACGGTTCGATTGTATCACTCTACTCGAGTGAGACAGTAAAGAGTTCATTTTCACTTCGTTCTCTCTTTCGTTCCTTCCTTCGTGATCTCCGCATTTTCTTCGTCTCTTCTCCGCCTAGGGTTTAGCTGTTCTTAAGATTCATCGGAGATGGCCTCGGGTAGCACCAATCGTACTCAAGAGAATGTCGACCACACTATCAACAACAACGACAAAGATCGGCCTCAAGTAGAAGATGAGATGCGTCAGCAAGTTCAATCTCTTGTTGTTGTCTCCAGAAATGAGTCCAGGGCACCCGATCAAGGTTACATCCTTCTTTATTTCCATTTTGTTTTCGTTTCCTTTCCAAATAGATCACAATTTAGTTTTTATTTCTAAAATTTGGGAGAAATGATCATCAATTCCTGGGGAAAATATATTTATGCTTGTCAATAGTTGATTTTAGGGAAAAATATCTCTGATTCAGTATATTAAGTGTTGGTTTGACAGTGTTCAATACTTTACACTGTATTAATGATAAAAAATTACACATGTAAGAATAATACTTACATAAGTAAAGATAAATACCTTACCTATGTTGTAATATATAATATGCTCTGCAGGGTTAAATACTGTAGGATTGTGAAATTGATTCTTCCTATGAAATACTGTGTAATTTTGTATTGTATGTTATTAACTTCACGTATACGCATTAACTGAACAGTACAAGGACAATTGCTTTCTGGTGAACCTGCAACTCCATTTGTGACTCAACCATGTCAACCTCAGATGGCTAAACCTAAACGCGGACGACCTGTTGGATACAAGTTTGGTAAGATTACATTAACAAAGTAATTTAATTAATACAAAGTTTTTAATACTGTAATGCTTAATGTAATGTGGTTAAATACATGTTTATAGTATGATTAAATCATGTTCTGCTTTAGGGGTAAAATTATGTAATGGCTAAAGGTTAAATCTATCAATGAATATAGTTAAATATTGGAATGTTTAAGGTTTAAGCTTTAAGCTTTAAGGTTTAAGGTTTAATGGCTAATGGTTAAATACCATAAGGTTTAAGGTTGTTTAATTGATGGTCTTGTCAGAACAGACCATAATTGTATTTTGGATAAATACATGAATGAATATGGTCAAATACATTAATATTTTAAGGTTAAATCATTTCCTGCTTTTAGGTTAATTTCTCTTAATTACTATGCTTAAATACTGAAGTGTCCAAAGGTCAAATACTTTCAAAGTTGATAGTTAAATACATATATGTATTAATGTTAAATTTTATTTTTAGGTTAATTACTGTACTGTCTGATAAGAAAATACCTTGATGTATTTGGTTAAATACCATAATTTTAAAGGTTAAATGACATTTAACACCTAAATTTTTTTTGTTAAGTACCTATTTTTAATTTGCTTTAATACCTAATTATATTAAGGTGAAATACCTGAATGAACTAAGGGGTTCAATTCTGACAATCGATTTTTCTTTTGAACTTTTTTTCCATAGGTGATCCACCTAAGAAGAAGCCACGGACATCGGACAATTGTATAAAGAACCAATGCGTTATTGAAATTGCAATGACATTCTTTCACCTAAAAGTACTGAAGAAGCTTAATGAGCAACATATAAATGAATTGGCGAGAACACCTTTTCTACATCTCTTTTGCTTCCCAGTAAGGACACTAGCCAGCAACGCCATCCTTTATGAAATCTTGCTGATGTGGGACAACAAGGGTCATTTCAAAGTGAAGGATGACAAATTGCTAACATTTACGGCTGAAGAGGTTGCAATTGTTATGGGTCTTAACCGGAAGGGTTCCAATGTTGTGTACAAGCGGCAACATTGTACTCACAGCACTATCCGTCGGAAATATTTCAATAAATCAACTGCTATTACTCGGGTTCACCTCGAAACTGTTATTTTGAAAGCTCTAGAGGACAATGAAGAACCAAAAGAAGTTGTAAGCTTACTTGTGATGTACCTTTTTACAACCATTCTATTCCCTCAAGCCTCCGCTCGAGTTCCAATTCATATGTTCTCCTATGTTGATAATCTTGATAATCTCAAGAATTACAACTGGTCTGAGGGAGTGTACAGAATGCTGATGGACAACATACCCAATAACGCAACCTGGTGCAAGTTGAAGAGGGACAGCAAGATTACAGAGGTTGAGGAACCAGAAAGTCCCCAAGCAGAAGATGAGAAAGACAAGAAGAGGCCTTCCGGTATGCTTCCGGGATGTGCCATTGCTCTTATTGTAAGCATTACTTACCTACACAAACAACTTGCAATTCTTCACCTAAATTATTGTACATTACGATAATTAATAGTGTCATTTACCTAGTTGTATGATGATATATACTGATTATTGTATCAAGTTAAATACTGCTGACATCAATGTACAATACTGTAAATGAAGTAAAAAAAACAGTGGTCAATACTAGTACGACTTAAGTTAAATACTTTGTATAGCTGACAGTTTAATTTCTGAAGGCTTAAATAACCATACCTTAATATAACCATACCTTAAGGCTTAAATACTGCAGTGTCCCAAGTTTAAATACTTTTAAAGTTAATAGTTAAATACATATATGTATTATTGTTAAATACTGTACTATCAAAGTTGATATTTTTTAAGTTAAATACTTTGTTTGTGGTAAGATCACTTGTTAAATTTCTTTTAAGTCCAATGATTAAATATTGTAATGTCACAGGTGGTTAAATACTTGAATGATTTATGTTGAATACCTATTTGTAGTAAGGCTTCATAGATAGTTATATTCAGGTAAAATACCTGAATGATTTAGGTTAAATAATGTTAGCTGATTAATATGTTAGTATGTATAAATGAAATTGAAGAATTATTAAATGATCTCTATTTTTTACCCTCAACAGGTATGGTTCTTGGAACACGTGAAGATTGTCAATCTTCACAGTTATACAGGGCACATCCCTAGGTATAGAAACTGGAACTTAACTACGGCATTCACAAGGCCATTCTTCAGATCTCACCTGTTGAATGTTACAGATGCCTATATCGATGTGAACCCACTACAACGTACTGACGCCGAAGCTCTTCTCAAGGTAGACGGATTTAAGGCAAGCAGTTACGCGAAGTTTTTGAATAATTACAAACCTCTGACAACTATGGAAAGCATGCCTCTTCTAGAGTTGATGAGACAAATGAGCCCAATATACTGGGTTTTTGGGATGATTCCTTGCCCCCAATTATACAATTCAAATGCTCAAGACAAGTACAAAGAACTTGTTTACGAGGATGTAGACGAAACACCCGAAGACGATTCTAGACTGCCTGTTTTGACACCAACAACTGCGACTAAATTATGTGAGGGTGTCCGTGTGTCCGAATGGCGTAATTACATACAAAAGAAACTGGCAGAATCACGTAAGTATATGTTAACAAATCGTTTTTGGGGTGTACATTTCAAACAATTGTTCAGACATACTTTAAATATTTATATGAATCTATATTTTGATTTTGAAGCTTATCAAGGGGAAGGAAGTAGAAGATCTGGCAAGAGCCCTACAATTAATCCTGGTTAGTGTTATAAATTTAGCAAAAGTAAATACTTACAATGTAGATTTGTCAATGACTTTATGCATTAATGTTATATACTGTAATATATTTTGGTTAAATACCTACAACTTTTCATGTTAATTACTTTAATGTCAGCTATTTAATGTTAAATACTTTAATGATTATATGTTGAATACCTATTTGTAGTAAGGCTTCATAGATAGTTATATTAAGGTAAAATACCTGAATGTATTTAGGTTAAATACTGTGTAGGATTAAGTTAAATACTTTGTGTATCTGACAGTTAAATTTCTGAAGTCTTAAATAACCATACCTTAAGGCTTAAATACTGAAGTGTCCAAATGTTAAATACTTCAAAGTTGATAGTTAAATTCATATATGTATTAATGTTAAATACTGTAATTTCAAAGTTGATATTTTTCAGGTACAATATCATGAAATATGAAGGTTACTATCTATTTTTGTTTATTTGTAGTTGATAAAGCTCCAAAAAGTGCTTCAAATAAATCTGCTATGAAGAAGGCGGTTCAGAGCCTTCCTGAACGTAGGAATCGATCTTCCCAACAGAAGAAAACACCTCGGAGCCCTCCACCTAAGAGGGAGTTGTTCAAAAATGATATATCACCAACACCATCAGAGGGAAAACTTGCACCAAGGAAGGGTATCAAGAAAGACGCTCACAAATTGAAGATGGATATAAAATTGGGAAGGAGAAGGAGCCCAAGAATACAGGAGAGAGTACTGGGAGAGGAGTTGACGGGTGTAGCAGAGAACGAAGGCACACAAGAAAATGCTGGACAGATGCAAATAGATGACAATGTGTTAGAAGCAGAACAATGCACCCACGAAAATGAAGTTGAGATTGAAGATCTGGGTGAAGGAGACCCTTATGAAGACAATGTAGAGAAAACTGTCCAGTCAGTGGTTGATTATGTAGGTCAAATGCATTTGTCACAGTCAACAGGAGTTGATCTTTCGAAAGATGACCATCCAGAATTCAGCCCAAAAGTTGGTGCACAAACAGAAAAATTTGCTGCACAACCCCCCGCCAATGAAGCTGAGAAAGCATTATCCACTGTTGTTATAACGGATGGTCCATCTTTTAGCCTCCAACTTGGATTAACCCAAACACCCCCAAAGAAGAATCAGGTTGAGTCAAAACCCCCCAAAAAAGTAGACCCGAGTGATATACGTGTAGTGCAACGTAGAAAACAACCTTTCCGGGCAGCTAAACAATATCAGAGGAGGAATATCAAGAATAAGAGAGGTGCTTCTGAAGAAGAAGGAGAAGGAGGAGAAATTGAGGAAATGGAATTTCCTACAACAGTTGCACCCAAACATCAGGCATTCGAAGACATTCCATACATTCATAAAATGGGGAAACCTGAATTACCTTTTGATGTATGGACTGTTTCAGCTCTTGAGAAAACCCGTGTCAATCTCCCAGTCGTGCCTTTCCGATCACTTGAACCAACCAATGATTGGAGTTTCTCAACCGACAGTATATTATCTGATAATGGTGAAATTCCAGTTGAAAAGATTGCAATGGCTGACAAAACATGGAGCTATCCCTATAGGAATCTTTTAAGTGACGAAGTTAGCAACATCCTCGATGAATGTGTTAGGAAGTACCACACAAATGAGTTAACCATAGCAGATTATCCTTTCAATAATGGTGAATCAAACATATTTTGCAACATTCACAACTTCAAAGAGTTGGTCTTCTCACAGAACCAAATAGGACCTGAGGTATGTAATTTCATTGTATAATTTTTCTTTTGTAAAATACTACAATGTATTAAGGTAAAATACAAGCATGTAGGAATGTTAAATAATGTATTGCTTAGGGATAAAATATTGTAGTTGAATGTATTGCTTAAGGACAAACATTAGATGAAACATTTTAAGTTAAATGTTATAATGACCAAGAGTTAAATACTTGAATGTTTAGTTTAAAGATATAATTTGGTTAGGTTAAATACATTCATTTATCATAATGTTTTTTTATGATAAATGAGGTTGAATACCTCATTGTTATATTGTTAAATACTGTCATGTCAAAGCATTAATACTTAGTAAATTATGTTTTCAAAATACTTGAATGTTAATGTTTAATGTCCAATAATGAACTGTTACAGTAACAAATCATTGAATGTTAAATTTTAAATACTTATTAGTTATTGTCTATTATTTTTCAGATTATAGAAATAGGTTCATTGTTGATGCAATCAGACGTACCTGTAGAGGAGGAATGGTTCTTCACAATGACTTATGTGACTGTAAGTAATTTGTATTATTATTACATTTCCAATTAAAGTTATTTACTCAAATATTCCTGAATTGTAGAATATGGCACCCAAAACTCCTTTTTTGAGACTTCTGGAGTATCAGCCACAATTGTTCTCCGAACAATTTACCAATGCCAGGTGGCTATTTGTGCCATTATGTGGCAACAAGCACTGGATTCTTGCTGCAGTTGACCTCAAAAATACTAAAATCACACTCTACCAGTCTTGCAACGCTGAAGCTAACCAGCATTACCTTGAGCCACACATTGACACACTAGATTGGCTTAAATATTTTCTCAGTTGGAGAATGGGTAAGTATATTTTTTTGTTGTACTTAATATGTTATGCTTATATATTGTAATACCCAAATGTTTAATACATAAATATATCATGGGTAAATTGTTAACTGTTTCAAAAAGTAAATACTTGAATGTATTGTGTCGAATAACTAAATTTATCTTGCCAAAAAGTTGAAGGTATGGCTTAATCCATTTGCTCAAGGGGGAATCATGGTATTAATATGGTAAAATATTGTAATGTTCCAGTGTAATGCTTTATGGTTAAAAGAATGCTTTATGGATCAACATGTAGCATGTAGGGTTAAACACTATAATGCTTTATGGTTAAAACATGTAGCATGTAGGGTAAAATACTGTAATGCTTTATGGTTGAAGGAATAAATTATTAAGGTTTTTAATGGCTTTGAGCTTTAATTCATACAATGCTTAAGGTTAAATATTGCAATGCACTAGGGTTTAATACCTGAATAGTTAATGGTTAATCAATGTATTTTTTTTGGCTGAATATGGTAAATAATTGATCACACTTAGAAATGTAACAGTATATGATTTATATCACTTGTTGTTTGCTTTATTTTATGTTTCAGGAAATGAAAATTGGGACAGTGTCGAGCCTAAATTTGAAGATAATGTACCCAAGCAAGATGGTTCTGATGATTGTGCAATTTTCCTTCTACGGTACATGGATTGTATAATCAGGAATGTACCTATGGATTTTGACCAGGTAGTTATATTCTGCATATAGTTCAATTTTAAGCCCATGCAAATATCAAGTAATTAAACTAAACTTGATTTTTTTCTTTTATATTGTAGGACATTATACGAAAGGAGCGTTTATGCTTGGCTTACAATATTCTTATTCACGATAAGAATGATTGCAAAATTATCTGATCAGGGGATGTTATTAAATACATTTTTCAAACTGTTTTTGAACTGTGGATGTTTTTCATGTTTTTATTGTGTTGCTAATGGATAAGTTGGATATACTGTTGAAAGTTGTTCATATTTGCTGAAATATTGTTCATAAATACAGTTTGTTAAAGTTAAATACTTCTACCTTTATAGTTAAGCACTTACATTGGTTGATGTACAATAATACATGGTTGTCATCTCCTGATACTTTTACCAAATGCATATGCTTTTGTAAATGGAATTGAGATCAAGTCATCTCCTGATATTTTCATTTCTCCAAGAACTTACTATCATGTATTTAATGTATCACTTCAATGTTTTTAATACATTACATACTGTAACGTATTAAGTAAACTACTCCAATGTAGTTGGTTAAATACATTGAAGTGTGTTGTTAAATATCTAAATGTATTTATCTTAAATACCGTCAGAGTTTTATGTTAATTACATACATCATTTATGTTAAATACTACAGGACTAAAAAAATGATCTATTGAAGTTAAATACCTGAATATATTAGGTTATATACTATAAAAAAAAAACTGATTGAGTTAAATATCCAGAGTAAAATACCTTCATGTATTAATGTCGAATACTGCTGGAGTTTTAAGTTAAACACCAGAAAATTTGAAAAATACTCAGTTGACATGAGTTAAATACTCTCTTGCGTTTTTATCTTAAATACTCCCTTGAGATGAGTTAAATATATAACACTAGTAAGATATGCAACCTTTCAAATTCCGTTCTGCCCATATATTTCGGCCTATGAAATTCAAAGTTTAGGGCCGGTAATTTATTGAGGACGTGCGGGGACGCGGGGCGAAAGAAGTTTTTTTTTTGCGGGAATAGATCCCGCTTCTGTTTTTCGAGGATAGTATAATACCGCAATGCATATCCTTAAATACCTATTACATTTACTATAAATATACTAAGTCTTCAAGTTAAATACGGATTGAAATTTGTGGAATTCCAATGGGCGGACCGTAATTAATTTTGTCGTTTAGTGCGGGGATAGGGCGGGGACGACGTTGGGGGGACAGTTATCCGGATCCTTTAATTAAACGTACCCCACTCATTACGTTTATTTATTTTTATGGTTAGTGGTTAAATTACCACTAACAAATATATTGATAAGAACAAATTATTTACAAAATTATAAGTTCTATCTCCTTATATAACATACAATAAATATTTATATTCATACTCAATTTTAGAATTTATTTACAATCTCACTTCACGCCGGATCCTCTTCTTCCAATCGCCACCGCACTCCAACGACGATCGGATCTAGTCACCACTGCGCTCCGATCGAGATGAAAATTATACACTCCGATCTCGTAATCAATACCTTTTGTTTTGCTTTAGTTGCATTTATTTGCAGCTGATGAGCCGCTCAGTTTTGTTCCGGCTGTATAAGATTTGGAATTTTTAGAGTTTAATACCACAATTTAATTTCTTTTAATAATATATATAGATAAGATTTTTTTTGCCTAACTTGCGAGAACAACGAGCTAGTAATTATATCGTGGGAAACTCTATCCAACTTAATGTGCCGGCCGGAACAGAGTAATAAGAAATTAATGTTCACAGTCAAGAAACCGATTCTGATTCCGATTCTGAGTTTCAGAACCATAAAAAGTACCTCAGAGATCCTTGAAGTGAGCTTGGCTTTTCTATCCTCAAACTGGGCACCTCATCCAGCAAGGGTTTCAGCAGGTGGAGCTTTTCGTTTATGAATCACCAAAGTATAGAATTGAAAAAAAAAAAATTCACAATCAAACAATATCAAAGCATAGTTCATGAGTAAGTAGTAATACAGTAATTTCAGTTCAACAAAGAATTACAAATATACCAGATCCCCTTACTATCCAATAGAAATACATTTCCAAATATACCCAAGATTTTAATCTAGCATGAAATAGGCAGACTCCGGATTTTGGACCATCAATGAAGAGTGTAATATTATACAGATATTAAAGTTTAGTTGGTGTTACAGGGTCACATCTTCATGTTTATTAATAGATTAAGCCTCAAGCAAAACTGTATCAAGAAAAGAAAATAGCTCAATGAGATCAACCGGTACTGGACAAAATTTTTCTAAGTATGATGTGTGAAAAGGAGAAACAGTACCTGAAAATGTGCAGTGTGTGAAAAGGTGAAGAGGCTGAGAGACAGAGAGACGTAGCAGAGGCAATTTTCTGATCGGAACGGGAAGCGGAACGAGAATAGAGACAATTTGTTAGTATTTTGGGAGTGTCAAATCCCGCTGAAAAATCACGAGAAAAAGGTCAGTATTTGGCGAGAGTTCGTTTTGCAAGGATGAAATCTTTAATCAATTCAAGAGGCCGATCCTGATGTGCATTTTTCCACTAGTGATTGCTACATTCAACCGTATATAATTGGTTACAGTAGGACAGTAGGATGGTATTAATATTTATGAATGGTGCTGACAGCCTATGCCTCTCACTATATAATTCCCAAGTGTTAGCACATCAAACATCCTCCCCTGAAACCAAATGGCTTGGGCATGGTTTGCATTATTCACGGACCTAATCTTCTATATTATTCCTTGCCTTCTATTCCTCTATTATCTGCACAACAATTTCTTAGTCTCCCATCCACCAGTAAACTTCCCCGTTGTCCGTATGCTGCCTTCATTATTAGCCAATGTCCACCAATTGCACGACTGGGTAGTGAATATCCTGATAAATGGCAATTTTTACTTGAGAGGTCCCTGGCTCTCTGGTATGGAACTTTTTGTGACCAGTGACCCAGCAAATGTGCATCACATTTCTACCGAAAACTTTCAGAACTACCTTAAAGGGAAGGACATTTTTGAGATATTTGAGGTATTTGGCGATGGCATCTTTAACACAGACGGTGATGTATGGAGGTTTCAGCGTGAGAAGCTTTCGCTAGCCGTGTCGCAGAAATCTTTCCGCACATTCATTGCCAAGACGACCCTGGAAAAAATCGAGAATGCTGTCTTCCCATTCCTTTCTCAAACAGTTGATCGTGATCCAGTGATAGATTTACAAGATATGTTCTCGAGGCTGTCTTTTGACATGTCTTGTATTCTATCATTTGGAACTGATACAGGCAGCCTATCCATTGATCTCCCTATAGTTCCATTTGCAAGAGCTGTTGATGATGGATTTGCCGCAATGTTGTCCCGCATTTGCAGTCCAGTGGCCTTATGGAAGCTTTTTAAATTTTTACGAATTGGTCAAGAGAAAAAGCTTGCCAAAGCACAAGTTGTGATTGATCGGTTCATAGCCGAAGCAATTGAAAAGCGGAAACAGGAAATGAAACAGGGGAAACTTGTATGTCCTGATATGCTGAGTTCATATTTGAGTGATAAAGATATACCAAACTCAAATGAATTTTTGAGGGACAACCTTCTAACTTTTCTGACAGCAGGCCGTGATTCCATCAGCTCAGGCCTGTGTTGGTTCTTCTGGGCTCTTTCTCAAAACCAGCAAACTGAAGAGAAGATCCTACGCGAACTTAGCTGCGCACGTCATAACATTACACCAAAAGGTATGATAATTTTTGATTCAAATGAATTAGAGAATTTGGTCTATTTCAAGGCTGCGTTTATGGAATCCCTTAGACTCTTTCCGCCTGTTCACTCAAATAGTACCCATTTCATATTTTCTTTAAGTTCATTTTTCTAGAGTATCTTTTTTTATAATCTTCTTGTAAAGGGGGGAGGGCGGTAAGAAAGAAGAAAATAAAAACCAAGAGAGGCTGTGGAGAGAGACTTAGGGTTTACGATAATAAAGAGAATCAAAATTTAAGAGGGAGAGAAAATTTCTGGAGGAAAATGGAGGGAAGTGAAAATTTTAGCCTTTTGGCACAATCGTGAGAGTGGTGAGAGTACTTTCATCTTTATTTGCCCCTTCAAATTTAGCAAATATAGAAAGAAACACAGACACAGATCGCATAATTAATTCCAAATTGAGGCCCTAACTACACTAAAGCACAAATAGCATGAATTAAGAACAGATTGAGACCCTAACTACACTACAGAAGAGAAACAGTACTCTAAATCAACAAATAACAACTACCTAATTCCGACAGGGTGACGCGCTGGAGGAGAGGCGGCACAAGGGAGAGGGGAAGAGATCGAGATTGGGTGTCTGTGAGGCGCATATGAGAGTCTGAGAGAGGGGAAGAGTCGAAGTGTGTGGAATGATTGATCGATACGGCAAGGAGAGAGGAGAAGAGATGAAGGATACAGAGAGGAGAGATGAGGAGAAGAGGGTTTTCAGTTGGGGATAAATTTGAGAACAGTGGAGGCGAAAGCCGTGACAATTCACATCCTCTTCATTACTGCAAAAAGGAATCTTTTACAATTAGTGGATCTGGACCGTTCTTTTTTAACTTGGCACGAATCTCAATGTCAAATAATACTCCCCTTGCACTAGTCCGAATCCCAAAGCAGATGAGATTTAATCTCAAACCGTAAAGTGAGAAAAATCGTCTACCTGCAAGGATACGACTCCAGGGCATGAGAAAAAATCAATTTTGGAATCCTCTCTGAATGCACTGGGAACAAATCTTTTTTTCTGAAGTGCGGATTTTAACAGAGTAGTTTTAGCTTCAAGCAGTGTATCAGATGTATTAGACGCTCTGTAAATTATGGAGTCAGTGAGCTGCGTAAAATAAAAACTACTCTGCTTACAAAATTGAGTCAATAATTACAGACCGTTCGTTTTCACATTATCCATCAATGGTCAATTTGCACTAAAATGATTCTAAAGTTGTTTTGAAATGATCAGGGGGAAACCTTGAACATAAACAACTTAAAAGTTATCGAGTTTGGTTATGTTTGAGTTTCGATCTAACGTGAAATGTTTGTAGCCATTCGATGACGTAATGTTCTGACAGCGGGATGGATAGTTAAATCAACGTAAAATTTAATCAAACTTTTCTACAATTTAATTAGTGTAATGCTCCTTAATTTGAACGGTTCGGATCGACCAACACACGACAATTTTACGTGCGCCTTCATTAACTCCGAAAACAAGAGTTCATGTTTACATGTCAACATGAAACATGAACTCTTGTTTTGTGAGTTAATGAAGGCGCACGTAAAATTGTCGTGTGTTGGTCGATCCGAACCGTTCAAATTAAGGAGCATTACACTAATTAAATTGTAGAAAAGTTTGATTAAATTTTACGTTGATTTAACTATCCGTCAAGTTGATGGAATATTAAAACATCGAAAGGTTAGAAATATTTCACGTTGGATTGAAGCTCAGACATAATGAATATTCAAAATTTCTATGCCGGTTAGGTTCAATATTTTCTCTTGATCATTTTAAAAAAGATTTTGACATATTTCGTTGTAAATCGACCGTTGAGTTCCCGCGTGAAAACGAACGGTCCGAAAATATTTTCTAAATTTGAAGAGACATATAATAATGAAAGTCTATAAAAATGATATGTACGGATATTATTTGGCCAAATAATATGTAAAAAAAAGAAAAGAATTTTTTTTGAATTTTTCTGATATGTATTGTTGTACATGTTAGGTGATTAGTAGAGATACCAAGCTTCTAAGCCATTCGTTAAGTAAAGAACGATTGTGATTCATTCATTTTGAATAGTTATGGGTTGGGAGTCACTAATCTATAAGGTAACATAATATTTCTATTTAAATCTAACCCTCAATGATGCACATAATCCTTTAATATTTGTGCGTAACAATGATCAAACGGTTCCGATATAAAAGCAAATATTATGCTACCTCAGAGTATATGAATTCATTTCCTTTCTCAAATCCCAATATGAAGTTCTCTCTCCTTTTTTCACTTCTTTCCCCGACATTTCACTATCACGCTCTCGCATTTTCACTTCCCTCCCAAAATTTCATTATCCCGCCGCTCTCTCGTTTTATCCAAGTCCATTCGAATTTTCGTCTAGGGTTTAACTTGTCTTTCTCTCACAGCCGCACCCAGTTATTTTTCCTTTGACTCTCAACCTCAGGTCTTCGCCGATGCAAGCTGCCGTGGGATTGTAAGCACCGCCGCTTCATCACGCGGCACCGGTGACCTCTCTCCGCCGTCCCTCAGTGCCTTCGCTCTCTCTTCACCGACGGCCAGGTTCCCTAACCCTAGTTCTGGGCTGTCAAATCAACGGTGACTCATCTCGTTTTCTTTTTGTAATTCCAAGTTTCATTGAATTAAATTTGGGGATTAGGGTTGATGTTAATTCCCACAGCTACAATTGGAGTTGTGGTGCGTCCCTTGGATTTTCCCACAGCTACAACACCTGATGGCTCAGCCGGGAACATTATCATTAGTGCTAAGTGGTAATTGAGAACCTTTTTTCTAAACTGAGAATTTATGCTAAGTTTTTTTTTTAGGATGTGTGATAGATATCAAATTAATTAACTTTTTCACTAGTGCTGAAGCTTTTTCTTGTTTTCTAGATATTTAATTTCATTAGATTTTCGAATTGGTCCGAAACCAAACTGAGTATATTATGTACATAATGGCTGTAATTTCTTCCAAAATCAAAATGAGTGGATTATGTATGTGCTGATCTGTTTATTTCAAAAATATTAGTTAACATGTACTGAAAAACTGCATTGAAGTATTGTATACTGTAGCTAATCAAAAATATTAGTTAACATGTACATAATGGCAAATCACCGGTTGTGGCCCAAATCGAAGCTGCCATGCAGCCTGTGTCTGGAACGGAGGGAGACAACGGAAATAGTGATGGTAACCGGCTAAGGGATTCAATTATCGAGGATCAATGCACAGAGATTCCGGATTTGGATATCAACTCTTTGCATTTTACCAACACCGACTCACATGATGTTTATGTAAGTTGCTTTATATACATTGCAGTGCAGTCAAATTTTTTATTTGATAAGCTTGGGCAGTAGATACCAAGTGTACAAAAATCACTATTACTTACAATAATTGTTACATCTCTTTAATTTACCGAAAAATTAAAACCACTAAGTGATTAACCGACCTCCACTTATATTGACAAGCTTACAACACATAAGCTGTGGCCTCTGTTATTTTTTAAGCCTTGCAAACTGTACCCTTTGTCATTTTCCGTATAAGTACACTATGTACCCTACTTAATTAGAGCTCAGGGCTGATCAATATTATTTTTTTTTTGTATTTCGTATTTGGAACAACTCGTAGCAAAAGGTAAGGGACATGATGGCTGACCAGGCATATTCTCACATGGATGAGAGCTCCATGTTTCTCTCGGCTGTTGGTGGATCGAAACACGGTAGGGTCCGAGGATTGGGAAGCATGTTGCCAAATATGGCTTATTTGTGCCGCTGATGGTTTATTTGGTGGATGAGAGCTACAAGTAATATGAATCAGAGTTGCAAGCTAAATATGGCTTATTTGTGCCGCTGATGGATGTATACTAACATTAAACCTTGTGAATTGTTGAACTTAGGCACAAGCTAACAATTCTGGAACTCAGCAAGGAGTCCTTGGGATTTTGCCTACTATTCAGGTGCCACTATTAACATATGTTCTCATTTTTCATTTCAGCACTTATCATATGGATTACTTGATACGGCTGTGCTGGTCTCACAAGTTTTGGTAATAAAAGTATACTAACATTAGACACTGTGCAATGTTAAACTTAGGTTCAACCAAACAATTCTGGAGCTGAGCAAGGTGTAACTAGGAATTTGACTAATTTTCAGGTAAAATTGGTGATTCCTATGCTTAAATTGCCAATTTTTTTAATTTTGAGGGTGTACATGCAAAAAAAACTCAAAAATATAACATGCTATCTCTATATATGTGGTGTACATAGGGTCTTCATTTTCCTATGCAACCTAATCATGGAGGGTCTTTCTAAGCACTCTTGAATCAAGCTCCACTTGGAAATGATGCAATTGCAAGGGGGGATGAATGGTGGGGCAATCCACCTCCAAACTGAACCATACATTCTGGTGTTATAAAGTGCACTTTTTGGTGAATTTACAGGTCCTAACACATCACCAAACTAGGTGAATGGGTCTTGGGTATATTTTGAGTAACTTATTAAGTATATTTTTCTTAACTCATAGCATGTGGGTATATTTTGGGTATATTAGCAGTGTGCAAGTAAACATTGCTGTGTTGTAAAAAGTTTTACACATTTTTGTAATACAATGTCCTGATTATGTTATGTTAATGATTTATGGTTATTAAATGCTTTGCAATCTCTATTCTCAATGTGTTGTGTGTTTGTATCAATTTGTAAGCTGTGTTGTCAGCAATACTGGGAATTTGGGATTATGAAGTACTGGGTTGGTACTGGGAGGATTGTCAAATGAAAGCATTCTGGTACCCCAAAAAAAAAAAAAGAGCTAGTTTTTCCATGGGTATATCCACGGAGGAAATACACGCTATCATTTCAATAATAGCGCCAATATCTGACAGGTGGGATCCACTTTCGCTGGCCGGGGTGGGTCCCACGTAAACTGCCCTTGGAAATACTCTAGTGGGTCCCTCGTTTGATACCCTTGGAAATACTCAGGTGGGTCCCAGGGGCCTTACCCTTGGAAATGTTATGGTGGGTCCCACATCCCCTCCCCTTGGAAATACTCT
This sequence comes from Carex arenaria, assembly GCA_964058825.1. Taxonomy (NCBI): domain Eukaryota; kingdom Viridiplantae; phylum Streptophyta; class Magnoliopsida; order Poales; family Cyperaceae; genus Carex; species Carex arenaria. The sequence goes on from CAXKVW010000326.1 coordinate 263,197, forward strand.
GGTGGGTCCCTCTTGTGATCCCCTTGGAAATAATAAAGTGGGCCCCACGATGCTCCCCTTGGAAATACTTCAGACAAGAGCCAAGTTTGAAAGTATTTCCATGCGCCCTTTTTCCAAGGGCAGTCTCATGGAAAAAGTCAGAAAAGAGTATTTCCAACGGCCCCGTTGGAAATACTCACTATTTCCAACGAAGGTATTAGCAACGGGAGCTTTTCCAAGGGTAGCCCTTGGAAAAAGTCATTTTAGGACTTTTTCCAAGGGTATGCCCTTGGAAATAGCCATTTTCTGGCTCATGGAAAAAGTCCGAATTCTAGTAGTGGTTTAGAGGTAAATAACAAATTGAAGATTTTTTTTAGAGTATGTGAGAAATTAATCCTAAAAAGTAAAGGGAAATTTGTTTTTATGAACATATTATTTATCGGATTCATAAGATTCGGATTTGAATTCTAACAAATTTAAATGTGAAGATGTACTTGGGGCCAAATAGTTGATTCAAATAGTTCAATATGATATCTTTATGCAAATGTACTTCGAGGCCAAATATTATATTTTTTTAGAACTCTTTTACTATTTTTTAAGATAAGTAGAAAAACAAGTTAAGTGATTTTCTACTTATACACAAAAATAGTAAAATAATTTAAAAAATGTAAAATTTGACATTTAAGTACATTTTCAGATGTAAATAGCGTTGAGCGTGTGAATTAAATTGATTGTTTGAACTTTGAAAAATGAAGATATATATTTATAGTACCTGTGCTATGCATAGTACCGTGTCCTCATTCGTATATTCTTATACGAGGGGCATTGATATGGATTAATATTGAATCTAATTCTCAAAAAATAATTTGAACTAATAAAACAATTTCTTGGAAGTATTCAAAGCATACCTTAATCTGGTGCATCATGTATCCAATAAAGATGGCATCCGCTTCACTATTGACTGGTACAGAATATATATATAGTTAATTGAAGTCACCGACAATGCACAAATGTGGAATTGTCCAGAAGATATACAGGTGGGATTTATACATCTAACCGCAGCAATTAATGACGACATAATTAATTAGTTGCTTCAAACGAGTCACCAAAAATGGTACATGAATTTCTTTTTCTAGCTTGGCATTAGAATTTCCCCCATAGGAATATATAATTGATAATGGAGGAATGTTAGGCAGTGAGATCATTAATGACTTTAGGTAGATATATACATCTACTGCAATATATATTTTGAACGAATTAAGACAAAATTATTTTCAACGTACATGTGCAAGAAATATTTAATTTTCTGAAAAAAAAAATACTTATTTTAACTTGTAAGTAGGATAGTCTTATTAATGTTTAAAAGGTAATTATTTGTAAATAAGCACTAATATTTCTGAAAAAAAAAATTCTAGACACCGTCACTAACTAATTATTTGTTTAGAATTGGTAAATTCCTCATTTGGCGAAATATGGCAAACTTATATATATGTAGAACAATCGCTGTACCTCACAATAAGTCACAAACAATATTATATTTTTGTTGACAATAGGCAATCGAGCTTCGTATTTTATATACAAAATGATGTTGAAATGGATTCAAATATTATTTTGACATTGTCATGTTAAATTAAATAATACATTTTTATGCAAAACACATACTTTTGTCAACATAATTACCGTTTGGTAGAATTAGAGACCAGCCTGATTAATTATGTCTTACTTCTATTTCAAATTGCAACAAAAATATGAGGCAAGGATTTGTAAAGACGTTGGCACAATTAGTGTGTATCTTTTACATCTTACTATTGGATGTTAATGCGAGGAAGCTGGTAGAAACCTCTCCAACTGTACGTAGTTATGGCGTACATGCCGATGGTATTAATTAATGACGACAGCACGATACCATTTACATCTTATTTTTGCATTTCATTAAAATTCTTGGATGTCAACAAGTGGGATAATTTCCTTTTATGTATTTGGTTAATTTGAAGGAATATGTACAAAAGTATTCTGTTGAATTAATCTTATCATAGGCTCACATGCAATTTGGTCATAAAAATGTTGTAAAAATATTCATTTAAATTGTTTCAGAGATTTAAACGATAATATTTTAATAATGTTAGGTCTTCTTGGAAGCATGGGATGCAAAATGTGCGTCGAGCGGTACAGATGTCAAGCTGCTCATACCTCCCGCAACATATTTTCTCAATATAGTCAAGTTTAATTAGTGGGCCTTGTCCAAATGTTAACACACTCACTGTCTATCAGGAGGTAATAGAGACCTATTCTGAGAAATATATATAATTTCTAATTGAAGGATATTAGTAACTGATTAAGAAAATTTCTAATTGATGCTAAATTGCTAATGCTACACAGGGATATATAAAGGCGTCGACTGACCTGAGCAAGTATGTGTCAGAAAATGATTGGGTGCAATTTGGCAACTTCTCTTGGAGCTACGATGAATGCCCAAAGATAAAGTTTTGCAATGTTCTACCCACTGTAAGTGTCTGGGTCATGGATGCATACAGTTAATTATAATATGAAATTTCATGTTTCTGTAAATATGAAGATATGATTTCTTTTTTTTCAGTCGGTGATGAGTTTATTAATTTAAACAACACAATCATCTACGTACGGGATAAACTTGGTAAATCCGAAGTTCTTCCATGTCGGGGTGCTGCAGTACAATAACTTTTATGCTAGCGAGATGTACATCGATCGAGGATTCGGAAGATAGCCCCAACACAGACGGCATCCACATTGAGCGTAGCTCTGCCGTCACCATCCATGATGTGTTCATCGGCACAGGTAACGATTGCATATCTATTGGACAGGGCAGCCTAACTAGGTAAGTACCCAAATGAAGAGGATGTGGGCCCAGCCACGGCATGAGTGTTGGCAGCCTAACTAGGTAAGTACCCAAATGAAGAGGATATGCGAGGTGACAGCACAATCATCAACACCATGAATGGCGTGCGCATAAAGACATGGCAGGACTACCCCAGTAGTAGCTCAGTCACCAACATAAGTTACATAACCTTCGAGAACAAACCAATAATCATCTATCAGACTTACTGTCCTGGAAATCTTTGCGATGGAGATACGATACGCAAAACTTGTTTATCTATTTAATGATCAATGAATCTGTATTTTTTTTTCAGACTGTCCGCCCCGTATCATCAATCTGCCTATTTAATTACTGAACAAATTAATAAATTTGATACATGCATATGAACATATATGGTTATGGCTTTGAATTAATGTGAGTTTTGTTGTTTGTGTAATCAATCTGCAGGTTCCTTCTCAGGTGAGCATAAGTGATGTATATTTTAAGAAAATAAATGACACATATTTCTCTGCTCCGATGCTCCCTTTGCCTTGCAATTAGTTCGTCCAAGAAAATTCAATTATTAATTCACTTTCAAGCTGGATTGAGTATCTTTATAAAGTTCAATGTTCAATGTACTTAGTTTCAATCATTGTGCATGCCTCTGTCGCGTCATCTAATATGCCCTTGTTTAAAATGTTGATTTTAATGTAGTTAAATATATATATGCCATTATTTGTTTTTAATTAAAATGAATGAACAAACTTTCACAAGTCTTATATATAATGGGCTGGTTGACAAGTGCGCACATGCATATGTTTTTCAGGTAACAATTAGCAATTATTTATATCTTTTTTTTTTAGTATGCATATTTTTTGTTTAATTACAGTATAGTTGAGACGTTGGAAAGTCATGAACATTATGTTTTAATTTAGGTTAGAAACAAGAATAGTGTGGTTTAATGGAATTCTTGTGCATGCATGCAAACCTGTTCTGTAACTTCTGTTCCTTCTATTTAAGAAATGAACTCCAAAACACTTCTCTGTGTAATTTCTAATGTTGCTGCTACTAGATAAAGTGTTATCTCGTTCATGTGCTGAGTTTATTAAAATATTGGAGAAGACCAAATAACATTTTATTTCTCAATTCATATTAAAACTAAAGAAAAAATATTACTCAATCAAGTAGTTGGCTAGACCACAGACATAATTTTTGAGTGAGTTATTTATAAATGCCACAGTAGCCCTATATTGCTCAATTCATTGAGTTAATTATATAAAACTCTTTAGAAAATCTAGTGCATCATCTTGTCTCATTGCATCTTGTAGTGTATCCTCTTTTGTTCAAGTTCTTCATCGCTCAACTCGGTAATTTAATTGTTAATTGTTAATTTCAATATTAACTAAATGTTAAAGACATATTTTTCTTTGTTTAGTTTAATTTTTTTTTCTCACTTGTATATATTCAATGGAAAGTGATTTAAGTTAATTTGCATAAATCCCCTTTCGCGATAATTTTTTTATTATTAATAAAAAAAATCGGCACTTGTGTGTATGTCTCTACCTCACAAACCATATATTCGATTTGTTGGCCATGTATCGTTAAAGCAATGTACGTGCTTTGTATTTATAAAAAATTATGTTGGACACAAAAAAATATTTTGACATTGTAATGTTAAAATAATACTTTTTTTGTTCAAAATACAAAGTTTCATCGTACTAATATATATTTATTATTATTTGCTTGTCAATTATATTCCGAATTATCGTTTGGTAGAATAGGCTATATTATTTTATATACAAAATTAGAGACCAGCCTGATTAAATATGTATTACTTCTATTTCAAATTGCAACAGAAAATGAGGCAGGAATATGTGAAGAAGTTGGCACAATTAGTGTGTATCTTTTTATATGTATTGGATGTTAACGCGAGGATGCTGGCAGAACTCTTCACAACCATAGATGTATATAATTATGGCATACATACTAATGGTGTTGCCGACGATAGCACGGTACCTTTTACATCTTATTTTTGCATTTTATTTAAAGTTCTTGGATGTTAATATGTGGAATTTCCTTTTATGTACATGTATTTGGTATATTAGGGTATAAATGCCTCCCTTCTATTTATGATTCCCATCTCAGACCAAGGAGTATCGGGATTCCAGAGTTTTTTTGTTTTTTGTGTTAATAAAATCAACAATTTCAGTCAATATTTTTTTGTGAAGGTTGTCCTTATGAATCTACCTAGCTATTTACCTAACAAATTATTTTTTTACATAGATTTATATCAATATGAATTTGAATTAATAACAAAATTTTGGTGTTAGTGTAACTCAAGTAAAAAATGTCTCGTTGGCAAGACTTCATGCTAGAACATCAATATAGAAGATCAATTTAGAAGATATTCACCTCAATCATGTCGATCGTCGATGAGTAACCACCTAATGCTATTTGCGCGTATGGCGATTCATATATCTCTTGTGCTATGCTCCCTTTGCACTGCCACTAACTCATCCTGATGCTTGGTAGTCTGACAAAATTAAAACTATATATGCACCCATGAAATTAATTCATTGTTATGAATAATTTTGTAGTTAATTATCCATGCAATTGAATAAGAGACCCATGAAATTAGTTTCAAATAAGCACTTTAATTTATATAACTTTTTTAATTTGAAATTATTACCAATTTTATTTTCACAACTACAGTGTAACTAGGTCCTCTAGTCCTAATACCAGTACCCTTTTTTTTCAAAAAAGAAAAGCTGTATTATTACTATACAATTAATGGCAAATTTCATACGGAGCAATCAGAATCAGAGTTACGGCGAACAGGAATAATTAACATATTACAAATATTTAATTAAAAGCGCATATAACATAAGCAAAAAAACAGCACGATACATAACATATTTTCTGACAACAAAAAAAAAAAATTATACTGAAATGACAGAAACAGAAGCCCTTTCGATAAAGCATAAACCTACTTTTCCATCGGTTTGCAAATGCTCTTTAATTAGCTCTCATTTATATATCTTAGATTCAGACTCCCACAATTGGGGCAGAGGATTTTGTTCAACCCATCTAATGCTCTTACCAATTGCATCTTCAATGTTCATCTTTGTTTAAAATGGCATCATCGATCGAGCAATTTTACTATCTCTTAATTTGCAAGGGCAAAAAGTGACTTTCCGCAAGAGTGTACTAACAGAAAGATGTTTTTTCTATTAACGATAGAAATACCCATGAGGATATACCAACAGAATTCATCACGGATAGTGTCTCATTCTTGTAATTTGGATTCATTTTTATGTGTTGTATGGCTGAGATGGCTGACTGCATTTTCTTTTTCTTTTCAGTTACCATTGTGAGTTTGGTTTGATGTGTTCAATTTTTTTTTTCCTTTATTTTTCATTTTGTCTGTTCCATTTTCTGGATAGCCACAGCCCACAGGCACAATTAACATGGTTAACAACGTTTGGTGAAGCTGATTGAAATACAAACAAGAGAACTAATTCACATTAACTTCTAGAAACATATTATTTTTGGAAAATCTGTTCAACTTTAGATAAAATATTATTGTTGGTGTAATTTTTAATTCTAAATACATGGTGCGAAATTTTTAAATAAGGTCTGAAAATTTACTATAAGAGCCTGAAATAAAAAGGTAAAGGGATAGTTTTCATCTGATCACATCTTCAAATCACGTTCAATATTGTTAAGAAAACATCAATCTCCTCATATAGAAATAGTTTTACATTCTAGGTCCCAAAAATTTCAAACAAATTTAGAAAATGAGCACATCCATTCTTAGATAGATCCAACTTTGGCTTCTTCAGCTAGTTAAATCCTGAAACAACAAATAAAAAAAAAAAACACAAGTTATTATTACACTTGTAGATTATATAACCTGAATGTATATATTCAACAAGGGAGTACGAGTATACAACCAATAGAATAGATTAATCATTGCATATACCTAATTTAAGGTCCAACGCATGGTTAAACGAAGTAGAGGCTTCCGCTATCTCATTAAATGTTTGCACATGAGAGAGCTACAAAATAAAAAAGGGACCCAAAATTTAAACAAAATAAAATATTATATCATAAAGTAATATACAGTACTTTTTCTAATTGCATGTAATAGCAGATCAGAGCTACAAGTTAGGATTAAATGAAGCTAGCTATGACTATAGCATGATGCTCTTTTTCAAAAGTGCTTGCAGGGTGAATGGTTCAGGCCTGTCCTGTCAAGAGAGATGAACGTACAGAGGGAATAAAGCGTACTTGTGCCTATATATTATACATGATATCAGTGTATGTGTATTTGCAACAGTATATATACAACCTATGAAATTAATGCAACAGCATCTATGATCTATGAGATGAAAACAAGTTATGACATGTGAAGAATTGACAGGGTGCACGTCTGTTTCTACGTATACCCGGCCTTATTTCAAGACCTAGAGTCCTAGACTAGATATTCTGATTTGAACCCTAGAAATCAAATGGTGTGGGAGGTGGCATCTGATGAAATCTACTATACTACCGATTTGATCCCATTTTATACGGGATCCAGTGCTTGCTACTTTTTCCAACTTTGATGAAGGTCAAAAAGAAATTTTCTTTAATTTTTTATGACTTGTCTTTAGATCTATCTTACATATCTTCTATATTCCATGCACCTTAATTAGATCCTTGTGAGAAGAAAATGCAAAATTCTCTCATTATATAATTTGCAATTATGAGAAGCTAGATAAAACATAAAAGGCTCACCTTATCACAAAGTACATAGCCTTCTTCTTGCTGTTTACTAACCTGTATTAAATAGAAACTATCAATGAGTATCAATAGCAATGAACTGATTTAAATGATTCTCTATCTTTTTTTATTACCAAGTTCTCTAGATAATTGATCTCTCCACCAATCTTACGCTCCATTTCTCGGTGCACTCGGTCCATCGCAGTCTCTAAGTTTCTCTCCAAGACTTCCAAAGAGGGTAAGGTGTAGCTCTCCCTCTCATCCACATTCATAATTCTACAATTTATATAAATAACAAGATATATATAATAATAGTCCAAATTATTTCATTTTAAAAATAAATTGTTGATAAGTTTGTTAACAATTCTCCTGGAAATAAATTATTAAAGCAAGATCTTTTTTTTTTTTTTGTTATGAAAGGAAGTATGCAAGTACCTGAGTTCTTTCTCCATTAGTTCACATAACTTCTCCACCTTAGCTATCTCTGTATTTCTTTCCTGTTATGTAATACAAAGTTACATACCATGCCCTGAAATAAGTGTGTGTGTGTGTGTGTCAGTGTGTTAGAGAAAGAGAATGCTATAGCTCAACTTACCGTTCGATAGTCTTTCAAAATGGAAGTCTGTGTTGCAGCCTCATACTTCTCAACAAATTCCTTAACACTACAAGCAAACAAAAGAGTTAATATATACATGATGCATAGAAAAGCATGGTACGTACGTACGTAGTACATGAAGGGTTAAAATTAATATAAAGATTTACCTCTGCACGGTAGGAGCATGATACTCGTAAATCTTTCCTGAAGAAGAAAAGAGGAGGAGGAGGAGGTCGACGTCACACAAAACAGCGAGCTCTCTAGCTTTCTTGAACAAGCCATCTCTTCTTTTATAGAAAGTCGATTGCCTCTGAGTTGGGTTCTCTATCCTCTTTATCTCTGTTTTGCCTCTCCCCATAATATAATTTCTTTCACTACTTTCACTATAAGATGAGGTGAAAATTGCACGCTTTCGGTTCTAAACCCCCAAAACTAGCCAATGGTTGGTTTATAGAGAATTTGACATGAATATAGCAAGTGGAAATGGGAAGGGAAAGGGTATAGTCATGTATAATAGGCTTCTATCATGAGATGATGAGATGTTTTGTTTTCCAGTTCGAAAAATATATAGTAATAAATAAATGCATCCTCTCCAGTAGCTATTAAACTGGAGAGTCAAGCATATGTCATAAATTAATGTATACTTCATGTAATTTTTTTTGAACAAGTGTGCACTCAGGATTAGTTTGAATTTATAGAGCCTAAAACTTGTAAACTATAATATTAATACATGTTAGACTTTGATTATGCCACCGATTAAAAATAAAAAGGTTCTGCACATTCCCTATCATACCATGTTCTCCTAGACTTATACAATAATTATAATTTATACATTACATCCAAATCATAATTATCATAGGTTAGGTGTTTTATTTTCAAAAATAATCATAGTACAGTGTAAAAGAAAACTACGTGAATTTTGTACCGTATGAAGAAAACTAGTGCATAAACTATCCATGGTTGTCAAAAAATTCATAGTTCGTGATTCGATTGATTTCAATTTGATTTGGAAAAATATCATAATTAATTCAATTTGAAATTAGTTCGTTCTAAAATAAATAAAATCAGTTCATGAGTTCGAATCATATTCAAACTCAAACTCAAACACAAACACAAACATAAATAAGTTCGATTTAGTTCAATTTGTTTGCAGAATTCAGATATATTAATAGTTTCACTTAGTGTTTTGAAATTCAGTTCTCATTCGGTATGCAGAAGCAGGGGCGGAACTAGAATTTGAGTATAGGGAGGGCTATACATTATTTTTAAGTTTGTAATAATTTTTTTATATAATACAATATAACACAAAATAATAAGATCTTTCACCGTTTAATTCATAAACAAATACAATAGATTATAAATAATTATCACCAATAAAATGTCATGTCTATCAAAATCAAACAAAAAAAAAATATAATATTCATATTATTTTTAATTTTGACCTATGATTTCTTAAAAATATAAAATTCAGTAATAATCTCATTTGAGTTATAATGAATAATAAACTTAAATCAATAATAATTTCAATTTTAAAAAGCAAACTGATATTAAAAAATAAGGATATGCCGCACCAGAGATGTGAATTTTGCTAAAACTGAATTTTCTTTCTTTGGGCACTTTTTTTTTGTGTTTTGCTACTCTGCTGCTATTTTTTTTTTATGAAAATCACTAATGCATATTTTTCTTATTTGAGGAAAAGACTCGTATGCATTATATATTAATAAACTTAAAGAATTTACAATGTCATAATAAAAGCCTAGATAAAAGATACAACATTAAAAAGAAAAGCCTGCAACTACTTTATTGAAAACTAAAATGAGGCCCTACTTTAAAGATATAGCTTAATATAGGTTTGTAGCACCTCCCTCCATTTTTATGAAATTTGAAGAGATGGAGGGGTCTGCTTGTAACTCTCCATAGACCATTTCATGTACTAGTAAAATGGGAAAACTGATGTGCGCTTTTTCATTTATCACATGACTCGGAAATCGAAGCGTGCAAGTCAGCAACATCTCTGATTTTAGCTTTGAAATTTTCCTCTCAGCCCCTCCAAGTTTACTTATATATTATATATAGGGGGGCTATAGTACATATAAAATGGAAAAATCACTTAAAATTCAATGCCTGGTAATATTTGTTTTCAAATGTTGGGGTGGCTTAGCACCCCCCAGCATGACCTATGTTTCGCCCCTGTGCAGAAGGCCACCACATACCGCATATATAGTATGCGGCTACATATGTGAATTTTTATTCGGATTTATATATACGGATTTTAAATCAAAATTCGTATATATAAACAAGCATACGGTAATATGTGGTATGACTCACTATTAATATACTCTAAACCGATATTTTTATCATTGTTAATAAGGGGAATTACACGTATACCCCTCAAAAACTTCAAAATTACATATTTCTCCTCTAAATTTTAAAATTACATATTCCCCCCTCTAAACTTCAAAAACTCACATATTTACCCATTTTATTATATTTTACATTAAAACACATTCTAAATTCATAAAATACCCATTTTACTCTTTATTAAAAATCATAAAACATCCATCTCACTCCAATTTGAATATGAAAGGTTCCTCTAACGTCCGAATTGCTTTAAGATCCGTGTGTGCTACGTAAGCATGAATCTTGAAGCAAACACGCACGAATATTGAAGCAACGCGCACATATATTGATGCGATGCATGCATATCAAAATTTCCTTAAGATCCGTGTGCACTACATTAGCACGAATCTTGAAGCGAACACACACATATCTTATTGCGATACAGACGAATCGGATGGTAGATAAATCCTTCAGATTCAAATTTGAGTTTGATGTGGGGTTTTATACTTTTAATAAAGGGTAAATTGGGTATTTTATGAATTTAAAATGTATTTTAATATAAAATATAATAAAATGAATAAATATGTGAGTTTTTGAAGTTTGGAAGGAGGAATATGTAATTTCAAATTTTAGAGGAGAAAATACGTAATTTTGAAGTTTTTGAGGGGTATACGTGAAATTCCTTCTTTAACATATACTCTAAACCGGTAATATGTAGCATAAATCATTGTTAATATACTTTAAAATTGTATTTTATCGCTATTAATATATTTTAAGCTGGTAATATATTTTAAACTTCATATTCAAATTAAATATAGATTTTCTATTCAGATTACAACCGAATAAGAATATAAAAAATTCGGCCAAATAAACCGAATTTTAAAATATTGGTTTCTCTTTGATCTGTCTTCCTCTGAGGTCTCATAGGCTTATAGTCATAGGCTCATAGCACTATTAGGTCATGCATGCATGAACTATTGAACTCTGATCTGCAGTAAATTATATGGCAAAAGCAATGAATTGAAGTGGCGAAAAGCAACAGGAAAGGAAAGGGGATGTCACAGGGAAAGAAAAAGACAATATAATGCAGTTGTAGCTTTAAAGATGGGTATGGGTAACTCTGTACTGTTCTCTGTATTTTTTTTTATTAAGTAAATGTAGAGCTACAGTAAACTTTTATATTCAAAATTAATTATATCTTCTGTTGTGCGAGAAACTACGGTAATATGTACTGTGCACGGTTACTACATAATATGGATTAATATTTTTTGTTTTCAAAATTTTATCAGTCGATCTGAACTGTTTAAAATAATTTTTATATGAATAAGTACTTGCAGACCAAATTTTATATTTTTTTAAAATATTTAAAATATTTTTAAGATAGTTAGAAAATCATTGTTTTTGAATAGTCCAGAATTGTCAGATCAAGTGATTTTCTACCCATTTTGAAAAATAGTTAACAAATTCTAAAAAATATAAAATTTTGTCTTCAAGTAAACATTTATATGGAGATCTTATTGAACAGTTCAAATCGACCATTATAATTTTGAAAATATAATTATTGACCTATATTATACGGATGAACCCGTGATATGCTTAGTACCATAGACTCACTCGTATGTATACAAATGTATATTACTTATTACATATTGATCCTTGTTATCAATTTATATTTTTTATTTGGTGATAAAATTTTATATTTTTTAGAATAATTTTACCTCTATCACTTGATGATTTTTTTTATTTTTTTTAATTCTGGATCATTCTAATTTTCTGTTTAAAAAATAGACGACAATAGTAAAAGCATTCAGGAAATAGTAAGAAATGTTACGCCTGTCTGTGGCGATGTGAAAAGAGAAAGTTGGCAGTTGTACCTGTTTTCTGAACGAAAGACTCAAATACTGTGCTTTCCATCACCTTTGGTACGGTAATTAATTGTTTTTTTTTTAAGTACACTGCCGAACGTTGAACCTTGACGTATAAGAACTTAAAATGATGTTTATTTTATAGTTTTTTCAAAATGGCAGTGAGGCAGTGAGCAACTGAGCATTGAATATTTTTATACCATGGTAGCCCAGTTGTCAGAGTTTGTTTGTTTTTTTTTTTTTTTTTTTGTATAATCTGAGTTATAAAGGCAGTTCCATTATTATGGAATACACGGAATTATGCGCAATTTTTCTAGTTATTCCCCTCAAATTTCAGAATTTTGACCTTACTGTTGCGGAGATAAACAAAATTGTCTGATAAAAATAGTCCATTTCGATCGATTTAATCAGCTCTAACTCGATTTGAATTTGAATTAGTTCGAGTTTACCTTCTCTAAAATATTATTGCGATCATCCAGAGTGGTGACTGGATCCAAAAGTTTTTATTTATAAAAAATTTCCATGATAAAAAAATTGGAAGCTCTATTTTTAAATGCATTCATTTTTGTGCCTCTATTTTTAAAATTTTAATAGCTCAAAATTTAAAACTTAAAAAATCAAAATAAAACCGTTAGATTAATCTACATCATTTATCTATGCACGTGTACTAAATTATGATAATTCAACTTTGTTGTATTTTTCATTAAGATTTTGTAAAAATGTACTGATGTGGATAAATTTTAGACGTTTATTTTTCAACTTATCAATTGACATAAAAACAAAATCAAAATGTAATAATTTTGTATAAGAACATAGTGAAAATCAACTTATCAATTCTCCTCCTCATCACCCATATGATACTAATAAATTCTCATAAAATAACTAGAAAAAAAAAATTCCAATTCCTTCTATTCTATGAAATCAAAATCTCAAAACAATTCTTCTATTATTTTATATTACATTTAAATAGTTTATACGAATAAAAAGTTCTGGTTTTATGCTCTGGTCGGGAAAGCTATTATAATAAGGATTGGATCATGTATGTATTTTCTTTCTTTCTTTCTCTCGTTTGTTTTTTTGTGGCATTGAGTTGCTTTCAATCTTTCATCCATTCCGAAAATGGAAATTCCCATTAGTGTCTGATGCTTTCATGTGGGAAGATTTGCTATTTTCGTCTCCATTTCGTACCCACCGTACGATTTGCAAGATATTAATTGCCTCCGAGTCCGACCAGTGATAGAGGGATGGTCCCCCTGTGCCACGATTTGACCTCACCTCCCGCATCATCTCTCTCTCCAGTGCTATCACTAAATGGAGATCATTGTTTCAATTCTAAAAACAAGTATATTGATTCACAGTACACTTCATTAGTTCATTTGCCCATTCCCCATTGCAAAGGACCATAGCTTCACTCTTTCTTTCTATATAAAATATAGTTTATGATATTACTAAAATGAAATTATAGATTGTATAAATAAAATGGGGTTAATTTCGTTGGAGGTCACTAAACTTTGTTATTTGTCACGAATTGATCACTCAAGTTTGATTTGTTCCAATCAAGTCATTCTATAATTTTCCATCTAAAATACTAATAGAATTTGCTCATTTCGTTAGTATTTTAGACGGAATATGCTTATTCCGTTAGTATTTTGAACGGAATATGCTTATTCCATTAGTATTTTGGACGGAATGAGAATATTGGTTAAGATTTTGGATGAAAAAATATAGATTGGTTTGATTGAGATAAATGATAAAGTTAAGTGACTAAAAAGAAACAAATCAAACTTGAGTAACTAATTTGTAACAAATGACAAAGTTTAGTAACATCCAGCAAAATTTACCCAATAAAATGTTTATCAATTTATGACAGCCCAATCCGACATTAAAGCGTTTCAAGTAAAGCCCGTATATTTTGTAATGGCCCAATCTCTGGTTTTTCCCCAATTATCTCTTTTTTATTGGATTGGGCTGTTATCACCATCAATTCGGGCTTTACTTGATTAAACTTGATATTTTAAATCAACGCATTGATGTTCATACCGCAGTGGGGTTGGTCCGGGAAACCGCAAGTGCAGCAGAGTGCTGCACTTTAATATTGTCCGTTAATTTTTTATCGAACGGACGAAATAAGATTTTTGCACGAATTTTAAAGCAAAATTAATACTGCCCCTCCATCATCTGATGCTCAAATTCAGCTCGATGGCGCGTTAGAGGCTTTTAATCCGGCATTAAAATTTAAATTTGTGTACACTTGATTCCTACGAATTTAAAATTATTTGCAAGAAACTTAATGCGATTCAGATGATTTCTGATCTAATATAGTACTGAATTCGGTCTAATGCCTATCGCCTCGATTCTGATTACTATGCATGCATTAAGGGCAAAATTAGACTTTCGAAATATGAGAGCCAAACTCATATAGAAAGTCAATCATAGAATTTTTTTTATTTTGCAAAGAATGAGAGTCCATTTTTTTCAATTTTTTTATATATTTATACATAATTTATAGCAAAATGTTAACTGTAAAATTGACCTACTTTAGTTCGACGGATTTAATCACCGTTCAATATGCTTTAAGATTCGTGTGCAATGATTTAAATTTCGTACTAGTCTGCTTTGATTGTCATGCGCACAGATTTTAAGATAAATCAGACGGTCGTGGAGTTCGTTGAACCTAAAAGTAGGTCCGATGGACATCGGACCCACTCGTTCTCATATTTAATACCGTAGTTATAAAGTCTGATCCTCCACTTCTCTCCGCACTAATTGACCATAATTTCCTCTTTCTAGTTCTCGAAAATTCATGTTAGTCATAGGTTTCATTTGAACACACTTGTTTTAGTCTACATCAAATAATGACAAGTGCTATAATTATTTAGAGATAGATTATATAATGAAGGTGTTATTCTCGAGATAGGAGTAGGTCCGATGGGCATCGGACCTACTTCTAGGTTTGATTAGCTCTAATACCGTACGATTATTATTGAGATGTGTGCGTACGGAAATTAAAAAATACTTGCATGGGTTTTAATGAATTCACATGAATCTTAATGTTGATAGTCACTTCATTCATCGAAAAAAGGTAGGTCCGATGAATATTGGAACTACTCTCAATTGGTTATTCTCATAGGTGCCACGTACACACAGTTCCTTAGACAAATCGATCACAGCATCAGTCGCCATCATCAGCATTTTGAAGTCTATAGATATCTGTATCTTTTAACTTGATAAGCTTGCAAATGCTGTGCGTTGATAAATGCTTCAAACTTTCACAACTAACAAATTAACACACCTATCATGCAATCTTCTTTTGTTATTGACTCTACAAATCTAAATGCAATAATTTTCTGAAACAATTAATATATATGGTTAGCTTTTATTTGAGGGAATGAACCGATTTTTTTTTTCCTTTTTACCATTTTTGAATAAAAAAGAATAATATAAACCCAATAACCAATTCTCACTATTTTTGAAAAATTCCAAAATTATCAGATCCGCAAATTATAGCTACGGAACTTACAGGCTGGTTGCGCAGCTATAATTGCGGGTCTAGTAAATATGATAATTCTCAAAATAAAAAGTGGCTAAAGGTTTTTTTTTTTTTTTTTTAAAGATGGTAAAAATAATTCGGAGGAATTATTGCATGTATATGTTGTAAATATTTTTTAACTTTTGCCTTGTAGTTTCTTTTTATTTTCTTCATTGCACTTATAATTTTTTTGTGTAAAACTGTATTTTTTTTTAATGAAATTACGAATAAAGTACTATATTAAACCAACAAAAATAAATAGACTCACTTTTTTATTTCAATAAATAAATTAAATCAAGTCTCTCACAATTTAATATTATTTTTCATGTGAAAATAAAACCTTTAACGGTTAACCATCCGTAACTATAAATAAATAAATGTATCCGTATGAAAAAAAAAAAAAAGGAATAAAACCAAGATAGCCAATCTGAGTCCTCCATTTGGCAGCAAGCAACCATACCACTTAAATAATTAAAAACAATAATAATGCCGACCATAAAATTAATGTAATTTAATTTGATAAAAAAAAATAGTCCAATCACTCAATCAGAGGAAACAGTCTCCTAGCATAGCCCTCGGAGCAAATAAAAGGACAAAATATTGGTCATGCAAAGGTAATTAATCACCAATAAATATTCTATTAATGTGTGATTGTAATGTTCCCTGTTTCAATGCATAAATCATAGTATGGACCTTTGGATTGAATTTCCACCGTCGGATTTACTTTTTGACAAATAAAGTAATTATCATAGTATAGACCAATTTTTTTTCTCTTTATTGCATGTTTCATGTTTTATGAGGTCACTAATTCAAAATTAATTTGGTTTCCTTTTATTCCCTTATTTACTTTTTTGACAAAATTTAATTCTCAGCAAACCCTCTAAATCAATAGAGAACAATAGTATTAAAAAAACAGATAGTGGATGCATTAATTTTGAGTAGGAATTATAGCAAATAACCGATGTTACCGTTGGATGTATTACATGAAGCCACGTGTTGTCCATTACAATATAAATCAAATTCTTTAATTGTTTTCAAACTATTCGCTTTCAAAACTTTTCCACATAAATAGACAAATTCAAAAAAAAATTCAGAATTATTTACTAATAATATATAAATTATTCACTAATTTCAAAGATGAGGTTTCAATACCTCATGCTTTTCATATTTTATCATACTTCATATTTCGCATCTTTATTTTCAAAGTCCAATATATCAGTCCGAACTGCTCAGTATGATATTCATACTAAAATATGCTTGGTGATGAAATTTTATATATTTTGATTTTTTTTATATAGGCAGAAAATCACTATTTTAATGATCTAAATACAATTATTTTTTGTAACCAGTGTTATAAATAACGGTCGTTAGACGGTTATGATACCGCTAAGCAATTAATCGAGAATAATCGGCTATAATCGGAAATGATCAGCCAATTTGTGGGAAAAATCTGTAATGGTTTGGGCACCGTCAATAATTAATAGGCCAATTAATTAGTCTAAACAGACGTTTTTTACAACAATGTTTGTACCTATCTTAAAAAAAATAGTAAAAAAATTACAAAAATTATAAAATTTCATTCCAAACATATTTTAGTATGAATATTATGTTTAGCGGTTCGAATCAATAATTTAAATTTAAAAAATACAGATATACAATATGATAAAGTATAAAAAAAATGAGACAGTGGAACCTCCTCAATTTCAAATTATAAAATGTAAATCTCGCCGAAATATTTAGAATTTCTAAATTGCCATCGTAAGCAATATTATACGGAGAAGGGATGGGATAATTTTAAATTTTTCATAAAGTGTTCCCAGCCCATAATTTGGCCCAATCACAACCCAGTTGTACTGCCACGTGGCAGACCTTAGTAAAAGCCAGATGTCACTCAGCGGTAATAAAAACGGTGGCGTTATTCATTTCCTTTTTGCTTTCTATATTATTAATGAATTGATCTCATCTCCTCTCTCTATTTATACTAAAATTCCTCTGAATTATACACTTAATACCCCTTCCCTTGCTTATTTTTCTAGCCCTCTCTACACTGAGTGCAGTGCAATCAATCCTTTAGTAGAAGAAAACAGAGAGAATACAATTCTCTAATGGAGATTTCTTCCAAACCTATCATTGTTCTTGTATTCTCTCTGTTTGTTGCATATTCTCATGCTTACACCTTCTATGTTGGAGGCAGAGAAGGATGGGTTTTGCACCCATCTGAGAGTTACTCCGACTGGGCTGGAAGAAATCGATTTCAAGTCAATGATACTCTCGGTACATAACCTTTCAATTTAAGCAATTAATTCAAAATTAAAGATTATATGAATGATAGGATGGATGCTGATATATATGTGATATCTTCTTGTTTCCAGTTTTTAAATACAAAAATGGAGAAGACTCTGTTTTGGAGGTGAACCAACAAGATTTCGACCAGTGCAACTTGACCAACCCGATACAAAAAATGGACACCGGCAACTCGGTATTCAAATTTGATCGATCGGGCCCGTTTTACTTTGTTAGCGGTACAGGTGATCGGTGCAAACAGGGACAGAAACTGGTTGTGGTTGTTCTGGCAGTACGACCCATTGTACCGGTACCACCGGTACCACCTATGGCACCTACATCAAGTCCAGGTCCAAATTCTCCTGTTGTACCACCTCCGGTTGTTTCTCCTGTTTCGCCACCTGCGGTAAGTCCAGTTGCACCACCTCCCGGAAGCTTAGTTCCATCTCCTATGGTTTCACCACCAACCGATTCCCCTGTATCACCACCTACTGTAAGTCCAGCTCCATCTCCATTTACTGTCACACCACCTACTGTAAGTCCAGCTCCATCTCCATTTACTGTCACACCACCTACAGTAAGTCCAGCTCCATCTCCATTTACTGTCACACCACCGGTTCCGGCACCACCGGTTCTGACACCAACTGGTTCTCCAGCTTCGAATCCTTCGACACAGCCATCTGCATCAGCTCCTCAAACATCAGCACCACCCAGTTCAAATACAACTAATAATCCGACGGGATCAGCGGCACCGGTTTTCCAGTTTTCGTCGGCGCCATTTGCAGTGATGGTGGTGACGTTATATTATGGGTTTTTGAATTGATTGTTTTTAGTAGTATTGTTATAGAATCTTTAAGGTAATATTACAATAAGATGCATTGATTGTGTTGATTAATTGTTGGTCTTGGAATTTATTTGTACTTGGTTTTTTTCCATTTTTGTTTTGTTAGGGTTATGTTTTGATTGAGAGATATTTGTTCTTACATGATATATATGATTATGCATGCACATTACAAATGATTTGTATTGGTTGAATCATTTTGCTGTTTTTGTTGGGGTTTAATTTGTGCATTGAAACAGAGATTATTGTAAAAGCAATTTAACAGTATAATGGCTATTTGATTGTGTCGTTTATAGGCCCTTAAGATATATTTTTTTACGTAATTTTGTGTTGAGAAATATGTTTTATTTAGTGAGGTCAGTGCTTGGATATATGATTATTTTTAATTGTATATACATAATTTTTCATGTTAGTATTTTAGTTATACCTTCTTTAATCATCCACAATACATGCAGGGGCCGACCCACGTTGTATTGAGGGATAGACCGTCTTTGGATTTTGAGTTTTAGAAGAGATCTATCGGTTCCGACCAACTTTGTTTCTTCTTTCTCTGAATTTTTTTTTTGCCCTCCTCTAAATGTTTGATTGGTAAATTTTGGTTAAATTTAGGATTAAAATTAAAATAATTTTTTTGAATTATGTTTAGTAATTAGAATTATAAGTCAGAACATTAGAAAGTATAAGTTAAATCATTGTTTTTTATCAAATTCAATTAGTTAATGTGTTTAAATTTGGTTAGCTATTTAAATCTGATTCTCTATTTTTTTACTTCATTGAATTATTTTCTTCTTTTATGTTTTATTCAAATCAATTATTAGTAAAATGTTAAACATAAAAGCTGCAATTTGGTGGTGTGGTGTCACTGGCTAATTAATCCATAAAAATAATGTTTCTGACAATTATGTTTTCAGTGGATTTGTTCAACTAAGATAGATTAATAACTTGAGATATAATTTTATAATTATTTTCAACAATAAGGGTATATTTGTATTTTTTTTTTCTAAAATATTTTTCTTCTGACTTTGCTCATGTCGGTATGTATTATTTTTTCTATAACCAATTAATGTAATGTGTCACATTGCAAGAAGTCGTTATTATTGTTTTATGGCACTTGAAAATGTTGACTCTAAGTATATGCCGACATATAATATATTTTTATGACAATTTTAAATTATATATGTTTTCATATTATGTTGACTAAGTCAACAGCTTTGTTCCATTATGTAATATATAATTGACGGTAAAAATAGGTGGTATTTAGAGAGAAGTTTCTCTAGCGTTCAATATTGCAATAATTGAGTTGAAAATATCACTATTTTTTTTTAATTGATCAAGCAATTAGGTAATTCGAATTTAAGATTAGAATGGCACGAAACGTGGCATTATTTGTTCAACTATTGTTCTGCGGGAAAACATATAATTAACAGAGAAAAAAAAAACAAGAGAGAATTGAATATTTTTCTTCTGATATTTTATAACAAATAAAATCTCCATAAACTATTATGTTTTTTCTATACTTTGTAATGAGATATTGAAGGTTATATATGTTGCTATTCGAAATAATTTTTCCAACAAAATTTTCACTTCTTAATTAGCTGATATTTTAAAAAGCATACAAAACATTTGTAAATTCCATAAATAATTTAGATATAAGATAATGACTTGCGAACATACATTTAATGTATCTACGCTGTTGATACGTATAAAATAATTAAAATGATAACACGTACGTATATAATTAATTCCTAGTCTTCTTACAATGGATGTTAGTATGTTACTGTCATTTTTCTCTGGAATTTTTCCGTTCAATTTTTTTTTGTTGTTGGACGACTTGGAAAGAGTGACAGTGACTATAGGAAGACTAGATCATATCTCATCATATATGAGAGCAGTTTGTCAGAGACTTAAATTTGGGTCCTATAGAATTCATAACCTTCCGATCAGCTTTAAGATTCATGCGTACATATATTAAAACAAATACACACAGATATTAAAGCAATATGCACGAATCTTAAAACAGATTGGACGGTTATAGAGCTCATCGCACTCAGTTTGAGTCCGATGGACATCAAATTGAAACTGCTCTCATCATGTGTGTGTGTTTCTTTTTGAACCGTCAAAGCTGGCAAATTTGTGCTCTTTCTTTCTTCAAAAAGTAAGGTTTTTTTATTTATTTTTGAGAAAAGTTTTTCTTCTTTCTTGGAAAAGTAGGATTTTTATTTTAGGCCAAGTAGTGCATTGCTCACTAAATAATTAAATAAAAAAAAGGGACGCGATATGAACACGGTCCTTCATTGCAATTTGCAAACATGAGAGTGCTCTAGACGTTGGTCAGCTCTGTCTTTTGGACTCAAAACTATCATTAAATTTCCTCCTCAATCTTCATGTCATGTCGCTTTTATTTTTATTTTTATGACTCTCAAATATTAGTAACGGGCTAACGGTTCATAATGATTTACTATGGACCTTTTGATAAATATCACTGAGTCTATGTTACTATGCATATTTCGGATTGGTTTGTAATACAGATTAATATTTTTTTTTATTTTAACAGTCAATCTAAACTGTTTAACATAATTCTCATATGAATATGTACTTGCAGACTAAATTTTATATTTTATATTTTTTTTTTACTATTTTTTACTATTTGTTAGATTTTAATTTTTTTTTTACTATTTTTTACTATTTGTTAGATGGCTGGATTAAAAAAAAAAAATAGAAATTTCGAGATTGTTGTTTATTTATCTTTTTGAGAAAACCTTTTCTTCTTTTTTGGAAATTTAGGTTTAATTTTACTTCTAATTGTGCTCTTCTTTCTTCAAAAAGTAGGGTTTTTTTTATTTATCTTTTTGAGAAAACCTTTTCTTCTTTCTTGGAAATGTAAGCTTTTATTTCCTGCAAATTGTGCTCTCTTTCTTCAAAAAGTAGGGTTTATTTATTTGAGAAAACTTTTTCTTCTTTCTTGGAAATGTAGGCTTTTATTTCCAGCAAATTGTGCTCTTCTTTCTTCAAAAAGTAGGGTTCATTTATTTTTATTTTTGAGAAAACTTTTTCTTCTTTCTTGAAAAAGTAGGCTTTTATTTAGGCCAGGATACATGTAGCGCATTGCTCACTAAATAAATAAAAGAAAGAAAGAAAAGGGACGCGATATGAACACGGTCCTGCATTGCAAACATCATTAAACTTTGGTCAGCTGTGTTTTATGGACTCAAATCTATCATTAAATTTCCTTTCCTCGTCAATCTTCATGTCGCTTTCATTTTTCATTTTTTATTTTTATTTTTATGACTCTCAAATATTAGTAACGGGCTAACGGTTCATAATGATTTACTGTTTGATTTTTGAAAACTTAAATAAAATATTTGAGATACGATAAGACATAAAAAAATATGGAGTATTTGAACTATCCTCTTATTGAAAATCAATATTTTAATAATATTACAATACTAAATTAAAAAGATAA
Source organism: Carex arenaria (assembly GCA_964058825.1). Classification (NCBI taxonomy): domain Eukaryota; kingdom Viridiplantae; phylum Streptophyta; class Magnoliopsida; order Poales; family Cyperaceae; genus Carex; species Carex arenaria. The sequence continues at coordinate 285,689 of CAXKVW010000326.1, forward strand.
TGAAGTAATAATTAAATACTTTCAAATGAGAAAGCCTTTTGATTTCTGAAGAAATATTTTGCAAATAATGAAAGCATCGACGATCTTTTTTCTGCGATACTTTTTTTTTCTTTGGAAATTCACACAATTTTATTCAGTTAGAATATTTGAAATATAGTGTTTTGCGGCCTGTTTGCGTAACAGTTCTATATGAAACATAAGAAAATTAATGGGCTTCAAGATGCATCCTACGAATATCAATGGGCCTTAATTTGGGGCTTTATATATAAATATAGTTCATGATATACATATCATAGACTGAAATGTAATTATGAATAATGTAAATAAAATATTATCAACTTATAACAGCCCAATCCGGCATTAAAGCGTTTGAAGTCATTGAATTACATTTTTTTAGATTTATTGAAAATTGTTGTTTTTTTTATGGTCCAGATTTATTTGAAAAACAATGATTTTCAATAAATCTAAAAAAAAATAAAAAATTTCAAAAAAAAATGTAAAATTTGGTCTCCAAACATATTTTAACATGAAGATCATGTTAAACGGTTCGGATCGACTGATTGGACTTTAAAAACGAAGATATAGGATATAAGATATGGATGGGTATGAGGAGATGAAACATTGGAATCCTCCTCATTATTTTAACCCTACTCGTGTTAAATTTATTATGTGTTTTATATTTATGTCAAAGTTAATTATTTTATAGTTAAATCAACATTTGCCAGAACAAACAAATTAAACAAATAATTACATACCATCCATATATAGAATTAGTCCGTAAGCGTTACATTGTTACCATTTTATTTTCAAAAACTTCAAGCACGACTCTTTGTGTATATTCAAAAAATATTACAAGATAATTTTGAATGTACACATCAGTACGTTATAAAAAACAAAAACAAAATGCAAATAAACTAAATGTACACACCACACTAGCACACTTTGCAAATTAAGACTAAATGCGAATCAAACCACAAAATTTTAACACAATGTGAAAATTGACGAGGTGTCTATATATATATCTAGACATGCGTTTTCTCTTCATCACCTTCCTCCAAATTCTCCTTGGACGCCTCCTCAAGCGACTTACCTTTAGCCTCAGGCACAAACAAGGACATGAGCGTACCCACCAAGTTGGTTGCGGCAAGCACAAAAAGTGAGTTACGCATTCCAATACCCTTCGGGTAGCCACGATCCCTGGTTTCAGCAGTTGTTCCCTGAGATGAGTACAAGAAACCAAATGCACCAATTATGGCTCCAGCCTTTCCAGCAGCAGCTGAGATACCGTGACAGGTTGACCTCAGCCTAGCCGGGAAGACCTCTGCCGGCACAATGAAGGTGGTTGAGTTGGGGCCGAAATTTGCAAAAAAGAAGGTCAACCCGTACATGACCACGAAACCAGCCTGGTTGCCCGGTTGGATCCAGTGGTTGTATGGTATGGCAAGACCAAGCATGAACACTGTCATCATAATAAATCCCATGAGCTGAATCCAGAACCGACCAATAATATCGATGAAGGCCACAGTGAACCAGTAGCCGGGTACAGTGCCGCAAAGTGCAATGTAGGTTTGTGCACGGGCGATACGAAACACCTCCTCTATGGCGTTCATGGTACCTGCCTTTGGAATCCACCCAACCTTGCTAAAGATATCCTTTTGAAAGAGATTTTGACTGTAGAAGGCAACGTCCAAGAAAAACCAAGTAGTTGTAGTGGCTAGCAAGTGAATCCCATGGCGCTTTGCGAATTGGTGGGAGAAAATTCCCCATTGATCTGCACCCACAGCATCATTATTCGCTCTGTCATGATCCTCTACAATCTCCTCTTGTAGGACTTTGGACATGTCGCTAGCCGCCTGCTTGGTGTTACGGGCAATGAGGGCTGTATAACGGGCAGTTTCAGGCATTCGCATTCTCCAATAGTAGGTCAACGCAGCCGGTACAGAACCGAACATTAGGACGATTCGCCATATATAATCACCCTGTGACTGAGTAGATCGGACATGGTCCTCATCGTAGGATGGGGCAGGGAACTTACTTTTGAACCCAGCTGACACAGCAAGTGAGACGAGGGCCGCAAATAAGATGCCAAAACCCTGCATGGTGTTATCTACTTCTTTAGTAACTTTATTTCAATATGTACGTTTAGAGATTAAAAAAAATGAAACAAATTCTAACTTTTTTTTACCTGCATGGCAAAGACAGCAGCAATGAAGGAGCCACGAGTTTTTTTATTGGCATATTCAGACATTATGGTAGCTGAGAGAGGATAGTCGCCGCCAACACCAAATCCTAACCAGAAACGGAAGAAGCATAGTGTGGTAATCACACCTTTCGGCTGGTGGCCAAAAGAGAGTCCTGATGCAATAGAGCAAACGACCATCATAATCAGTGTGAAACCGTACACACTTTTCCTTCCCAGCTTATCACCAAGCCACCCGAAGAATAGTTGGCCTGCGAGGGTCCCGCAAAGGGCCACACCGGTTACTGCAGCCGACACATTTGGTGGGAGGGTTCCCGGATTTTTGTAGGTGGTGTCAGCATAATAAAGACGGCCAATCAGCTTCGCCACTATTGAAATGACGAAAAGATCATATGCATCGGTAAAAAATCCCATACCAGCAATTACAATTGCCAGAAAATGGTATCCTTGTGTCTTTGCTTTGTCAAGTTTGTCCAAAACTGCTAGCTGTTCGCGGGCCATTTTTGATGATTGTTTTGAACTATCTTCCTCCTCTTCTTGGTTTTAATTATCTTACTGTAACGAAAAAGCGGAAGTTATAGATTTTTTTTATCTTTCAATATACTTGGATAAACTGCAAAATAAATTATGTCGTTACCCTAAAAATGCAGGAACAAATGCATGTGCATGCAACAGCTAGAATAACTATGAAATATTATAAATGATCTTAACCTTTCTTTGAAGTATGTTTGTATATATATATCAAGGTTCTAAATAGCGATTATAACGCTATAGCTTTTAAGATCCGAAAAAGCTGTAGTACATCCATAGTGCAACCATAGCTAGCTATTTAGAATCATTATAAAAGAAAAGCGGTTAATAGTGTTATAGCTTTTGAGATCCGAAAAAGCTATTGCGTAGCTATAACTAGCTATTTAAAATCCTTATATATATATGTATATATGTATATACGTATATACGTATATACGTATATATATATAGGAAATTGCTAATATGCTACGCTTAGCATAGAGGGCCTCCGTGTAACGGCTCAATATTTGAGTTTTCAAAATTCTAACGGTCGATCCGAACCGTTCAACATGATCTCCATATGAATATGTACTTGCAAACCAAATTTTACATTTTTTTAGAATTTTTTTACTATTTTTTTAGATAGGTAGAAAGTCACTTGGTCTGAAAATTATGTACCATTCAAATCAAGTAATTTTTTACCTATCTAAAAAAATGTAAAATTTGGTTTGTAAGTATATATCCATATCATGTTAAACGATTCAGATCAACTGTTAGAATTTTGAAAACTCAAATATTAAGCAGTTGCACAGAGGATCTCTATCATGCTATGCGTAACACCTTAGCCAACTCCATATATATACATATATATGACTCGAAAAAAATTACATGTTGTTATTTGTTAATTGGCTAGCGATAGATTTTAATTTGTCTTACACTCTTACGATCGATCAATTGTCACCTCGTCTAATATTTATTTCGTTTATATTTTTCTAACTAATTTAGTGTTCTTGTGATTCCTAGAAATACTTCTGACTTGTTACAAGTTTAATTTATAGTTGCTTGGAACTCGGTAAACATTTTAATATTTCTAACTTTATGTACCTTGCTTAATTATGAATTTCTATGCAATCAATATATACAATCTGTATTTTAGAAAATGAAAAAAAAAATGTAGTTGGCTAAAAACAGATATATGTAGTATTTATTATTTAACCGTTCATTGTTAGGCACATAATATTCTGAATTGGTAAGTGGTAACTTTGTATTGATCACGTGTTACAAGCACAAGCACAAACACAAACACAAACACAAAAAGTTTCTAGGAAGCTTAAGCATGCACAATATATATCCAACTTTTCAAAACATACTTAAGATAAATTAAGGTCCTACAAATTTTTATTAGTCAGTTTAAGAGGAATGAAACTAATATTTTTTTTTATCACGCATATTCCCCAACTAATATTGTAAATATGGTTTTTAAATACAAGTAATTAACAGGGAAGGTAGACATATATATATCCGTACCAAACAGGTAGTACCATCACAAAACCTAAAACCTTGAATGTTAAGTAATTGAACGAGCAAGGATTATTAAATCAGGAGGAACTAAATACCTTGGAATGCGTTTGAAGAGGAGAACAGGACAGTGCGCTTGGCCTTTTGCTGCCTACCACCGTATGCTATTTATAGAAAGTATTTAGTGCAAAAGAAAACACCAAGTATTAGTCCCATATAGAGGCGCCGGATTTAGTGCCTCATAATGTTATTTTACTCCGTGTCAACTCCCTTTGTTATTTCCTGATTCGCTTCCTCTTGGACTTTTCTCTCCTTTCACTTAGTCAGAACTTAGAACATGAATAAACTATGATTTTAGTTAGAGGCGGGAGAGCAATCCATTCCTTGCATATTTACAACTATTGAATATATCTGATAGGGCCATGTACCAACAGTCCAAAATGAAGGCAGGCCTTGGACTATGAATAGACTCAGCTTCGGACTCCTGACCTTGGTCAGGCAGAAGTCACGAATAAAGTTCAGGCTGAAACTAATCTTCATAACACTGTGGACAGTCTTGGGCCGAAAGCTGCTCAAGCCGGGCTCCCATGCCAAGACCGGGTGAGATGAGCAGGGATCGGCCAAAGTCGGCCTGACAAGGCCCAGGATATGATACGTCCGAACTGGGCCCCGGCTGGCACAAGCCCAGAAAGGTCCAGTTCGGCCTCAACTTATACTCACCGTAGCTGTCTCGGCCGACAATAACGCACGGTTTTATTACTGTCCGTACGGACGACTCAGCCTATTTAAGGCGCTGAACTTCATTTATTGCGGGCTGGACTCTGAAGACACTTACTGAGGTATGATAGATTAGAGTTAAGTACCTCACACACAAGCACACCTCGTTCTAAGCATAGCACTCCACCCTTCCCATCTCGGCCCGCTGTCCCGAAGCGGGACAAACCCAGTAAGAAAGAGGTCTAGCAGTACGGCCCGCTCCTACCTGGACGGGGCGTATCAATATCCAACACGTATATATTCTATTTTAAACGTTTCACTAATTATCTTTAATACAGAACTAGTTATATATCACATATATTAGTAACAAATTAAAGAAACTAGCTATATGACTGCATGTTCCTAATGTTAAATTAGTTTTAATAAAAATATTGCACTTCTAAACACTTAATTAGTTTCTTTTAAAACGTATATAAAGCTTTTTAATATTTATACAGATACAATTCTTTTGGTGTGTAGTATGGTGATGGTAAAAAAGTGTAATCATGACACCGGTCATGTAACTTTAGTACAATAATATTAATTAGGCATGTATTGAAAATTATAACAATACAAGTACTAAAACACTAGCTAAGTGTTTACATAAATAATATTTTTATCAAATGGTAACTAATTTAATGTTAAAAGCATGAAGTCGCTTTAATTTGATGCTCATATATATGTTAAAAATAACTAGCCAGTATCAAAATTAAGAGGAGGGTACGAATGCCTTCATTTTTTGTCTCTATCATACTTCTTTTTTTTTAATTTTCTAATAACAATAATGATAAAATTTATATGTCAAAATAATAACGTTCGATGTGATCTATTTTATTTTCTTTATATGCACATAAAATCATCACTATTCAGTTTTTTTTTTATGTGAATCAGTAAGTTGAAAAATCGACATCCAAAAATTTGCATAATCTTTTACATATGCATAAAAATATTGATATAGATCGTATCTAATAGTTTTATTTAAACTTTTAATTTTTAAATTTTGAGTTATTAAAGTTTTACAAATAGAAACATGATGGAGACACAAAAATAGAGGTATTTGTATTCAGTAACTAAGTTTTTAAAATTCTTAAGTCTCCATTTTTTTTCTTAATATATTATACATGTATTCAGTAACTAAGTTTTTCAAAGTTTTCATAATCTTTTACTTAAGAATTTACATGTTTAATATATTTCTTATAAAAAAAAAATTCGTTACTGAATACATATTCATGCATGGTTGGATGGTGAGTAGACATTTAAAAGTTAACAAAAAGGCTCCAGTTTATCGCTTCTCTTAGAAAAAAAACAATATTAATTCAAGGGTTTTTTTTTTTCTGGGCAAAGAAGACCAAAAGCAAGAATTTTTTTTTTAATAGTATCTTATATTTATTTGTGTAAAACAAAGGTGGAGGTCTTACTTTTACTAAAATGTAATTTACTTCAACGTGCTACAAGTTCCAGTACGTATAGTAGCTAGCAAAAACCAAATTTCCATCTAAGCTCTCAAACATATATGTATATAAATATATATATGTATGCGCAACGATGGAATAATCCAAGGAATATACCATTGCCAGTCTAAAATAGGAAGGAGACGTGAAGACTTGTGCATACACACAGATATGTATATACTAGTCAAGTGTCAACGCGTTGCGGTGGGGATTAGATTCACGAAGATATTTCTTTAAGCAGTAACCTTTGTTTAATGTGTTTTTTTGACAGGTGACAAAATTAATTTTAATAAAATTCACATGAACCAATCTGTTAGAAATTTGGAAATGATATTTATACAGTACTTCAAGCATAGTCATATGTATTTTCAGAATAAACATATTAATAGGAATAAGAAAATGACAAACTCCATTTAAAACTTCATAATTTGAAAAGGAAGGTACCACATGATAACGATTGGAAGCATTCAAGGCACCACACAATTGAAAGAACAATCTAGTATTCATATGGTAAATTAGTTATCTTATTGCCCTATTGCCTTCTACTTGATGACAAAACTGGTTCCCCCAAATGATTTTGTAATTAATTCATGACTCAATATTTTTATGTAGGAGGGAAAGGAAGAGCCAGTGACTAAGAGAAAGAATCAGGAAGTGCAAAAAGAGCAGTGGCAATGCAAAAATGAAGGGATCGACATGGAATCGAGTAACATGTTAACTATTTAAACCTGGTTAGAGTAACACAGACAGGTTAAGATCAGCTCCAGGATATGATTCTTAAGACAATGAGACCTGTCAAAATTTGAGCTTATATTTTAGTTAGGTTAAGAAGTTTGAGCTTCATACTAACCTACTCTTCATTAAAAGTTATATCAACTAAAAAAAAAGAGCAACTTAAAATGTATCCAAGCAATTATGAAATCCTTCCTCCTCTTCCTTTCAGGTCTGGGTCCATCAGAGCTGTCTTTCAAATGTCCCACATTAGATGCTTTCTTATTTGCACCTGTACGAAGTAACATCAACTTAAGTTCGAATTACTAAAAACAATGGATGATAAATATTTTCAAAACTTACGTACCAAACAATGATAAATATTTTTAACATGAGATAAGGGAAAAAATAAAGACCATGCAAGAAGGTTCATATACATAAGCAAAATTAAAAAGCATACTCACTTGACCCTCGAAGGAGAAAAAGGTGAATCTGTAAGTGTTGTTTCACCAAGCAATGATGATCCTGTGTATCCATTGAACAATCAGTGAGTAAACTTGATTACAAGCTAGTTACAGATTAAAAATCAGTAATGACTAAAAAGGAATGCAGTCGCAGCAACAAACCTCTCTTGGCCTCACCTTGCACTTTGGCCATGGCAAGAAGCTCCTTTCTGTTTTTACTATTAACCAAGGTTCTAAATAGTGGCACTATAGCGGTTTCGGACCATAAAAGCTATGGCGCTATTGTTATATCGCACCATATTGAAATAGCGTCGTTTTTTTAGCTACTCTGCTATAACGCAATAAACGCTATTTAAACCTTTGCTATTAACCCTAGACATATCCTGGAGGGTAATGAAAATAAAATTTGAATGTCAAATTTATAATCTTTAAGGTAAGACTTCCCTAGTTCACATTAAGCCCAGGCTTAACTTAATTAAGCTTTAATTAAGTCTTTACAACTTTAAAATTAAGCTTCATTATCCAATTTAACTTCATTCTATCAAATTCTACCTCAATAAACCACTAAATTGTTCAATTAAGAAATGAGGTTAAATTGGATAATGAGGCTTAATTTTAATGTTGTAAAGACTTAATTAATTAAAGCTTAGTTAGTGTTTATTGTTGTTTCAGTTCACATTTATGTTTATCAAATATGGCCTTTTGATTTACAAAAGCAAAATGAAAAGGGAAACAACAACAAAAGATAAGTACATATCATAGTTTTTGGATGGTCCAAAAACAGTGATTTTGTACATATTTAAAAATATATTAATTTTTTTAAAATATAAAATTTGGTCGCTAAGCACATTTTAATATGTAAATCATCTTGAGCATTTCGAATTGACTGTTTGAATTTTAAAAACATAGATAAAGTATGTGAGACATGATGAGGCATGAACCCACCATTTATTGAAGATCGATATTTTAATAAGTTTACAATACTAAATTAAAAATATAGTGAAGTAATAATCTACAAACTCATAATCTATATATCTAAACACAACTTTGATTAATTACGACCTCGGTTTATTGACCACTTAACACAAATGAAACTCGGTACGTAGATTGTGCGTTTGCTTCCCATTCATCCCACCTTGTAGGAATAATTAAATACTTTCTTATGAGAAAGCCTTTTGATTTCTGAAGAAATATTTTGCAAATAATGAAAGCATCGACGATATTTTTTTTTCTTTAAAAATTCACACAATTTTATTCAGTTAGAATATTTGAAATATAGTGTTTTGCGGCCCGTTTGCGTTACAGTTCTATATGAAACATGCATACTACGAAATTAATGGGCTTGAAGATGCAACCTACGAAAATTAATGGGCTTGAATTTTGGGCTTTATATATAAATATCATAGACTCAAATGAAATTATGAATAAACGTAAATAAAATATTATCAACTTATGACAGCCCAATCCAGCATTAAAGCGTTTGAAGTAAAGCCCGCATATTTTGAAATGGTAATTCGGGCTAATTTAATTCGATGTTTGATCGGAGACATTCAATCCGCATCAAAATTCAAGTACAGATTCGCACGAATCTTAAAGTTGTATGTATGAAACATTGAAACTTGATGCAGATTGAACTACTCTGATCTAACATCATCAGACCGAATTTGATCTGATACTGTCGAACCGTCCGATTCCATATACTATACATGCATCGACTCTGTTCTATCTCAATAATTTCCTCTTTCTAGTTCTCGAAAATTCATGTTAGTCATAGGTTTCATTTGAACACACTTGGTTTTAGTCTACATCAAAGAATGACAAGTGTTATAATTATTTAGAGATATATAGATTACATAATGAAGATGTTATTCTCATAGGTGCCACATATACATATCCCTAGAAAAATCACAGCATCAGTTGCTATCATTAGCATTTTGAAGTCTATAGATATCTGTATCTTTTAGCTTGATATTAAGCTTGATAAATGCTGTGTTTTTATAAATGCTTCAAAGTATCATAACTAACAAATTAATACACCAATAATAATCTTTTGATATAGCCTATAGAAATCTAAATGAAATATTATTCTGAAACAATATGTTATAATTATTTAGAAATAGATTAATGAAGATGTTATTGTCATAGGTGCCACCTATACCTTGTATCTTTTGATAAATATCTGTATCTATTAGCTTGATAAGCTTGATAAATGCTGTGTTTTGATAAATGCATTAAAGTATCACAACTAGCAAATTAATACACCAATCACGGAATAATTATCTTTTGATATAGACTCTAGAAATATAAATGCAAATAGAAGGGTGTCAATTTCTACTTTAATGCAAGATGCAAACGGAAGAGTTTTTTTTATTATTTTTTTTATGAAGAACAGTAAGTAGTATTATGTATAATAATTTGTAGAAGATATAGTAGATTTTCTTTAGTTTGTAGAATTTTTTTTTTTCATGTTTCAATTTTTTTCATCAAAAGTAGTATTTATGGTAATAATATAAAACTGTAAACATAAATTTATTAATTTTAAACTTATTATTTAAAATTAATTTTAAACTATTAAATGAGTATATATTTGATGGTTGGTGCCGATTGTTACCTAATATTAGTAATTTTCATAAGCAAATAAGAAAACCAACATGACAAATCATTTATTTTGAATCTATTTTAATAGTTACCTTGTATGAACGTAATAATTTCAAACCATATATACAATAGCATTAAATAGGGGTAAATTGGACATTAAAAGATAATTAAAAAAATGTTCTCGGCTCTCAATAATAAGATTATTGCTCTCAATATAGCAGTGCCCTTCCGACATACAAATAAAAGGCTAACATTTAATTTGGTCATGCAAAGATAATTAATTATCAATAAATATCGTATTAATGTGTGATTGTAATGTTACCTAATTCAATACATAAATCATAGAGTGTCTATGGATGAAATTTCCCCTTTATTGCATGTTTCATGAGGTCATTAACTCCAGATTAATTTGGTTTCTTTTGATGGTGTTTAGTTGTGGCCTAAAACTAATTAATGAGGTCTAACTTGGTTATTTCAACTTATTAAGTCATCCTAAATTATTTATGTTTGATTAATATTATATTTTAACTTAAAGTTATTCTTAATTTGATAAGACCTAAACATTTATTTTTTTAAGAGTAAAGAGACATGATTTAGGTTTAATTGAATACACATCTATATATAATTCTAATTTTTATAATTAATTATAGAATAACGGATACAAAATAATGTAAAACGTACCAGATAACTTTACCTGTTTGGCTATGTACACATATCCATACCTAATATAAGTTAACAAAAAAATCCTTATTCATATCTCTTATTATTAGGGGTGAAAACAGAGCGGATGGTGACAAAATCATATCTATATTCTTTTTTATTATATTATGGATACAGATGCGGAACAGATATCAGACATGTTAAACAGATATGGATACAAGTCTGGATAGGATAGAATATTTATTAAAATAATATAAAAAATATTAAAATTCATAATATTTATCTAATTATAATGGTGAATAACATAAATTTTTCATAATATATATTAAACTATATAGTATATATGTACTATTCAGATACAGATATCTACATATAAGTTTTCGAATACGGACCGTATATTATCCATACCGTTTTCACCCCTACTTATTATCCAATACAATAAACGGTTAAAAGGATGTCAATAACATGCATTGATTTTGAGTATGAATAAAATAAAGAAAACAAAAACGGATGGTGCATGGATTAATTTTGAATAGGAATAATTGCAAATTGGTAATGTTACCGTTGGCTCTATTAGGTGATGCCACGTGTTATCTATTACAATAGAAACCAAATTCTGGAATTATGTTCAAATTATTCGTTTCTAAAACATTTTCAACTAAACAGACAAATTAAATAAATGTCACAATCATTTGCTAATTTTACCATTATTTAAGAATTATATATGAATTACTAACATAATTTTACGATTAATTACTCGCTAATTAATTATTCAGAAAATAAGTTTTAAATCTCACCAAAATATTTTTGAATTTGTAAATTGTTAGCGTGTGCATTCCGCAAGGAACGGATAGTTTTATTCTTATTCCATAATTTGGCCCCCAATCATAACCGTTGTCCCTATTCCACTAACACGTGGCAGATCAGAAATCCCCTACTATTAGTCAAACTTTCCACATAGACCAGCTGTTAAGTCGGAATCCATATCCTCTGAGGTAATCGGGCCATTCCGGTCGGAAGTGGAAGCACAGGAAGGCTTTAATAGTCGTGCGGATTCTGATTGGACAGTTCAGATCCAAAGAGAAATATTATGTTACCTTAAGGACTAAGCATTCAGTCAGTCGATGTAAGAAAAACGGTAGCGGTTGGCGTTATTCCTTATTCCTTTCTATATTGATCTCATGTCTTCTATACTCTATTTATACTAAAATTCCTCTGAACTATACACTTAATATCTCTTTGCTTATTTCTCTACTACACTTCTTTTTGTACACTAACAAAGTAACAAGTGAGAAAAGAGAAACACATATCCATACCTAATATAAGCTAACAAAAAATTAAATTTACATGTACCAGATAACTTCACCTGTTTAGTTATGTACACATATTCATACCTAATATAAGCTAAAAAAAAAAATCTTATTCATATCACCTTATATACAATAAAGGATTAAAAGGATGCCAATAACATACATTGATTTTGAATAGAAATAGTTGCAAATTGGTAATGTTATCGAACAAATTCGTTTTCAAAACCTTTTCAACCAAATAGACAAACTTAATAAATTTCAGAATCATTTGCTTTACCATTATTTAAGAATAAATTTTACGATTATTTGCTATTAATCATTCGCTAATTAATTTTCAGAAGATAAGTTTTGAAATCTCGCCAAAATATTTTTGAATTTGTAAATTGTTAGCGTGTGCATTCCGCAAGGAACGGATAGTTTTATTCTTATTCCATAATTTGTACCCTAATCATAACCGTGTCCCTATTCCACTAACACGTGGCAGATCAGAAATCCCCTACTACTAGTCAAACTTTCCACATAGACCAGCTGTTAAGTCGGAATCCATATCCTCTGAGGTAATCGGGAAATTCCGGTCGGAAGTGGAAGCACCAGACGGCTTTAATAGTCGTGCGGATTCTGATTGAACGGTTAAGATCCAAAAAGAAATATTATGTTACCTTAGGGAATATGAATTCAGTCAGTCGGCTATAAGAAAAACGGTGGCGGCCTAGCGGGCAGCGTTATTCGTTATTCCTTTCTATATTGATCTCATCTCCTCTATACTCTCTATTTATAGTAAAAATCCTCTGAACTATACACTCAATACACTTCTTTTTGTGCACTGACAAGTGACAAGAAAGCTCTATTAAGTGCAAACAGAAACACAAATCTGAATTTCTAATGGCGATTTCTTCCAGAGCTATCAATATTGTTCTTGTATTCTCTCTATTTGTTGCTTATTCTCATGCTAACACCTTCGATGTTGGAGAAAAAGAAGGGTGGGTTTTGAACCCGTCGGAGAGTTACTCCGACTGGTCCTCGAGAAACCGATTTCAAATCAACGACACTCTCGGTACGTAACCTTTCAATTAAACAATTAATTCTAAATAAAAAAAATATATGAATGATCGATACTCATATGTTTTTATATACTTTCCAGTTTTTAAATACAAGCAAGGAGAAGACTCTGTTTTGGAGGTGAACAAGCAAGACTTCAACCAGTGCAACTTGAGTAACCCGATAACAAAAATGGACACCGGCGACTCAGTATTCAAACTCAATCGATCGGGCCCGTTTTACTTTGTTAGCGGTACAGATGATCGGTGCAAACAGGGACAGAAACTAGCGTTGGTTGTACTGTCGGTACAGCACATGTTACCAGTACCACCTAGCATGTCTCCTTTACCCCCACCAATGCCTAATCCACCTATGGCACCTTCATTAAGTCCAGGTCCTAATTCTCCTGTTGCAGTACCACCCGGTTTTTCCCCTGTTTCACCACCTACAGTAAGTCCAGTTGCACCGCCTACCGGAAGTCTAGTTCCATCTCCTATGGTTTCACCACCAGCAAATTCCCCTGTATCACCACCTGCTATAAGTCCAGCTCCATCTCCTATGGTTTCACCATCAGCAAATTCCCCTGTATCACCACCTGGTGTAAGTCCAGTTCCATCTCCTATGGTTTCACCAACAACAAATTCCCCTGTATCACCACCTGGTGTAAGTCCAGTTCCATCTCCTTTGGTTTCACCAACAACGAATTCCCCTGTATCACCACCTGGTGTAAGTCCAGCTCCATCTCCTATGGTTTCACCAACAACAAATTCCCCTGTATCACCACCTGGTGTAAGTCCAGCTCCATCTCCTATGGTTTCACCAACAACAAATTCCCCTGTATCACCACCTGGTGTAAGTCCAGCTCCATCTCCTATGGTTTCACCAACAACAAATTCCCCTGTATCACCACCTGGTGTAAGTCCAGCTCCATCTCCTATGGTTTCACCAACAACAACTTCCCCTGTATCACCACCGACCGGTTCTCCTGGTTCGAGTCCTTCGACACAGCCATCTACATCTGGTAGTGCTCCTGGAACATCTGGGCCTAATGCAGAAACTCCTAAACCGATCTCGGGATCAGCAGCGCCGGTCTTCCGGTTTTCGTCAGTATCATTTGCAGTGATGGTGGTGATGCTAAATTATGGATTTTTGAATTGATTTGTTTTAGAATTTTAGTTGTGTTGTTATTGAATATTTTATAGCAGAGGATTGTTAATTGTTGTTGTTGGAATTTATTTGTACTTTTTTTAATTTTTTTTTCTATTTTAAGGGTTATGTTTAATTGAGAGATATTTGTTCTGTTCTTAAATGATATATATGATTATGCATGCACATTACAAATTATTTGTATTAGTTGAGTCATTTTGCTGTTTTTGTTGTGGTTTAATTATGCATTGAAACAGATATTATTGTAGAAATTTCAGGCATTTTTTATGTTGAGAAATATGTTTAATTTAGTGAGGCTGCTTGGGGAATATATGATTATTTTTAATTATATATAAATTATTTTTCATGTTATTTTTTTTAGTTGTACCCTCTTTATTTGTAAGGTACAGGGATAAATGATTGTTACATCATTGAATTATTTTATTCTTTTATGTTTTATGCAAATCAATTATTTGACATCAATTTGGGTTATAATAACTAAAAGGTTCAACATACAAGTAATTTTAATATTAAACTACAAAATTATTGCTAAACTACAATCTGTTTTCAGTGGATTTATTCAACAAAATTAAATTAGTAATTCAATATTAAGTACATTTAAGAGTTAATAAATATGATAGGGTGTGTCAATTTTTATTTTAATTATATTGAATAATAGTTATATATTTGTAACAAAAATTTAAATAAACATATAATAAAAATAAACATATTCTCTTCTTCTTCTTTTTTGAGAAAAAAGCATATTATCTTGTGACTTTGCTCATGTCGGTATGTCTTATTTTTCCTATAATTATTTTAATGCGTCACATTTCAAGGAGTCGTTGTTATTGTTTTATGGTATTTCAACTTGTTGACTATAAGGATATGCCGACATAATAAATATGTTTGTATTATATTTGTTTTGTGGTATGCATTTTAAAAAATTATAATTAATTTAAATTATATAGGTTTTCATATAATGTTGACTAAGTCAAACAGTTTTGTCCAATTTTAAGATTATAATGGCACTATACGTGGCATTATTTTTGTATGAAAACATAAAATTGACAGAGACAAATCAAGAGAAATTTTTTTTTTCTTCCATTTTTTATAACAAATAAAATGCACATAAAATATTATGATTTTTCCATACTTGGTACTTAGATATTAGAGGTTAAGGTGCTATTTTTTAAAATAATTATTATCTTAAGAGTAATTCTGTTATTAAGATATTTAACCAATATAATATTAATTTTGAAAATGAAAAAAAGCAAACGAACCTTATATTTTTATAATTTAACTTACATAGTAATTTTTATGGCAGGCGCATAATAAGTTAACTTAACATAATTTTTACTCCGAAAAATAATATTTTTTTCTCTATTAATAAATTATCGTTAAGAAATTATCGGAATAATTTTCCCACAAAATGTTCATTTCTTAGCTGGTTTGTCTTGTCAATTTTCTCAAATCCTAACGGTGTTTGATTATCCAGTTTATGGATTGAACAGCACCAAAAGAGAAAGAGAGAGGGTTGTAGCTGCCACTTTCAAGCTTTTCAAAAAGGCAGAGAAGGTGCTTAGAAGTTTCATTTAGAATCTGTTCGGTCAACGTACTGTTTACGTAAAAAAAAAAAAATAAGTTAATTGAATTTTTTTTTCATGTGAACAGTAAAAATTCATTTCAAATTCTATACCATGTCCATTCTCAAATGGAGACTGAACATGCCCTTAGGGAACTTGTTGATGGGAAGGAAATAAATATGCTCTTATTCTAATCTCAGCCGTTGATCTTTGTCGAGATTCGCACATGAATTTTTATTTTTGAGATTTGTGTATAGAAAATTTTGAATGGTTGGAATAAGAATAACAGGGTTTTGTTCTTCCAACAGATTTATTTCCTAAAACAGTTTTACATGTATCGAATCAGCATAAAGTTGACAGTTAAATCACTCAATCGAGTTAATATTTAAATTATTTTTATCCGACGATTTCTCATACAGAAATTTGTCTAAAATATAAATTCCTGTTAATATATTTCAAAACTAATTTATATATTTTATAATGCAAATGATATATTAAACCGCTGATATTAAAAACGATTAGGAAACATTTGTAAATTTCTTAAATAATTCAGATATACAATGAAGACTTAAAAGCTTAGGTGCTATGTATAGTATAAGACTTTCCATGTTATGGCCTAAAAAATATATCGTATAAATTTCAAATTTAGATTGAAGTAACTCAGTAAATTAGTTATATAATGAAAATATAAAATACCAATTTTTACTATTTTTTATGATTTATGAAAGATAGACAAAATATGACCTAAAACATTGGCAATTATTTATTTATTTTTAAGTTAGTTTTGCTATCTTTCATTGATCATAAATATAGTAAAAAGGAATTAAAAAATAGTAAACATCGATATTCTACGAATTTATTATATAACTAATTGACTGAACTACTTAAATCAAAGTTAATTTGAAATTTATACAATAGATTTTTGAAATCTTAGTACAGAAGTCATTATACTATCTATAGCACCTCAGTCTTAATCTACAATGAATTACTTGCTGACGTAAATTTAATTGATTTATCTATTATGCTAATAAATATAAAAAAAATTAAAATTAAAATTATAACACGTATGTCATGCATCGTTCCTAGTCTTCTTAGTGTGGAATGTGGATGTGGAAATTTTGCGTTCAAGTTCCCTTTTTTGTCGGAGTCGACAAGTCACAAGAGTGAAAGTAACGGCGAGCAGACTAGAGAAGACTTGATAAGATATTTCTTTCTGTACTGTCAAAGTAGGCAAATTGTGCTCTTCTTTTTTTCTTTTTTTTCTTTTTTAAACAGTAGGCTTTTATTGAGGCCAGGTCACTAGGGGTGTAAACGGATACGGATTATCCGCAAATAATTCGCTCCGAATCTGCTTATTATCCGTAACCGGATTAAACGGATATGGATGCTTGCAAATACGGATACAGATAATTTTAGTATATGAAAAAATAACATAGATACGGATACGGATACGGATAATTCCGTGAGGATATAAATGGAGCGGATATCCGTATATATCCGGATCCGAAATTTAATTTTTCAACAGCTTTTAATTCATTTCATCCTTGTGAAATTTCCAAAAAATATACATATTCATTTAAGTCGAAGAATCTTGGTAGAAAAATCATATAATTTATTAGGATAATAGATTGGTTCTCTGAACCAATAAGCAATTAGTCATGCATAATGCATAATCATCACTATGCATACTTAAAAAGTCTATTAAATTTTGTCAATTTAGGTAATCAAATTAGATAATTTAAAATTATGAAATTTAGTACAATTACTCAATATCCGACAATTATCCGCTTCATATTCGTATTCGAATCCATATCCGTGGATTATCCGTATCTGTTTAAGACGGATATGGTTTTCATTTTCAATTTTGATATCCGTTTACTATCCGTATCAGTATCCGCTTATTGAAAAACGAATGCAGATATGATATTAGCATTATCCGCTCCGAATCCGCTCCGTTTGCACCCCTATGAGTTCACTAATAAAGTCAATTTATTAATGGATAAGAAGAGGGACACGCTATTAATATAAACACGGTCCTGCAGCTGTAACAACGGCCTTGATTTTGATTAAATTTCCTCTTGTTGCTTTGATTTTGATTTTTATTTTATGACTCTCAATTGTATTATGTAACAACGGCCTGATAGGCTGATAGGACCATGTACCGAAGGCTCATAATAAGAACAGGTTTTGGACTAGTAATAGACTAAGTCTCGGATTCCCAATCCGGGTAAGACTAAAGTCAAAGAGAAAATTCACGTTGAAGAGTATCTCTAATTAAATGCCAGGCATAGTGCCGGACCGAAGCCAGCTCAAACCAGACTCCCGTGCCGGGACAACCCAGGATGAGCAGGAACTCGGTTCAAATCGGCTCAATGAAGCCTGAAAGCAGACACATCTGGACAAGGCCTAATCAGGCCCAGTTTGGCCCCAGCATGTCGTCACTGCTTTATATCTCCGCCGACAATAAATGCAGTGTCGTCACCGTCTGTACGGAAGGCTAAGCTTATTTATTACGGGTTGGCTTTTCACACTTACAGAGATATCACAGGTTAGAGTCAGGATACCTCTCACAATTTCCCGTTTCAATTATCACAGCACACCACTACTAATTGTGGCCCGCTGCCTCTAAGCGGGACGAGCTCAGAGTTGAGAAATCCAATAGTACGGCCCGCTTCCCTCTGGACGGGATGTATCACAGCCTATAATGATGTACTATGAATTTTTTTTTTTCTATTGATAAGTTATCGTTATGAAAATATCGGAATAATTTTCCAACAAAATGTTAACTTCTTATCTGGTTTGTCTTATCAAGTTTCTCAAATCCTAACGGTGTTTGATTATACAGTTTATGGTTTGAGAGAAGGTTGGTTTTTGCTTTTCAAAAAGGCAGAGAAGATGCTTAGAAGTTTCATTTATTAGGGAACTTGTTGATGCCAAACCAAATTTACTTTTATCAAATCAGCATAAAGTTGACAGTTAAATCAGTTAATATTTATGAGATATTTTTATCCGAGTTTCGAACGTACAACTTCTCATATAGAAATATTGTCTTTACGACTTTATCACAGATTAAAAGCTAGTTCTTTTTTTCATTAATTCATAATACATATTGACAGGGACTATATCATAGTAAAAATTTTAGAAATAAAATATAAATTTATGTTAATATATTTCAAAACTAATTTATTTTATGATGCAATCGATATATTGAATCGTATAAACTAATTTATTTAAATTGCTTAGGAAACATTTGTAAATTTTATAAATAGATAGCATAAGACTTTCCGTGCTATGGTCTAAAAAATATATCGTATAAACTTCACACTTCAATCTAAATAGCTTAGTAAATTAGTTATATAATAAATTTGAAAAATACCAATTTTTACTATTTTTAATGATTTATGAAAGATGTAAAAAAATGACATAAAACATTAACAATTTTTTTTTATTTTTAAGTCATTTTTTTCCCACATTTTCATAAATCATAAAATTAGTAAAAACCAGTTTCAAAAATAGTAAAACTTGAAAATTTTCAAGTACATTATATAACTAATTTTACTAAACTACTTAGATCGAAATTTAATATTTGTACGATATATTTTTTAGACTTTAGCATCGAAGATCTTATGATATTCATAACATATAAGTTTTACTCTATAATGAATTACTTGCGGACATTTAATTAATTTATCTATTCTGCTGGTAAATATAAAAAATAATTAAAATTATAACACGTATATCATCATTCCTAGTCTTCTTCCCTTTTTTGTGGATGTTCAATTTACCTTTTTTTGTTGGAGTTGACAAGTCACAAGACTACAAGAGTGAAAGTAACGGCGAGAAGAGAAGACAAGACAAGATATTTCTTTTTGTACTGTCAAAGTAGGCAAATTGTGCTCTTCTTTTTTTTTTTTCTTTTTTTAAAAATGTAGCTTTTAATGAAAACGTGAATTTATTAATGGATAAGAAGAGGGACACGCACTCTCCCCCATAGCAAATATCAGAATCAGACTCTAGGCAGTTGTTATTTTTGGAACTAAATCTATCATTAAATTTCCTCCTCTTGTCGCTTTGATTTTTATTTTTATCTTGTGACTCTCAAATGTATGTAACCAACGACTTCAAAATATAGGTCCGATGGGATAAATTGGACCTACTTTGATTTGACATGCTTTAAAATTTGTGCACAATGTTTTAAATTTCGTACACATATATTTCAATTTTTATTTACATATATCTTAAAGATAAATTGGACAACTATGAAGTTCGTTGAATTTTCGTATGCATCCGTAACCAACAACCATAATGATGTTACTAATGTACTGCGAATTTTTTTTTTTTTTTTTTTGTAATTTTGTAAATGTTGAAACTTATAGAAGGATAATGGTGGCATATTTTATATGGTGAAAATTCCAACAAAATCAAATTCTGACTTGATTGTAAATATGACTTTAATTCGTTTTAAACATCTTAAAATTCAACCACTTTTTATGTGTAGAATATGTGGATCTACAAACATACATTTAAAAATTAAAATTACTAGTAGCAAATTCAAATCACTAAATTTGTTGTGCAGTTTTTATTGAAGATGACTTTTTTCTATAATATTACAGTACTAAATTCAAAAATAGTGAAGTAATAATTCACAAACTCATAATCTATATATCTAAATAATTGAGCTATTATTTTACAAATTTGATTACTATAACATTGATTTATTGATCACTTCAACTATTTATAACAGGGGCGGGTCTAAGCAGTATTTATACATTTTAGTCCCCATGTAAAATATAATTATACTTTAATAATTTGTTAAGCATCATCAATTTGAATTTTCTAATTTTTGTTCTAGTTTCCAATTTTCATGAAGTTTATATAACACAGCGCAAAATCTGAAGAATACTGGTGGGCTTGAAGATGCATCCAAAGATAATTAATGGGCCTAATTTTTGGGCTTTTCATACAACATGGGCTGTAGTTTTGGCCCACAACATTTTGCAAGCTTCAATTTATGTTATCTGATGACACATTTGCTCATTCCAGCAAGGCTGTAACTGTTTTGATTTGATTGAGTTACTAAAATAATTTCTTCAAGGTTGTTCGAGTGATATTTTTTTAAGATGTTGTTTGGCATGATGACAATAATATTAACAACAAACAGATCTTTACACATTTATAAAAATGTATATTCATATGTGACAAATTTGATTTGATTTTACATGAAAAATAATACTTTCTATGAGAATTTTACACGATTTACAAAGCAAAAAATGTAGAAAACTAATAAGGTAGAAAAGTAAAGATTTCAAAATTAAATAATGATGTATAATAATATAAAAAACATCAGCATACTCAGGGGCGGACCCACTTTGAGTTGCGGTTGGTAGGGAGGAGGGGGGTAACCGCCTCTCTCTGGATTTTGAAATTAAGTAAAAAAATACGGATCCGGTATCACTTTCTCTCTCCCTAAAAATTGTTTTGTCCCTCTCTAAAACTGTCAAGTCCGTTGAACCAGTTCAAAAGCACTGTTAATGAGAAATTATGTTGTTTTTATAGAAATGCATAGATTCGGATCAACTTTCTTGTTTTTATTATGTAAGAGTATGATATTTTAATTTTTTTTTTATCTAGTATCTGATTGGTTAATAGGTTTGAACCGATAAACTATTTGAATCCGATCCTTTCCCCTTCTGGCATACTACTTTTGGGAGATGCTAAAATCCTAGGTTATGTAGCTTTTATGTGTGAATACAACGTTTGGGCTTATGACGTACAGATACTGGCATGTGCAATTGTACAGTGTGACTGGTACCCCGGTCACCTGGATCCCTTTCTTTTACAAATGCATTTATTACAAACATAAAGTGGGGGTATAAAAGTATGAGGCAATTGGTGAATGGTGATTTTGAAAGGGAAAATGCTATCTGATTTGGGAGAGGAGGGTGTCCAATACCCATCGGACCAGAGTCTGTTCGATGGGTGTCCGATACCGACCGATTCACTTCAAAATCTGTGCACATCACTTTAATATCCGTGTTGTTTGCTTTAATATACGTGAGCACAGATCTTGAAATAGATTGGACGGTAGAAACCACCCATTGAACACTGTTCTGGTCCGATGGGCATCGGACACCCCCCTCTCCTATCTGATTTGGATCTGAATGTGATGGATTTGTAAAATGTTATGTTAGGTGTTAATGGCAAACACACTTTCACTTTCACATACATCCGCAATCGTTATCAGTTATCAATTATCATAATGTATGATGATCATCTAGTTATAGCAAATAAGTTCATTCAAATTAGGATAGCTATATAGACTTTATTTCATCAAACATATTGCATGCTTTAGTTTAAAAATGGCATGTGCAATTGTACAGTGGCTGGTACTGGTAACCTGGTACTGGTAGTTGAATCCGTTTCTTTTACAAATGCATTTATTTATTACAAACATAAAGTGGGGTATACAGGTTATGGCACAATTGGTGATTTTGAAAGGGAAAATGGTTATCTGATTTGGATCTGAATATGATGAAATGTTTGGTGTTAATGGCCAACACACTTTCACATACATCTGCAATCGTTATCAATTATCATAATGGTATATATGATGATCATCTACTTATAGCAAATAAGTTCATTCAAATTAGGATAGCTATATAGACTTTACTTCATCAAACAAATTGCAAGCTTGAGGTTAAAAATTGTTTCAGTGACTTCAAAAAAAAAAAAAAAAAATTGAATAGTTTATTTTGATCTATATATCTGATTGAGTCAAATCAAATGTTTACATTTTTAAATGATAATTTTATATATTATTCTGTGTACAATAAATTTCATTAAGCTCATTATGTACTGAAAATATTTTCGTTACCACCTTAATATTTTAAAATTTCAACTTTACCAGTGTTTTTCTGAAATTTTCATTTTTACATTCCACATAAATTTAAAGTGTACAAAATCAAGAAGCTCCACGCAGTCTAGATCTGCGTGGATCTTTTATTAAAAAAAAAAATGGGTTGCACGCAGTCTGAATCTGCATGGATGTGTTTTATTTTTAATAATTAATTCAAGGACCATGCCAAAAAAAAATATTTTATCAAATATCCCTTTATAATATCCCATTGTATTCGAAAATGGATGAAATTGTATAGGAAATACATATTTTTCATTTGTTTGAGAGATGTAGTCAATTTCATAATGTGATGCTAACTAATGAGCAGTGAATTCCACTAAATATCTGACTCGGAAATCTTAATTAATCTAAATTATTATGTGGTGCTTATTTGCCAACCAAAACAGACAATTACCAATTGATCCAAACCAAAATTATGTAGACCTCAATTAATGTTCGGTTAGGTGGGGCCGCTAATCTGTTATTGGTTATCTCAAATCTGATAATCGAATTTTAATCCGCATGAACAGATTTGCACGAAATTTTTATTTA
Source organism: Carex arenaria (assembly GCA_964058825.1). NCBI lineage: Eukaryota > Viridiplantae > Streptophyta > Magnoliopsida > Poales > Cyperaceae > Carex > Carex arenaria. Next base: position 309,081 of record CAXKVW010000326.1, read on the forward strand.
TACCATTTCAAAAAAAAAAAATCATTACTGAAATTGGAGAATTCCAAAAATACCAAAGTCGCCAATTCAATATAAAACTGAAAAATCCATCGGACCAGTTGAAAAGTACTGTTAATGATATTATTTTTATAGAAATTTACATATCCATGGATGCCTTTTACATTAAAAATAATGCTTTCTATGAGAATTTTACACGATTTACAAAGCAAAAAATGTAGAAAAATAATAAGGTAGAAAAGTAAAGATTCCAAAATTAAATAATAATCTATAATAATAATAAAAAAACACAGTAGCATACTCAGCGGCGGACCCACCTTGAGCCAGGGAGGGAAACTGCCCACTCTGGATTTTGAAATTCAGTGAAAAAAAATACAAATCAAGTATCACTTTGTCTCTCTCTGAAAATTGTTTTGCCTCTCTCTAAAACTGAAAAGTTCATCGGACCAGTTCAAAAGCACTGTTAATGAGAAATTTTATTGTTTTTATAAAAATATTTATAGAAATTTAAAGATCCGGACAATCTTTCTTGTTTTCTAATATGTAAAATGATATTATTTCATTGTTTTATTATGTAAGAGTATATGCTATTTTTTTTTTTATCTAGTATCCAATTAATTAATAGATTTGAACCCGATAAACTATTTAAACCCGATTCTTGCACCTTCCCAACAAAAATCATGCGTACACCTTGCATACTACTTTTGGGAGATGCTAAAACCTAGGTTATCTAGCTTTTATGTGTGAATACAACGTTTGGGCTTATGACGTACAGATATTGGCATGTGCAATTGTACAGTGGCTGGTACTGGTAGCCTGGTAACCTGGTACTGGTAGTTGAATCCGTTTCTTTTACAAATGCATTTATTTATTACAAACATAGAGTGGGGTATACAAGTTACGACACAATTGGTGATTTTGAAAGGGAAAATGGTTATCTGATTTGGATCTGAATATGATGTTAATGGTTAGGTGTTAATGGCCAACACACTTTCACATACATCTGCAATCGTTATCAATTATCATAATGAATGGTGTATATATATAATGATCATCTAGTTATAGCAAATAAGTTCATTCAAATTAGGATAGCTATATAGACTTTACTTCATCAAACATATTGCAAGCTTGAGGTTAAAAATTGTTTCACTGAGTTCAAACAAAAAAAAATTGAATAGTTTATTTTGATCTATATATCTGATTGAGTTAAATCAAATGTTTTCATTTTTAAATGTTTTTTTTTATATATTATTCTGTGTACGATAAATTTTGTTAAGCTTATTATGTGCCGAAAATATTTTCGTTACCACCTTAATATTTTAAAATTTTAACTTTAACAGTGTTTTCTGGAATTTTTATTTTTACATTTCACGTAAATTTAGGGTGTACAAAATCAAGGAGCTCCACGCAGTTTGGATTTGCGTGGATCCCACGCAGTCTGGATCTACGTGGATGTGTTTTTTTTTTTTAATAATTAATTCACGGGCCATGCCAAAAAAATATATATTTTATCAACAATCCCTTTATAATGTCCCATTGTATTCGAAAATGGATGAAATTGTATAGGAAATACATATTTTTCCTTTGTTTGAGAGATGTAGTCAATTTCACAATGTGTTGCTACCTAATGAGCAGTGAATTCCACTAAATATCTGACTCGGAGATCTTAATTAATCTAAATTATGTGGTGCTTATTTGCCAACCAAAACAGACAATTACCAATTCATCCAAACCAAAATTATGTAGACCTCAATTAATGTTCGGTTAGGTGGGGCCGCTAATTTGTTAATGGATATCTCAAATCTGATAATATAATCGGCATGAACAGATTTGCCAAAAAAATTATTTATACCATTTCCAAAAAAATAAAAAACTCACCTCTGAAATTGGAGAATTTTAAAAATACTAGAGTCGTCAGTTCAATCTGCAGAGTCATTAATGAGAGTCTGTAGATTTAATTGGCGGATCTTCAAAAGTCCAATAATTCCAGTGTAATATTCTGATATTGGATAACCGCTTCAATCCGATTCAATCTATTAACGGCCAGGGGTTGGTCCCGATTAACCAATTATTAACCGCTTCGATAATTGGATTCCAGAACAAATCCAAGACAGGGGGACCCAATATTCTGCGGCTCTTATTCAGTTTTCAATCGTGTTTTGAGTCAGTTCCACCAGGGACCCACAGCGGAAGCAATTATCGTGTGCCGCCCTGTCGGTGAATAACCACACGTTTGACTGCTTGGGATGATACTACAAAGAAATCTAAAAGATGGAGCATGTCGCTTTCAGCCATCTGTCGGTGGCCTTTCTTTCCTTATCAACCCGATAATAAGGGGTAGTTTGGTAACTTCATACTCCCCACAAATCCATAACAGGCCGAATCGAGAATTCCCCGCTTAACTCTTCCTCACTCGCTCTTACTCTCACGCGCTTCTCCTCTCTCTTTGTCATACTGTGTATTAATACTGATCAGTGACAGTGAATTGCATCTATTCTGATTGATTGGATCAAAAGAAATTCGCTCAAAATGAAGGCGCAGATCTCATCTGATGGACTAGCGAAGGCGAACAGTTCGTACAGGCGGTTCTCCTCCAGGGCTACGGTCCCCACTGCTCTCCTCCTTGGTATTCTCTTGCCACTTCTCTTCTTACGCACAGTATTTCTCGCTCTGGAAGCTGGTGCTTCCATCAGTAAGTTGTTTTTTCAATTCCATTTCATGTTTCCATTTTTCCTTTTGACTATTCGTTTGATAATAAGAAATGAGGAGATAACATAAGAGCGTGTTATTTTGTTTAAATGGTTGAAATCAGGTTGCCTGGGCTGGAGTTTGATTGGAGAAGGTGATCCATCAATGGTGAGTCGGGCAGTTTGGTTAGTTATTGTTCTTTACTCTTTTTGTGTTTTTTGACTGTGCAAGATCTATAGGAATAAATGTCTGGAGTGAAGCGATAAACTGAGACAAAATTGCCTGAATTGCGGCTATTGATCTATCTGAGATAATGAGAGCGATTCACGGGATGTTTTCTGAGGGGGCAATTATGTTAAAGTATCTGTGGTCTATAATACGTAAACTTCTGTGTTGTCACATCACATGGTCTATAATTAATTACATCATAGGAAATGTACCTCAGAGTATGAAACAGAGGATCTACTCAGGATGACATAGGAAAGAAAGGATAATTTTGGTTGCTCCTGGAACAGCTTGTGATTGGCACACCGTTCTATGGAGGGGTCAAGTGTACTGAATGTAACACTCAGTCTATCCCTGCTTATAAAAAAAAAATATAACACTCAGTCACTAATATGGAAATAAATCTGCTGTGATTCCGAAGAATCACAGGGACCTGAAATTCCCAATCCACCCATCCATTTCTCTTCATGCACGAATCTCAAAAACAGATAGTTTATATGCACGAATCTTAAAATAGATAAACGGATGGATTTGGAATTGTAGGGCCCCTGTGATTCTTTGGAATCACAGCAGTTTTAGTACCTACTAATATATCATTTCAGAAAATTTGGCAAAACCATGCTAATTTCTGAATGCATTTATTCATCCATTAATCATGATTCATGACATAGACGCATATTTATCCAAATCCGCTTCTCGTAACTAAAACTTCTATTTTTATGCTATAAGCAAAATTGTCAAATGTATATATTTTGTAGCTGAACAAGGTTTTATAATTTTTTTTATAATAGAGATATGAATGTTGTTCTCTTAAAAACCCGTGTTGACAAAGAAAAAGTTTCTAGATTTCCCACCCAAATTTAGTTCTCAGTGGTTGTGAAAACTAAAAGCAGGAGCTTAGAGCAGAATGGGGAAGAACAGGAACTAATGAAATCAAGATGAACAGTGCAATGGTTGAATATGCGCCGGACTCTTTAGAGGGTTTTGTTGCTGAGATGAATTCCATTTCGATTGACGACAGACTGGACATGACTACATTCGTGTTAAAAATCAAAGCTATGGTACTTCAATTTATTGATTATTTGGCATTTATAGTTTGATGCTCAATTGTTTGACTTATTGGTATTGTATACATCATATGTTACATGGATAATGCTAACATATATCCAAATTGTAAGGTATATCTTTCCTTAACATACTTACCTCAATAATAACATTTGATTTCTAAATGGTAGAAAAGTCATTTCAAATGATAGTAACAAATTGATATATAAGACAATTTATATCACAATTCATTAATTTGAAAAAAATCTTTGATCCCCAATTAATCACTTCATTTATGTAATGAATGTAGCTAAAAGATCATCTTCATTACATAAATGAAGTGATGAATTGTCTTTGATTTGGCATTGTTCTGGGAGAACATATTGTACCAGCATTTACCATCTGTTATGTATTTTACTGATGTTGTCTATTGATAATGAAGAACTGATAAATAAAATATCAAATCAAATAAAATTTGTCCGAAATCACTTCTATGTCCTTTATCCAACTTAACTGAGATCTTGTTATAACTTGATCAGATTCTTAAAATGGAACACAAGGCACGCTCTGCAAGGCTCCGATCATCCTTCTATCACCACCTAGCATCAGTCTCTGTCCCAAAATCTCTCCATTGCCTCACTCTGCTCCTTGCGGAAGAATATTCCATCAATTCCCTTGCAAGATCCTCCTTGCCAGAATCCCATCATGTCTCATCCCTAACCAACACGTCATATCTCCATATAGCTCTCTTGACCGACAACATACTTGCCGCCTCAGTTGTTATCTCCTCCACCATAAAACATTCCAAAAACCCTAATAATTTGGTTTTTCACATTATTACTGATAAGAAGACGTTCTTTGCAATGCATGCATGGTTTGCACTACACCAGATCCACCCGGCAGTGGTAGAGGTTAAAGGGTTGCATCAATTTGATTTCTCGGCTGATATTGGTCGATCTGTTGTGGAGACAATAAAGGAAGTTCGGCTGAGTAAATCCTTGTATAGTCAATACAGTGGAGTTGACTGGGATGTGAAATGGCTTGAGAGTTTGAAACCGAGCACTTATTCTTTGTTGAATTATCTAAAGATACATCTCCCTGAGGTAAGTTTTTCCCTTTTTAAAAGTATTAGTTGTTATTTTTGCTAAAATGACAAGTATTATGTATAATTGGCAGATAGAAGTAACAAATTACAAGAAATTACATACAAGTATCTTAATTACTAGATGAGACCTAAATGTTATATTGTTTTCATTTTTATTTATTTTTTTACTTTTCAGTTCTTCCCTAAATTAGAAAAGGTGATCTTATTAGAAGATGATGTGGTGGTACAGTGTGACCTAGCTGAGTTATATAATCTCAACCTTGGAGGCAAAGTGATTGGTTCTGTCACCAATACTATTCGAAATGAAGAAGACAACACCACCTTTTGTATTGTCCCTGACAAGAGAATAGATAGTTACTTGAATTTTTCAAACCCAATTATAATAAATACTCCACTTGGCTCAGAAAAAAATAAATGCGCATGGTCGTGGGGTGTAAATATTTTTGATTTACGGGCTTGGAGGCAAAGCAACATCACTGAGTCTTATCAATACTGGCTAAGAAAGGTAGGTCAAATTTACCTATAAATCCTTTTCAATTTCACTAAACCTGGCCAGAGTAACTTTTTTGATATTTTACGAATGAACCCTTATTATTATTATCTATTTACTTTTTGTTTCATGTAATGCAGAATCGGGAGTCGGAGCTTATGCTCTGGCCACTGGGATCTCTAGCTCCTGCTTTGATAGCCTTCAATGGGTTCATGCACCCAATTGAATCTTCATGGCTTGTGTCAGACTTGGGTTGGAACGAACCAGATCCAGGCCTATTACAATCCCATGCAGTTTTTCATTTCAATGGACCCGCCAAGCCGTGGCTCGAGATTGGCTACCTTGGCTCACGTGAATTGTGGCGGGCCCACCTGAACAGCTCAGATGAATTCCTCAGAACCTGTGGTGTCATAGAATGAGAACTTTAGATGAAATAGAATAGATTGTTAGTGTATACTATATAGTCAAATAGTTGACAAAGTACAAATATTCATTTCAATTGTAGAGTTGAGAATTGAGGAGAGAGAAGTTGGTGCAGCCTTCAGTCTCTGCTCAAGCCTGCTCTGCATACCAGTTTATACAGGTTCATTTATAGATAACTTTTTAACCTGTGTTGTAAAAATGTACTTCTGTAATATACATCCATATACTTTTATGGAAGTTTTTAAGCCAGAAGCAATTCAAACTGGATTTGAAGTTGAACAAGATAAACTAATTTTTGAACATCTATTGATTTGGGTAAAATTTCCGTAATTATCTAAATATTGCTCCGAATTTGAGAATCATGTTTTTGTTTAATAAAAAAAATTGCCTCGTATGAAATTTTTTTAGTCGAGTTTGATCTCATTCCTTAAAAACAATAAACTTTCCACTTGAAGAAATAAAAAAAAAATCTACCAATGTTGTGATGCATTCACATTTTGTTCCCATGAACAATTTCTATGAAAATATACACAGGTATATAGCTAACACATTCCTACTTTTACCATGCGATTGTATTTTTGGCAGTTCATTTTTTCTTTATTAACATGGACAATAAAGTATCATCACTCCATTAGTAATTGACTAAAAAGGTTATTTGACTTTATAAAAAAACAACTAAAAAGTTGAAAGACTTGAGGGACAATGGCATGGTGCAAATTAAAGTTGTGACCTTGAAAGAATTCTAACCATGTTTATCACTGATTTAGACTTTTCATGTACCTTTAAAGCAAATGTTAGGTCACCGGAAAAAGCATAGCAAAGGAAGGTAAAAAGGCAGCGCAAGTTATTATATCACTAGGCCCATTTTATTAAAGGCCCAATTGGGATAGTGCAATACAAACTTCTTTCTAAAGTCCAATGTAATTTGTACGGGTCAAATTATTATTGGGCCAGAATCAAATCCATTTTTTATAAAAGCTTTTTTAGGCCCAAAAAGAGAACGAACTTGCTCATTATAGATCGGGTATGTTGAACAAATCTGCATGCCAAGAGGAGAACCAAACAAAATATAATAAATATCAAGAATATCAATTAGTACACGGACTATCGATCTAATTTAATTCAATGGTTAAATTTTAAAAGTTTCAACTTTGACCAAGTCATAATATTTGTACTGTTCCAAGTGCTATCCGTACGTTTACTTTGATTGTTTCTATTTTATTTTATTTTATTTTATCCATTTTGGTGTCCGTTTACTTTGATTGTTGAGTTATAGTCTGTGAAGTAATAATCATAGTCATATAAGAAGCAGCTTTGCAAATTCAACTGATTATTATAATTAATGCGGTTTTTTACCACGTGGAGATTTATATATTTCGCATTAATCTAATTATTATTTTGACCATTGATGAGCAGTGAGCAGCCGTTGACTATGAATTTTATATAATTACCAGATTTAGACAAAACTGCGCGCCCCAGCCCACAGGCGTACGTGTGCTGATTTCTTTCTTTCTGTACATCTATTATTATATATCATTTATTACATGCACAGTTCCTGTGTGCCGTTTTTTTTTATGATGTTTGCCAAAAAAAATTGACAACTTTGGTTCCTGTGTGCTGTTTTTTTTTTATGAGATATTTTATGCACCCGATCTAACGCTAACAGAAAAACCACTTGTTGGACCGATACTGATACTGATACTGATACTGATACTGATACTGATAGACAAAAGCTAGAGAAAATGGAATTAGTGACCCCACAAATCCTAGCCATAAACGATGGATGTTAGATGATGTTCGGATCCACCCAAACTATCAATCTGGCATACATGCAGGGTGCGTTTGGATGAAGTAAGAATGGAGCAAAAATAGAGCTAATATCAATTTTGAGAATAGTAGCTAATTTAATATTTTGTATGATTAGCAAAATCGTGAGAAAATTTACAAAAGTTAAACAAAAAATAGATACTATTCGCTAATCTAAACATACTCAAATGTAAAATAGTAGTTCAGAATAAAACTAGTACTGATTAGTGACTATTCTTTACTCATCCAAATGCACCCGTAGTGATTTGCTGTAAAAAAAGAAACACACACTATATACATAGTTTTAAATGGTAAAATTTTTACCAGTACAATGCTCCAGTCTTTTGAGACGTCAAATCAACAGATCGGGTACGTTGAACAAATCAACAGATTTATCCTCAAGTACGGAACTCTGGATCAGGAGGAAAACCAAACAATCACTACTACAAAAATACAGTTTGTACACGGACTTTAACTGGAGAGCTACACGGATTTGGAAACGTGTGCAATAATGGGATGTAGGAAAGTCCCTATTTGCACACGGATAATTATTCGTGTACAATTATACAAATCCCACACGGATTATTAATAAAAACCCGTATGGAAAACCTCCAAAAAGTGCACTCACCGCAAGAGAGCTACACGGATTTTTAATCCAATATCCGTGTAGGAATACTATTTATACACGGATATTAACTAAAAACCGTGTAGCTCTCCTACCCAAGCTACACGGATTACTAAACTAATATCCGTGTAAGATTACTATTTCTACACGGTTTTATGTTAATATCCGTGTATAAATAGTATTCCTACACGGATATTGGATTAAAAATCTGTGTAGCTCTATTGATTTTTTTATTATTATCATATTTTACACGGATTTTTTTTAAAATATCCGTGTAGAAGTTCCAATTTTTTTTTTTTTGTGGCTAGCCTCCACTTTTGCTAGCCATTAAATTATATATAATCAGAATATTTTTTTTGCCCAAAACATAATATAAATTGCCAAAACATAACATAACAATTCAAAATTGATAATTACACTAATTAAGTTATACAAATCCTCCAAGTTCTTTACAAAATTCGGATACAAACCACCTTGCCCACATCGCTCTAATTTCGTTGATTTGTTTGGGTGAGAAATGGGCTTGGCTCCGGCTATACTGCAATTATAATTTAAGTTAGTAACGAGAAACAGATCGAATTATTGATATTTTTAAAATGAAAATTAATGTGAATTACTTACGTTATTTGGAAAGGAAAATTGATTCCTTTCGATCCAATTAAACATGAAAAGCATTGTGTAATAAGCGCACTCCCAAGACGCCTTCTGTCGCGCGCACTGGAATTTATATTTCTCGGGCTATGTTACAATGAAAATAATTTTTGGAACTATAATATTTAAGTTAAAAAATTATTTCATGTGTGCTCACCAGTAACCACTCAATTCTTAATTTATCTTTCACGGTCCCTTTAGCTCTTCCTTGTCGTCCTCCCTCTTTAACATATTTGGTCCAAGCCCTTACAAAATTAAGTGACTGTAATTAGCAATTTCGATCCACAATTTAATTACAATTGAAAAAAAATCAAACCTAGTGAAAAATTATTGCTTACTGTGTCAAAAAGGGACAGATGTCTCTGCTCTCTTCAGGTGTGATGTCTTTTGGCCTTGCAGAATCCATGATAAAAGCCCTATTTGCAGTCGAAATGATGATAAACAAACACCAGTGTGTGCTGTGGCATGAGAAATATTAACGCAATTATAATCAAATTTAATTTCTTTTTTATAATTATTTAATTGAAAACATCGAGAAAAATTGAAGGTTAGAATCGTACATCTGGTGGTATGGCAGAAGAATAAATTTCTTGCCATCCGCGGAGCAACGGTGCATCGCATAGCACATATAGTCGACACACTGCAGACCCTGACCTTTATGCAGGAACATACCGGGTGGCGTCTCGATCATGATGCTGGTCATGCCTTCGGGTGCCTGCATCAAGCGGTCATGAAGACGCTGACAATCGAGAGGCAAATCCTTCTATTCTTCTGGGCTGACCAGACGGCGGTCTGGCGTCTCAAGCTGGACTCCAGCATCAGTCTCTCCCAGGGCATCGGTCGTGCGGACCATCCCACTGTCCCCCCGTACCGGTGACAAATAGACCTCCTATGCATGCATCAAATTTTAAAAATTTCAAGTATTTAAAAAGAGTGGTTTTGAATGTAACAAGAGATATTGATAATTTAGAGATTACCTGATCAAGAATGATCTGATTCTTGGGCCATTGGATAAATGACTCACGGATGTCATCCACAACTAGTATGTTCTCGGTCGGGACAGGAAGAGGTATCCTACGCCATTCTGACACAACAGAGTCGATCTGCACGTATGCATAGCCGCGCCAGACCGGAGCATGGTGCACAAATGTTTGCCCCGAAATTACGAGACCCTTGGCAACGGTGATAGGCACCGCACCGCTCCAAATGATGAAGTCGTATTTGGTGGCCACCTGTAATTATTATTAAGATGGCCATATTCGATACCAAGTTTACGAACCAACATTAATTGCCTTTAGATTATTAATAGTAGGTATTACCTTGAGATTATCGAACTCGTCCTCCCAGGTCCCGGATGCTTGACTGCTACGCCGAATTCCCGGCGAAATGGGAGGTCCTTGCTCGGATGGGTGTGTAAATTGATGAGATGTCACGCGGCTTACAATCCTTGCTTCCATCTCCGCCATCCTCGTCTCATACTCTTGTTGGATTTCCCGGCGGAGCCGCGCATCTCTCTCTTCATCGGTGACTTTGATGCGCGATCTTCTCTTGAGTTTCTCTGAACGGAAAACATTCTTGAAACCCTTGTAGACGCCTACACCCCTTACCCGACCCGGGTGCTCCGGATTGTCAAGCGTTTGAGTCAACGAGTCATTCTCTCTCGAACAGGTCCGGACACCCGATGTGACCTCCTCCTCCACTTGCAACTGTTAATAAAAAAATTGAATGCAACAAAAGAATAATTAAAGTGAGTGAGCTATAATTTTTTTTGAATGACTCAAGGTTATAATGTCTTATCATTTTATGAGCCACGTGCTGCAACTCTTGAGGCAGTCAGATCTTCCCGTCGGCAGTAATCTCAGACCTTGCTATGAGCCAATTCGTGCCCCGGGGATTGGCGATCTTTACCACGGGTGAGTTGGAATCTTTGTTTGATTCAAGCACGGACTTCTATTCCTTTGACTTACCCTCGTACCCGTCTGACCCTAAATGGTGCGGGTACTTGTTCATGGCAACAGTCCTCTTGCCTCTTTCGCTTTTTTCTTCAAGAATAAAAGCAAACCGTTAGTTCAAATATAACAACCGATTGAGAAAAAAAGAGTTGAAACTTTATAAATTTAGTTACCCTGAACTCGGGTGTTTGCTTCAGAGCAACGAACTCGTCCTATATTGGTTGAGTCACATTTTGATAATACCCGACCGGACACCTCCCTTTATTCATCCATTCCGTCACGAGGGTGCTCTTATGTTGCTTCCACCCCTCGTTCATTATTTTCAAGGTTTTCAAGGTGTTCTGCCTCGGTGTGTCATCTTTGATGTTCCATTGAGCCTGATTGACAGCAAACAATTATCAGTGTCAGAGCCTGATTGACAAGAATCAAATTGAAATATTTGAATATAATCCGATTACCTTAATCTGCTGCCACCATTCTTCCTTATCTTCTTTTTTTACCTTCTTCCAGTTATCTATCCTAATGTCCGCCTTCTCCTTCACGACATTGTTCACCCAATTTGAGTACGGTAATCGATTTTCCCCCGTCGGATGGCCATCTTTAGTGAACTTGATGACAAATTCCTTCGCCTCTGCCGTGTTTTTGCACTTGGACGGACCTCGCTTCCTTTTTTGTGACGAGGCTGACTGTGATGTACCTTGCATGTCCTCGTCTTCAGGATTGTTGAAGTGATCATCCGAATGTGACATGATTCTACAAAAAAAAAATTACCAAACCTAATTTTAAATTTCTATAACAAGTTAATATTAACATTCCAAATCAATTTTAAAATTAATTTGCATATTGGTACAATAATTTACACTAATTAGTTACCTTTGCAATTTGGTGTAAAACAATTCCAATTTGGTCTAAAATTTGGTGTAAAACATTCCAATTTGGTCTAAAACAATTCCAATTTAGTTACCTTTGCATTTTGGTACAAAATGTAATTAAAATTGCCAAACAATTATTTTGGTTCAATTAATTGCATTGATTACACTAATCAATTTACACTAATTTCACCTAAACCCGAATTTGGTTCAATTTGATTCAATTTGGTTCAATAGACCTAAACCCTAAATAAACCCGAATTACTCTACCAAAAATTTCCAATTTGGTTCAATTAAATCGGGACATTCCAATTTTGGTTCAAAATAAACCCTAATTCAATAAACCCAATATTTGCATTTGGTACAAATAAACCGAATTTTAGTTACTCTACAAAATAAAACCCAATTAATTCAATCAATCTAACATTTGCATTTTGGTACAATAATTTCTTCAAATTACACTTTTGAATTTAGTTACCTTAGAGGCAGCAAGAGAGAAAGCAAGAGAGGCAGCAATGGTAGCAGTGGAGAGTGAGAGAGAGTGGCAGCAATGGAGGAGCACACACCACCTAAACCCTAACAAAACCAAATTTGGGGTTTTTATGACCATTTGGTGATTTGAAAAATAAAACAGAGAGAGAGAGGAGAAATCTATTACCAAGGGATGAAGACAAGCACCAGAGAGAGAGAGAGAGGCGGCCGGCGAAGAGAGAAGACGGCAGACCGGAGGTGAGGGTTTTGAAGTCGATCGGACTTAGAGAAAATTTAAAATCAGAGGAGGAAGAAGAGAGACTCGGGACTTAGAAAATTTTGGCTCCCAAATTTGGTTTTGAAATGCTACAAGGATTCCTACACGGATTATTATTAAAAAACCTTGTGCAATACTTATCCTACACGGATATTTACGTATAAAACCGTCTAGGAAAAGAGGAGAGCTACACGGATATTTAAGTAAATATCCGTGTAGGAATAGAGGAGAGCTACACGGATATTTACTTAAATATCCGTGTAGGATAAGCATTGCACATGGTTTTGTAATAAAAAACCGTGTAGGATAATCTAAATTTTAAAATATATATATCATTTCTGAATTTTAAAATGTATATGAAATTTTTAATCTGAAATTGAATGTAATAATCTGAAATTGATTGAAATTTATATATATCATTGAAATTGAATGAAATTTATATATATCATTGAAATTGAATGTAATAATCTGAATTTTTTTAAATTACCTTTAATAAAACCTAATATTAATAATCTGTATAATATGTATTTTTATATAATCTATATTTTTTTATAATCTAATTAATTTTCAAAATCTATATTTTTTCAATCTAACTAATGTTTAAAATATATATAATAACTTATTTAACCTATTAAAAATAAATATAAATTTCAAAATTAAATGTAACAATATTAAAAAATTAAATCAAATTATCTAACATATCAAAAAAATTCAAAAAACGAATTTCAAAAATAAAAACTAACCTATTGAAAATTAAATCTAATTATCTAACATATTAAAGGTGTAAAGTTTAAAACAATATTACAAAAAAATATTACATTAAAAAATATTACATCAAAAAAAATATTAAAGGTCTCAAGTTTAAAAAACAAAATATTACACATTAGTTTTTTTCTTTTGTTTTCTCTTTTTTTCACTTTTTGAACATCAGCCGATAATCCTTCGTTGTGGTCGAATCTCATATAGTTTGCTTCGTCTTGTTCTTCAATTGTTGGTGCCTCAGTTGGCATGTCGGCACAAAATGGAGGTATCTCTTCGAACTGGTCGTACTCTTCTTCGTCGACGACGTCTTCGACCCCAACAATCCTTCTTTTTCCCGATAGCACAATGCTCCACCTAGCATCACTCGGGTCAGTCACATAGAAGACCTGTGTGGCTTGCTTGGTGAGTATAAACGGATCATCAACATACCCAACTTTGTTGAAATCAACGAGTGTGAACCCATTGTTATCAACCTTAACACCCCGGTCTTCGACCCATCGACACCAAAACACGGGAATGCTTAGGCTCAGGCTGTAGATGAGCTCCCAGATTTATTCAATAACACCATAATATGACTTTGATGCTATTATAGGCCGGGCATCCCCGGATCTACTGAATTCTTGAGCGGCCGCCACCAACGTCACCCTGCTATTTGCGTCGCGCTCTTATCACTTTGGAATTTAGTGTAAAATGTATATCCGTTAATCTCGTATCCTTGGAATGTTCTGACCACAATTTGAGGTCCTTGGCCCAGCAGCCTAACAATTTCATTTACAGGGTGTGATTTCACTCTTTCTTTCAGCCATCCTACAAAAGAACGATTGTGCTTGTTATTAATCCACTTCTGACTTCTTGTGTAGTTCCCTTGACGAAGGAATGTCATATGCTCATCTATATAGGGAGCGACATCTGCAATGTGCTGTAATATAATAAAATGTGTCTTTTGTAGTTCATCTTGGTCAGCAACTATGGCTTTCAAACCGATTGTCCCTACTCCTTGGAGCCGTCTCTCGTATCGAGATTTTGGAACACCAATAGGACACACACCGATCAGGTAGTTCGTGCAAAACTCAACCACCTCTTCCGTGGAATATTCTTCTACAATGCTACCTTCGGGCCGATGTCGGTTCCTTACGTATTTTTTCAAAATGCCCATGTATCTCTCGAATGGATACATATACAGCAGGAAAACAGGACCACAAATCTTAATTTCTCTCACAAGGTGAACAACAAGGTGAACCATAACATCGAAAAAAGACGGTGGAAAATACATCTCAAGATGGCAAAGAGTAACGACGACCTCCTTTTGCAAAGCGTCCAATTTGAGCTGGTCTATCACATTCGAATTAATTGCATTGAAGAAAAAACAAAGCTTCGTAATGATTAGCTGAACAGCCTTTGGTAAAATACCCCGAATTGTAACGGGAATCATATGTGTCATTAAAACATGACAGTCGTGGGATTTCATATCAATCAATTTCAGGTCCTTCATTGACACCACCTTCTTAATATTCGAAGAATACCCTGATGGGACTTTAATACTGTGAAGGCATTTACAAAAGCTTTCTTTCTCGATCTTCGACATTGTGCACATTACGGGGGGTAGGTATGCGCGCTTCCATTTATCCTGCGGTGCAAGCTTTTGTCGTATTCCCATTTCCACCAGGTCTTTTCGAGCTTTAATACCGTCTTTAGTCTTGGTCGGGATGTTTAGCAATGTGCCAATCAAACTGTCGCACATATTTTTTTCAACATGCATGACATCAAGGCAGTGTCTCACTTCTAAAAATTCCCAGTACGGTAGCTCCCAAAATATGGACTTCTTTCTCCAAATATTTTTCGGTGGTGTTTTGGCACATTTTCCGAAGACAACATCAAGGCTTTCAACCCGCTTAAAGACACTCTTCCCGTCCAATAGACGACGTGCTACTTCGAGCTCATTTTTCCCGTTGAATATCTTCTTCTGCTTATGGTATGGGTGATTCACAGGGAGAAACCTACGATGGCCCATAAAAACATTCTTTTTAGAATGCTTCAACCTCAGCACCTGCTTGTCATCTTCACAGATAAGGCACACTTTTGCCCCTTTAGTACTGTAACCCGACAAATTCCCGTATACGGGAAAATCATTTACGGTGCAAAATACCATGGTCCGCAATTTAAATACCTCTTTACTGTACGCATCCCACATCGAGACGCCATCCTTCCATAATTTTTGGAGGTCCTCAATTAATGGTGCGAGATATACATCTATGTCATTTTCGGGTTGTCTGGGTCCTTGGATCCGTAATGACATCATTATATACTTGCGTTTCATGCACAGCAATGGAGGCATATTGTAGATAGATAATAGAACTGGCCAAGTACTGTGCCGACTGCTCACGCTTCCAAACAGACTCATTCCGTCTGTACTCACCACAATCCTGAGGTTTGTCGGGTCGCAACCAAATTCTTTGAAGTTTCTATCGATGTTCCTCTATTGGGGAGAATCAGCCGGGTGTCTTAGTTTTTCGTCTTTTTTGCGCTCTTCTTCATACCAGCGCAACAATTTGGCATCTTTGGTATTTGCAAAAAACTGTTTGAATCTCGAAATTATCGGCAAGTACCACAGCACCTTTGCCGGAGGCCGGCTCTTTTTTTCTTCATCGTTAAATTCATCAGTGTCATCGCCCTTATGTTTATACCGTGAAACACCGCATTTAGGACATGCATGCATGGCCTCGTACTCTTTACGATATAATACACAGTCATTCGGACATGCATGTATTCTTTCGATCTTCAAACCCACTGGACAGATCAATTTTTTGGCCCGATAAATTGTACAGGGTAACTCGTTGTTATCCGGGAGCATTTCTCATAAAAACTGTAATAAGGACGTGAAACTCTTATCGCTCCAACTGTGTTCTGCTTTTAATTTCAATAATTTCAACACAGCTGACAGTTTCGTAAATTTGGTACACCCAGGATACAACGGCTTTTTGGATTCATTCTTCAAATACTCAAATTTACCATAATATTTATCACCAATTTCATCTCCCACATCACGCAACATGTCCTCTAGATTGTCATCGTACTCGTGTTCTACATTTTCATCAATATTCACTATCATCTCGTCATCGTCGCTGCATTCGAATCCAACATTATCAAAATTATTAAAAATTTTGAGATTCTCATAATCATTATCATCGTTGCAATCAAGTTCATAATTATCAAAAATTTCTACATTCTCATCATTATCTTCACAATTTTTATTGGCACCACTACTTTGTCCAATTTTCTCGCCATGCATGAACCAACATGTATATATTTCCTTAAATCCCTGACAAATCAAATGAGCTCTAATTACTTCCGAGTCTCCAAATCCTACATAATTTTTACAATCCATACAAGGACACAAAATGGTGGCATCGCTTTTCTCCACTTTATAACTCTCCGCAAATTGTAAAAATCTTCAACGCGAACCAAATATTCTTCACTATCTCGTCGCAATTCATACATTCAACTTCGATCCATCTGTAAATTAAATTTAAAAAATGATTTCAATTAATTAATCATGGTGCATGGTCGACATATATATAGCTTTTGACGAATTAATTCTTGGCTTACAAAGGGCCGGTTTACAATCCTAACCCCACCCTTTGAATATTGTGCATCATATGTGAACACATGTTAGCGGGATTTAATTAGTATTTGAGAAAAATTCGGCAGCATTTCCCCTTAACTCCCCAAGTATGCGTAAAGACCACATACTCGTAGGAGGAATAAGGAGAAATATTGTCGAACTTGTCTCAAATACTAATTAAACCCCGCTAACATGTGTTCACATCCTAAATGAGACACAATATTCAAAGAGCAGTCCCAAACCGGAGACTATTCAAAATTAATCCCTATTGGATTAATTTTGAACGGGCATGAACCTAAAATCATATTAATAGGTCGGTTATTGGACAACAATATACTAATTATTTACACTAATTATGCATCAATCAAACCCTAAACCCTAAATATGCAATAACAAGAAATTAATATAAAATTAAAGAAATAAATAGAACAATTACTTACTTGAGCAACAAAGATGAGAAAATCACAAGAAAATCAGCAATCTCGAAACCCAGCTGCGCAATAATCAGATCCAAGCCAATCCAGAGGAGAGAGAGTGATATTAATTGATCAAAACGGCACTGCAAGAGTTCATTATAACCCTAAATGACCTTTCCTACACGCATTTTTAAATATAAATCTGTGTAGCTCTCTCTATATTTATACACGGCTTATTAAATAAATAACCGTGTACATAATACATTCCTACACGGATATTTCAGTAAAAATCCGTGTAGCTCTCTCAAGATTCCTACACGGTTATTTACTGAAATATCCGTGTATAAAATCTTAATTACCACACGACACTGATTGGGGTGTTATTATCCGTGTAGAATTTCTTGAGCACTGAAAAAATCCGATTTTATACACGTTTTTTTATAAAATTGAGAAAATCCGTGTATAAAGTACAGTGTAGGAAGACGTATTTTGTAGTAGTGAATATAAATATCTTAAGAATTTAATATCAATTTGTATAACACCGACGATCTGATTTAATTCAATGGGTAATTCAATTTAAAAGGTTTCAACTTTTACCAATTTGTCATGTTTGGACGTTTCCAAGTACTATCCGTACGTTTACTTTGATTGTTTTTAATTTTTTATTTTATTTTGGTGTCCGTTTACTTTGATAGTTGAGTTTTAGTTTGTGAAGTAATCATCACAGTTTTCTTCTGAAAAGAAGATTTGCAAATTCAGCTTGTTCTTATAAAGTGCTAGTTTGACCACCTGTAGATATCTCCATTTCGCATTTATCTTATTATTAATTTGACCACACCTGATATATAACCGATTACATACTTACATGCGTAAGTAATTCATGCTGAGCAGCCGGAGTGGGTGACTATGACCTTTAGTTTTATTATATATATATATATATACTGGCAAGGCAACTGGCTGTCAGTGAGACAACAGTACTGGCACTGCGCCACAATTAACCACCAGCGTGTATTGATTTGTTTCCGTACATGATCTATCATTTGTTACATGACAGCTGGGCTGGGCTGGGCTGGGTGTTTGACAAAATTAAGACAACTTTTGTTCTTCTGTGCCGCTTTCTCTATGACTTTCTGTGAAGCCCTTATCAAACTCTCAATCTGGCAAGTGGCAACTGGCACAGTGAACTGCAGAGGTCACGGCCTCACGGGTGGGGGGTTTTCGATGCCCATCGGACCAGTGTCTGTTTGATGAGTGGTTTCCACCGTCCGATTCACTTCAAAATCTGTGCGCATGGATATTAAAAAAAATAGCACGAATATTAAAGCGATGCGCACAAATCTTAAAGTGAATCAGACAGTAGTAACCACTCATCGAACAGACTCTGGTCTGATGGGTATCGGACACTCCCCTCTCCTCGGCCTCACAGGCAGAATCAGGACCATGAAAATTTTAATATTCCATGCCTAGGTTGATTTCCGTATATATGTCGTCGGTTATAGATATATATATACATAGAGAGACGGAATGGCTAATATCAATTTCTAGATCATGGAACAAATATTTCAGTTTTAACATTGTCAAAGTCCAAATAATCGATTCAAACCGTTTAACATTCAATCTATATTAAAATGTGTTTGTAGAACAAATTTTACATTTTTTAAAATAATGTTTTTACTTTTTGTTTTATAATCGTTGTTTTCAATGACAAAAAAAATCATTTTTTTTATTAAAATCAGCGATTTTAAAACTGGCTTAATAAATAGTCAAAAAATTTCAAATACTGTAAAATTTGGTTTCCAAGTACATTTAATACAGAGATCACATCTAACAACTTGGATCGATAGTTTGAACTTTGAAAATTGAAAAACCAATTGGTTGTACTACGGCTTTGGAACAAACATTTTGTATTATCAAACCTCATATATATATATATAGAGAGAGAGAGAGAGAGAGTGGGGGGGAGGTAGCACAGTTGGCTAGGAAAAAGTCATAGGATTGTTGTACTCAAAGGTCGAGAGTTTGATTCCCCCTCACGACTTCGCAACCTCTGCGAAGGTTTCAAAAAAAGAGAGTGGGGGGGGGGGGGGGTAGGGTATCATGCTTTGGGAAGTAAATAGACTATTTATACTTCCCGTTTATATCTTAATTTTCAAAGTTCCAATGGTCAATCTGAACTTCTCAACATGATATTCATATATATTGATATGTGCTTGGAGATCAAATTTTACATTTATTTTTGAAAAGTTTTTACTATTTTTTTTTTATAATTTTTGAAAATCACATCTTTTCATTAAATAAAAAAATAAAAAATTCATAAAAACACTTATTTTAAAAAATCCTAAAAAAAAAAGTACAAAAAAATGTCAAATTTGGTCTCCAAGCACGATACAATATGAAAATCATGTTGAGAAGTTCGGATCAACTATTTGAACTTTGAAAATAGAGATCGAAATGAGCAGGAAATAAAACACTCTCTTTGCTTTCTCAAACATCGTAGCATCACTCTCTCTCTCTCTCTCTCTCTCTCTCTATATATATATATATATATATATTATTTATGTTAAATTATATCAGACAACTAACAGAAAAATTAGCAACCTCAAATTAAAATGAAAAATATAATATCAGCAAATTAATTGAAAAGAAGACGAGAATGCCTTGTTAAGACCAATAAAAAAAATGCTTTCTTAAAATAATGTCTATACATTAATTGTAAACCTTAATTATATATCTAACTAAATGCTTTATAGTAAGGCAATACGCTGTATAATGCAAGTGGTCTATGGTCCTATTCATATATATATTTAATTTTTCTAAGAAACGAAATAATCAATAGTACAATAAAGAATATTAAACATATTCCTTGATCATACAATTAAGCAAGTCAAACTATTCCTTCACGCTTCATCTTACACAAGTTGTACATGCAACAAAAGAGTTTTCCTTCTTATTCATCTTTTCTTTTCTCAAATATTAATTTACAAGCTTTTAATTTGCATCAGTGAATAAATATTCTAAACATAATTTTTATATAGAGAAAACCATTTATTTTTTTCCTAATTAATTAACTTGGAAACAGCAATAAAAAAATCAAATGAAACTAAATTAAATTAAACTAATTATTTTTCATTTCTGAAATTTCTTGCTTAATCATTCGATAAATCCAGTCATTCGAAATATAGAGTTCCTGAAGGTGACAAGATCTCGACCTCGGAGAGTTCTTCCATTACCGAAACATACCGAAAACATTCGATCAGCAAACCTTCGCGCAACAACAACATGCGGTGGTATCATCTTCTTAGAAGCACGGTTGTTGGAGGCGCCTTCGTCATGTTCATCTGAGTCCATTTCGAGAATATCCGTATGATAAACTTCTCTTGAAGGAATGGCAATGGGAGCCGAAACCCTAATCGATCGGGATTGCATTGTGTCGGCAACGGACATGTCGGTGCAGTGATTGAATTGATCAGGCCACAATATATCTCTCTCTTGAAGTTCATCCATGCTCTCTTTCAAGCTAAAGGAATTCTTGGTTTGAGGAGCAGCTAAAGAATTTATAGAGTTTGAGAGGGAAGGGAGACGTACAAAACACAACTTAATTTCAATTTCTTATAAAGGAAACTACATAGCTACATCATTGTCAATAAATAATTGAATTTTCTTCTCCATTCAATTTATTAATGGAGACACCTTTAGTCATTATTTCTCTTCATACTTGCTAATTAAATATGATAAAATCTGATTTTGTAAAGTACGAGACATAATGTCGACACCTTTTTTTGGGAGGAAATTAATTAACTAAATACAAAATGTCAATTTCTTTTACCTCGGTACCTGGAATTTTATAATAATCGTGTAGTTAATATTTGAGTGCGTGGTTATGTGTTTTAGCTATCAAATTTCTTGCTAAACAAGTTAGGTTTAATATGCACGGTTGCTCAACTGGAGAAAAATGAAATTATTAATTCATATATATATATATATGGTGGGTCCCAGCTCGTGGCTGGTTGTGAGAACAAATCACGTAAACATGTTGATTAAAGAGATGGTTTAAAGAGAATCTTCTCATGGATTTGCCATCTAATTAATACACCTTCGGAAACTTTTGGGTAAAGATTTTAACAGAGTAGTGTTGGCTTCATGCAGCATATGGACTATAGAATCAAAACAGCGACGCATATGGTTCTCGCGCTGCATGAAGCTGAAAGAGCTCTGTTAAAATCTTTACCCAAACTTTTCCCCTATACAAGTTTCTCTAAAGCTGGAATTTTTAAGTGTTAATTAAGAAAAAAAAAAAAGAGAGTAAAAGAACCTTTGAAACCCCAAAAATAAATGAATAAATTAAATTAATTCTTTGTTTGTTTAATTTCCCTTGCTTCAAATTCTTAGTTAATTGTTAACATGACCTATTTTTGCCTTAATTTTGTTCTGACTGTTTCGTGGATATGCGCAGTTCATTCAAGGACTTGTACGTAGTAGGATGGGCGGTCTGATGAGTATCGAAACAAATTCAGTTCAATGCTCAATAGAAATCGTTCAATCTGCATGAATTCTGTGTGCACTTGATTCACACGAATTTTAAAGTTGTTTGTGTAAATTTTGACGTTGCATGACCTCGATTTGATTTCTGAAATAGATATAATTTGAGAAACGTTCACTAGGACTATATATATATATAGAGAGAGAGAGATGGATTATGGTGAGTTGCAAAGTAAGAATCTTATTTTACTTCATGCTTATATTTTCATTTTTAAAGACCAAATAGTCAATATGTACTTCTCAACAAGATATACATATTGAAATGTGCTTGGAGACCAAATTTTACATTTTTTAAAAAAAAATTACTATTTTTTAAATATATTTCAAAATCATTGTTTTTTATGGTCCGAAACCATTCCAAAACAGCAGTTTTCTACATATCTAATAAAATAATAATTTTTTTTTGAAAAAATGTAAAATTTAACCTAGATTAAATTTCAATATAAATATCTTGTTGAGCAGTTCGAATCAGCTGTTTG
The DNA here is from genome assembly GCA_964058825.1 of Carex arenaria. Classification (NCBI taxonomy): domain Eukaryota; kingdom Viridiplantae; phylum Streptophyta; class Magnoliopsida; order Poales; family Cyperaceae; genus Carex; species Carex arenaria. The sequence goes on from CAXKVW010000326.1 coordinate 331,522, forward strand.
GTCTTTTAAAACAAAGATATGAGTGTAAAATAAAACAATATCCTTACTTTGCAATTCACCATAGCCCATCTCTATATATATACACGCGCGCGCAACACAAGTACTATTGCAATGACTGATGCATGTAATTAACCTGTGTAGTTATAATCAGTTACTTCAATCAATTATAATTGGTAATAACTTCAAGTCACAATATATCCATTAGAAGCAATATACCGTCAAAAACGCAAGTGCTATCTATTTTTTTTATTTAAAAAAGAACAAGTGCCAGTAAGCCAGTAAGCTAGCTACTGTTGTAAAGAGTTATATCTTAATTGTATGAGAAGTTTCACTTCACAACAATAATTTTGATGGAGATGTTTATATAACAGTAGCTTTGGCTAGATGTTTTTCGTAATGCAAACTATACTAAATGTTAGAAGAAGAAGCAAATAATTAAAAAGGCTTTTGCATAATAATGTGTGCACGCATGCGTATATATATATATTATTGTTATATTGCCTTATAGGCATCAAGCAGTGAGGCCCCACAAATCTAGATGAGAATTAGATTATTATATAAGAGGAAATCTACTTGCACCATTTTTTTTTTGTGATACTGATTTATACTCTATGTTTTTAAAGTTCAAACAGTCGATCCAAACTGTTTGACATGTTGGATATATTAAAATGTATTTGCAGATCAAATTTTATATTTTAATGAATTTTTTTACTATATATTTATTAAGATGGGTACAAAACTTCAATAGTCTAAAAACAACGATTATGTAAAATTCTTAATAAATAGTAAATAATTTAAAAAAAAATGTAAAATTTGGTCTCTATGCACATTTTAATATGGAGATCATGTTGAACGGTTTGGATCGACTGTTTGGACTTTGAAAACTTTAAAATAGATGGTGTAATTTGGTGTCACCAAAAAATGGTGTAAGTGGATCCCTTCTCATTATATAAACACCTTTTTAATTGTCAACAATATTTTTTTTGAGAGAACAATTAAATTGCGAACAATATATAATTAGCTCTTCTTATTAAAGTTTGTGAAATTAATTTACAGTACAACTACATTTTTGTCTTTTTATTATTTTGCCATTTTTATGACAGATCTGAAAAACATCAAATAAAATTAATATTTAAATATATTCTTACAGTAAATTATTCAAAATTAATTGATAAATTAAATTTTCCATACATTTGCTAAAAGCAGAAAAACTACAGAAAAAGCCTTATAATATATATCAATTAGCTCTAATATAGATTTTGATATTGTTAAAATTACCATATATATATAAAAAAAACGGTTAAACAATATAACTATTATTTAAAAAGAAGAAGATATAAGTTAGCATATAAAATGTTTACAAGATTGTACCAAACAGCTGGTACTTACTATACTACTTAATTATCAAACTACACTAAGCTATATAAAAGTAGGAGCAATTGTCATAAACTATTATCATATTAATATTATTACATAAAAGTAGGAGCAATTGTGGCTTACATTTTATTTTTCACAAGATTAAAGAAACTAACACGTACGTTTACAATGACCCAAAACGTGAAGTCCATTTGTCATAAAATCAGGCCCGAAATGGGAAAGCCCAGTCCATTAACTATTTCCGGACTGCGCTGTGGCGAATAATTGGAATTTGGAATTGGTCTGACTTCCCTCAAAAAAAAATAAAAAACTAAAAAAATAATTGGTCTGACCCGCGGTAGCGCTACAGCAGGTCCGCCACGTGCTCACAGCCTCACATGCTTAATTGATGGGGTGCGTATCCTCTGAGATATCTCATTTTTTGCGTGAACGACGTGTCCGGTGCCTATTCGGGAGTCAGTATTAGTTTAGCCTTGAGATTAGTGCAGAACGTATTTGAACGATTGAGATATTCCAAAAAGTCACGCAAAGTTTGAAATATCTCAGAGGATGATAATTCTAATTGATGAGGGGCTGAATTGATTGTCTGCGAATATTAAAATACAAGAGTGTGAAACAAGTCTGATTGCATGATCTGCTCTAGCAGCCTAGCTTGTGGATCAGACGATCAGTAGCTTCGACCAACGCACGTTTCACGATTAGTTACATAGCCATCGCAACGGAAAGTACTAAATAAGAAAATAATAACTGAGTTTGCTGTTATATGATTATGTGTTACAAGTGTGTTTGGTCAAGTAAGAGTAATTTCTAGAAATGAAAACTAACTAAAAAGGTACAAGTCAAAATAAAAAGAATCAATCCTTAAGCAGGGGATTGTGCTATATTAAGCATCATTAAGATTAACCATGAGAAAAATTCATAAGTACGGGGAAGAAAAACACATGGTTACAATTTTTCTGTTGACACCAAACTCAGATTTCATATTCTATTTAATAGTAGGAAAAAATAGGAAATTTTTTGTTATTTTGGTTTGGTTCGTTAAAAGATTCTGACTGACATATGAGTCATAGGACAGCTCAGGATTTCAATATTCTAAATAAGCATGAAATCGATCGAGTTTATGGATTTACCTCGAACCGAACTAGTCCTTACATTTTTTGTGGCCATAGAGGAGCTGTATGAAGCTGAGGTTTCATGTACGGTTTTGAAATAACGATAAAAACAGTGATGTTATTTTAGACTATGATTATCTAACATTTCAAGTACAATTGATATAGTTGAAGCACAGTCCAAATATGGTTTTTGGGGGTGGAATCTGTGAAGAAAGAATCTAAACACGACGAAACGAAACGGATTTAACGATTCCTGTCGTCAGTTTGATCCGATCTAACGATTTATAAGTTATAACGCTCGCTTGATCCGCAAAGGTTGATTAATCCGAGCCGCTGGATCAATAGTTATGGCTCAGAAGATATTGCTTCATTTTTAATAAAATGTGGTAAAATGGCTTTTGCCAGACAACATTTAGGGGTGGCAACGACTTGGCTCGTCACGAGTTGGGTCCAGCTTGCATGAACTCGTTACAAGCTGGTTCGTCCGAGTCACGAGTGAGTTGATTTTAGAGATTCTAGCTAAAATCTTATATTAAAATCATCAATAGCTGAACCGAGCTAACTCGCGAGCTGGCTTATTGGATTTGGCTGGACTTTGTTTTAAGAAAAAAATAAATTCTACAAATTTTTTGAACCCGAGCTGAAACGAGCTGGACAGTATAAAATGCAAACAAATTCACAAATTGATGCCTAGCCGAGATAGCTCGCGAGTTGGCAAGCAAGTTAGGCCACAGCTTGAACTTGTTAATTCTGAACCGAACTAGTAATGAGCTGACTTGTTAACAACTCGGTCCAATAACAAACGAGCTGTTAACGAATGAGTCAGATGTGAGTCACGATCAAGCCACGAGTTACTAGCTTTTTTTTCCATCCCTAACAACATTTGATATAGTTGTCATTATCGCTATCATGAAACTAGATGTGAGAAAAAAAAAATCAGAACGAACCAACGGTCATACAAACGGAGCTTCAATTTACATTTTGGCCACATATTTAGTATTAATTTATGGCTACTTTATAAATGATTTTTAGCACATTAATTTACTTTTTTATGTATTAGGGGTTCACCGTTGGTTGGTTTATTATTCACTCTAGACATATTGGTTTATAATGATAATTATGAAAAAAACTTAATAATGGTTCTTTAAAAAATTTAAATAAAATTAAGAAGTTAATTTATAATTATGTTATTGAATATATAAGTTGTCTGACAATTCAATTTTATGTATTTAAGTATTTTTTGATGATATATCAAAGACGCTTAATTGCATATTGTTCAAAATTTAAATCATTTAATATATAATGAAACATATTATCTCATCAATATTTTTTATAGACAATATAATATTTTTATAAATAAATAGACATGATATATTATATTATGAGGAGGGGATCCACTTACATCTTTTTTAGTGACACAAAATTATACCATTCATTTCTAAAATTTCAAAGTCCAAACAGTCGATCCAAACCGTTCAACATGATCTCCATATTAAAATGTGCTTAGAAACCAAATTTTACATTTTTTTTGAATATTTTTACTATTTATTAAGTATTTTACAAAATCGTTGTTTTCAGACTATTGAATTTTGTACCCATCTTATAAATGTAAAAAAAAAATAAAAAAAATGTAATATTTGATCTGCAAGCACAGTTTAATATATCCAACATGTTGAACAGTTTGGATCGACTGTTTGAAATTTAAAAATGAATAGTTTAATTTTGCGTCACTAAAAAAATGGTGCAAGTGGATCCCTCCTCTTTTATTATATAATAAAATATATTATGTATAAAAAATTAAAATGAATGATTCATTTAATTTAAAAACATTGGTCATAAAAATCATAAAGAACAAATGAAGGAAAACCTTATATCACCTGCCCGGCTGCCCTAGCTCACGTGCTGTTCAACAGGATAAGTGCTGCCAAGCCGCTTGCTTTTCTCAGATGACGTAAGAAACTCGAATAAATTAAAATGCTTAATTTGGCGCATTCACATGTCAGTGATTACATTAATTGGTACGCTTGAAGGCCCAAAATAACTAGATTTGGAGCCCAGTAACAAGCCCGATCCAAAGTAACAAAATTTGAAGGTATAAAGTCTGTTTCAATGCAATTCCGCCAAATTAAATTCAAAACTATTTTTGGATCTATGGTGCTCTCAGGTATTGGACGGTGAGCCCCACTATTTTACGGTTTCAGATTATCTCAAAAACAGTGCCTATTCTGGATGGCGCGGGGGGGAGTATTATTTGTGCTTTGATATTCGTACAAGGCTAAAAGAATGGTTCAGATCCGCTAATTGTAAAAAAATCTCCTGTACGGTACCTCAAAGGATACGGATTCTGTAGTGGCTGGTCATTTGTAGGATGCATGTTAAAATAATAATTAGCATTGATAAACTGAGGAGGAGATTTTTAGGGCTTGAAGGTAATTCAGTAAAGAAAAAATTCTCTTTACTTTAGATAAACCAATGAGGCTTGGGAGTTATTTTCTTTTTTTTTGACAAAGAAAACAGGGTCTAGCCCTTTTTCATTAATCATTTTGAGGTTACAAGAGATATGTAACTATAAATAAAACACAATTCTGCTCAAAACATTTGAGCATAAAATAAAATAAAATAAGCTTAAAAAAACTGAAATAGAAATAAAAGTTTAAAACAAAAAACAAAAGTTAATTATTTGTAAGTTTTCTATTTTTCTTAATCTCCTGTTGTTGAGCTGTATCTCCACTGTTTTTCCACCTGCTCCGCTAATTGCATCAGATTGCATGCTTCTTCTTTGAAAGTTCTGGTGCATCTTTCTCTCCAAATAACAAATTGTGTTATTAATTTAGAATTAATAAATATTGCTTTACTTGTTAAATGGTGGTTAATATTCCTAAAATAACTTTTTTCAAATAGCTTTCTGGTATATATAGAATTGATGGCAACATCTTATACAAAATATGACCTTAGTGAAACCAGAGGAGGATATCAAAAAAAGGTTAAGTTTTCACAAATCCTTTGTAATATAAACGCCATGTGAAACCAGACGAGGATTTAATAAATATTGACATGGTCTGCTAATTAATCAAATTTCAAGTTTGTACCTAGATTCTTTTTGGAATAATACTTAGATTTTGGTGAAATTTCTGACTGTAACTGGTTCGTGTACTCTTACGTATTATAGTTGTAGAATTACTTGATAATGCTTTTCTTGAAAAGGGAGGTAAGGATACCAACAAGGTTAACAGCTTCTACTGGCAAGGTACCAGGATCTGGTACAGATTGTTAGGTCTGGCATTAATACCATATTAGTTTCATTAAAACATCATTTAAGCTCAAACGCAGCACCATAACATATATCTTTTTAAGTGGCTTCTCTGTACAGAGAAATCAGTATTACTAATATATTAGCTAAATCACTTCCTACAAATCTACCTAAATTCAACTGTCAGAAGTTTACAAAAGAAGCAAAAAAAACTCCTTGGATAGATGCAGTAAGAGCCAAGTACATACCAAGAAGCCTTCTCTAGCTGTCCCAGCATCATTACCGTTGTACTGTGTTCTGGAGGGTGTAAATAAATTTGAGGAATAATCTACTGCCAAAACTGCATTGGAATATGGGGAATGGACAAATTTGTTGAGTATATGGTGAACCATGCTTAGAGCAAGGAGTTATGATGGACTAGCCTAATTCAAGGAATAAGGATATGAAAGTCGGGGAATTGCTTACAGTGGAAGGCACAGGATGGGATGGGGATGGGGATAAAGTCATATAGGCCTTTGGATTTACTGCATACATGCACATTGTTACTAGAGTGTACCCACCAATGGCCCCTGACAGGGAGGACGCACTTATCTTCTCTAGGTCTTCGAATGGGGACTACTTGGTCAAAGCAATGTTCAACCACTTAGCAAACTGGGGGATGTAATTGGCAGGAGGGCAGTCGCGTTTGTGGAAGAACATATGGTCAAAGGGGAAAGTGCAACCCAGAATTCGACTTTTCCTGTGGAAGCTGGCACACGAGGCACTGCCGCTGTTTTAAGTGCTCGCCTCAAGAGAAGTGAGTGTCAGCTCGGACTATTTGATCTGCAACCAAGGACATGAGAGCATGATGCACACCTTTCACTGCCCATTTGCCAAAGCCTGCTGGTTCGAATCCGCCATCCTCTTCATGTAGATTCTGCCAAATCAAATACTTGAGGTCCTAACTAGGGTGTCGATTGCATTCTTGGATGAATACTGGGAGGGTTTTGCCACGGTTCTTTGGAGCATTTAGAGAAGCCGAAATGAAAAAGTCTATGGGGCTAAGCAACCATCCTTACAAATCACCTCTAAATATGTGCTGTTGATCAATACAGAGTCTATGATCGCAAGGAACCTGTCACGATTGGGAGTGAAATTGGGGAAGAACGATGCTGATTTGGGGACAATCCAAGTAGCCGTTGAGCTTGAAGAGAAGGAAGAGAATTCGGGCAGCACAGTGAGTAAAGATGAAGCGCTGCAGGTGGGTCAGGACTTAAGGTCACGGGCCGTTATTTTAAATGGGGAATTAAACTGTTTGGTGGGGTCGTGCTTATCAGAACTGGAGATGGGCGAAAATTGACTAAATGGAGAAAGGGTGAGGAGACAGTTAGAGAGTTTGTTGCTCTTCTGCCATCGCCTTGATGACATGGCAGCACGCAGCTCAATTGAGTGATCTCTTTTATCTTTTATAAAATTACTTTGTTCTATTTTGTTCGCCTATATATAGGCCACTTCTGTTAAACTTTGGATTATGTGAATTTTGAATGAAAGCTACTATTTCTTCTTCTTCTTATCTTCTCTATTAATCACCCTTTTTACCCAATTCTTCGAAATTCGTCCAAGAAGCTCTCTTTGAGGCTCAATTGCGATTTCGTTTTGTATCGTCAGATCTTGGATTTGACATTTGGTATCAGAGCATTTCCGATTACAACTGGGAAAGCGTAGAAACACCAAGGAGCGACGAGCTACCATGGCACATCGGGCGAAAACCACTGGTCCGGTTGATGGAGAGGTTAATCTGGACCTACCAGCGATTAATGAAAGGTTTTCCCGATCTGAGCTATCGCAACAGGAGCTTGCATCTCGGGTTGGCAGAATGGAAGGTCGATTGGAAGAGAATAGTCAAACGATGGGAAAGATGATGAATATGCTAGAATCGATGATGAGCACAGTTTGTTTAGAGAAGGGAGACAACAGTAGCACTGCTCAGTATCGAGGTGAGCGGCCTAGATTCACATCTGACCCAAAACGTTCTATTGTGGAGGAAATGGGAGATGAGTCACAGGGAGAGAAGGATCCGAGGTTTGGTGATTACCAGCAACAACCACAAAGAACTCAGCTACCCAGGGTCGATTTTCCCATATTCAGTGGGGCAAATCCAGTTGATTCAGTTGAAGAAAGTGATTTCTATTTTGATTGTTATCAAGTGGCTGAAAATTACAAATCCAGGATGGCTTCTATGCATTTCACTGGTGATGCTAGAGAGTGGTACAGAAGTTTCAAAATCAATAATCAACATCCACCCTGGATAATTTTGAAAGAAGAGGTGTTGTCTAATTTTGTGAATGAAGTGGGTAAACCAATGGAGGAGTTTAAGAAGGTGCAGCAAACTAGTAAGGTGGATGAGTATATTGCTAATTTCATGAGAGCAAAGGCCAGATTAATGCAGAAAACTCACATCGACCATGAGGAGTTTTATGTGGGGAGTTTCATAGGAGGGTTAAAGGAGGAGATTAAGAACACTATTGACCTATTTGAAACACCAATCCTGAAAATAGCCATCAATTATGCCAAAAAAATAGAAATTACCCTTGAGGGTAACACAAAAAAAATGGAATTCAGCAAAACCACCAATATACCAAAGAGCAATTAAAGGGAATGAGCAGTACCAATACTGTAGGGGTGAAGGCCTTCAGTTAGCTACAAAACCATTGGTACCCAATCAGAATCAATTGTCACTGGAGGAAAAGAAAGCCAAGGGTTTATGTTTCAGATGCAATGAAAAATATCATTATGGCCACAAGTGCAATGGGAAAGGGTTACACTCATTAGAAGCTGAGATGGAGGAAGAAGGTGAAGGGTTTGAGGAAGCAACAGAAGGGGTAATCGTAGAAGAAGTAATTGAAGGGCAATCTAAAGAAGAAGTGGTGAACCAGGCAACAATCAGTGTTTGCATCAACAATGCTGAAATCACTACCGGTACACCTAGGTTCAAAGGGCAAATCGGTCATCTTCCCATCTGTGTGTTAATTGACAGTGGGAGTACTCATTCATTTGTCAGTCCAGTCATTGTACAAGCCCTAAACCTCAAAGGGAAGACAACTACTCCTTTTTCTTTTAGAGTAGCAAATGGACATAAAATGTTTTCAAAGATGCTATGTACTGGTGTAGTATTTCTATTGCATGGTCATGAAATTGAGATGGACCTGAGAGTTTTGGATGTTCCAGGCTATGATATCATACTGGGAGTTGATTGGTTGAAGAGGTATGGCTCTAAAATTGACTATGAAGAAGGTACTGTAAGTTGGAAATACAAAGGAAAACTTGTTAAGTTGATGATGGAAGGGGTATTTGCTAAAATTAGACTGAGTGAACAGGAGGTTGATGTTCAAAAGGAAGTTAAGAAGGGCAATCAGGTCATTATGGCACAATTATTCAGCATTTCGGCAGTTGAAGAAAGGGAGGCAGTGGATAGAGATCCAAGGGTGCAATCCATTCTAGAAGAATTCAAAATCCTTTTTCAAGAGCCCACAACCTTACCTCCTCAAAGATCAGTTGACCACAAAATACCTCTAAAAGAAGATTCAAAACCCATTGCTTTGAGACCTTACAGGTTCTCTTATTTCCAGAGATTGGAGTTAGAGAAAATAGTGAGTGAGCTGTTGAAAAATTCCCTTATCCAACCCTCCCAAAGCTCTTACTCCTCCCCGGTGTTACTAGTCAAAAAGAAAGATGGAAGTTGGAGAATGTGTGTGGATTTTAGGAAGCTGAATGAGAACACTATAAAAAACAAGTTTCCCATTCCTATCATTGATGATTTATTGGATGAGCTCAAGCATGCAACCTATTTCTCAAAACTGGATCTTAGATCAGGATATCATCAAATTCGAATGTGTGAACACGACAAACACAAAACAGCCTTTCAAACACATGATGGTCTCTTTGAGTTCAATGTGATGCCTTTCGGTTTAACCAATGCACCAGCAACCTTTCAGTCCCTCATGAATTCCCTTTTCAAACCACACTTACGGAAATTCATCCTTGTGTTTTTTGATGACATACTGATATACAGCCCAGACCTAAAATCACATTTAAACCACTTGAAAACAACACTACAAATCCTGAAAGAGAACAACCTTTTTGTAAAGCTCAATAAATGTGATTTTTGTGTAGAGAAAATTGAGTATCTAGGCCATGTGATCTCAAATAGGGGGGTAGCTACTGATCCAAAAAAGATTGAAGCTATGGTTCAATGGCCTGTGCCAAAAACATTAAAAGAATTATACCTGATTTCACTCAACCATTCACACTAGAGACAGATGCATGCAAGGATGGCATTGGTGCTGTGTTACAACAAGGGATGAGACCTCTAGCCTTCCTCAGCCAGAAACTAAGTCCTAGAAAGCAAGACCTCTCAACTTATGAAAAAGAATTCCTGGCGTTGATAGTGGCAGTAACGAAGTGGAGACACTATTTGATGGGAGGTAGATTCATTATTAAAACTGATCACATTAGTCTAAAATACCTGATTGAACAAAAGGTACACACATCTACTTAGCATAAGGGGCTAAGCAAACTGCTGGGTTTAGACTTTGTGATTGAGTATAAAAAGGGGTGTGATAATGTAGTAGCAGATTCATTGTCAAGAAGAGAGCAGGGTAATATGGGAATTGAAGGTGAAAAAGAGGCAACTAGAATTCTAGCTGTGAGTGAGATCAAGCCCAAATGGGTAGAGGTTATCCAAAAGAGTTACAATGAAGATAAATGGATTGAGAATCTTAAAAGGCAAATTAGTTTAGAGAATGATAAAGGAGAAGAAGCAAGCAGTAAGGTGAGTGAGCATTTAGGATTGTTGAGGTACAAAGGTAGGATTTGTGTGGGAAGTAGTGGTGAATGGAGACCCGATATACTGAGGGCATGGCATGATTCAACCATAGGGGGCCACTCAGGCGTCACAGCCACCTACCAAAGAATTAAGAAGAACTTTTATTGGCCTGGGCTCAAAGATGATGTACACAAATACATCCAACAATGTCACAATTGCCAGCTCAACAAGCATGAACTGGTTCAAAGTCCGGGACTGTTACAACCTTTACCCGTACCTGATGAAGCATGGGCAAGTGTTGGCATGGACTTCATAACGAGTTTACCGAAGTCTAAGGGTAAAGAGGTAATTATGGTGGTGGTGGATAGGTTAACAAAGTATGCACATTTCATCGGCCTCTCTCATCCATACAAGGCCTTAGATGTAGCACAAGCTTTTTTAGATTTTGTGTATAAACACCATGGGTTGCCAAACACACTGGTCACGGATAGGGATCCGATTTTTATCAGTAAATTCTGGCAAGAACTAATGAGTTTGATGGGAGTAAAACTCAATATGAGTACTTCATACCACCCCCAAACAGATGGACAGACAGAGAGGGTGAATCAATGCCTAGAAGGGTATTTAAGGTGCATGGCACATGACAAACAGAATAAGTGGGCATTTTACTTGCCCTTAGCTGAATGGTGGTACAATACTACTTTTCACAGTTCAATCAAAACAACACCCTTTGAAGCATTGTATGGGTATCCCCCTCCCCAGTTTGCTTTGAGTAGTACACCCCGAAGTTCTGTGGAATCAGTAAACTTGTTGTTAAAGGATAGACAGCAGACTCTAAATGAGTTGAAGTTCAATTTAATGAAGGCTCAAAACAGGATGAAACAGTATGCAAATAAGAATAGGAGTGAAAGAAAATTCAAAGAGGGAGATTGGGTCTACCTCAAGCTGCAACCCTACAGGCAAAGTTCAGTATCGGGAAAAGGTAATCAAAAGCTCAACTCTAAGTTTCATGGTCCTTTTGAGATAATTCAGAAAGTTGGGGAAGTTGCATATCGTTTACGTTGCCAGAAGGATCATCTATCCATCCAGTTTTTCATGTTTCTCAACTTAAAGGGCGTATTGGGAATGATAAATGTGTATCTCCTAGTTTGCCATTAGCGTTGGAGCTGAAGGTGGAGCATCTAGGGTGCCTCAAGCGATTCTGGCAAGAAAAATGGTTAAGCGTAACAATGCAGCTGAAACTCAAGTACTAATCCAATGGAAAGGAGATGAAATTGAAGATGCTACATGGGAAGATTACCGCTTTATGGCTAGGAAGTATCCAGAATTTATTCTCGAGGACGAGAAAGTTTTTAAGGAGGAGGTATTGTCACGATTGGGAGTGAAATTGGGGAAGAATGATGCTGATTTGGGGATAATCCAAGTAGCCGTTGAGCTTGAAGAGAAGGAAGAAAATTCGGGCAGCACAGTGAGTAAAGATGAAGCGCTGCAGGTGGGTCAGGAGTTAAGGTCACGGGCCGTTATTTTAAATGGGGAATTAAACTGTTTGGTGGGGTAGTGCTTGTCAGAACTGGAGATGGGCGAAAATTGACTAAATGAAGAAAGGGTGAGGAGACAGTTAGAGAGTTTGTTGCTCTTCTGTCATCACCTTGATGACATGGCAGCACGCAGCTCAATTGAGTGATCTCTTTTATCTTTTATAAAATTACTTTGTTCTATTTTGTTCGCCTATATATAGGCCACTTCTGTTAAACTTTGGATTATGTCAATTTTGAATAAAAGTTACTATTTCTTCTTCTTCTTCTTCTCTTCTCTATTAATCACCCTTTTTACCCAATTCTTCGAAATTCGTCCAAGAAGCTCTCTCTGAGGCTCAATTGCGATTTCGTTTTGTATCGTCAGATCTTGGATTTGACAGAACCAACCAGGGATGTTGCAATCCGACAACTCACCCTCAATTACGCAATGTACATAGGACTATGAAATACATGGCTTGACCTGCTGGGTGGATGGTTCATGGGAAGAAAATTGGAAAGGCGGTATTGGGTTTGTTCTGTTCCAAGGAGAGGAGCTAGTGGTATATATGGTTCAGCAAAGGTGAGCACATGATGTCCCCTTCAGACAGAAGCTAGATCTCTACTTAAGGCAATTCATTGGGTTACCAAGAATGACTTATCACAATGCATGCTCCTTACAGACTGCGAGGAACTAACAACAATGGTAACTCAGTCAAACTCTCCAATGCAGGCTGATTGGAAGATTTTCAGTGAAGCTTTTGAAATATGGAAAAAATTTAAAAGGTGAAGAGATTTGAAATGCGCCTACATACAGAGAAGCCAAAACACTTTGGCTGATTATCTGGAAAAAAAAAAAAGGCAGACTAGAAGAATGGTTATAGATGGGATTCACTTTTCCTATTTTTAGAGATTTCAGGGAATAGGTTGGTTAGAATAGGGCACTTCTTTTAATCGCTTAGTTTAGCAACGTATGTAATGATTGACCCTGTAACTTTTCTATTTTAATGCAAAGCCAATGGGCATTTCTCCTAAAAAAAATCACATAATGGTTCCAACAAGTAGGGTGGTAAAAAAGCTCGTAGCTCGTGAATTGATCGTGACTCACATCTGACTCACTTACTAATAGCTCATTCATTAGTGGATTGAGTAGTTAACCTGTCAGCTCGCCACTAGCTCAGTCCATAATTTATGAGTTTGAGCTGGGCCTACCTCGCTAGCGAGCAGCGAGCCAGCTCAGTCCGGGTATGAATTTGTTTGATTTGATATGCATGATCAAATTTTTTTTGGGAACTATGTTTGTATGAATTTGGGGATTTGGTATTTTGAGATGCATGAATTTAGTTGCAAACTTAATCTATGGTAGTTAATTTTCCTAGTTGCACTTGAATTAAGAGTATTGCTCAAGTTATGAAAATGAATTTATGATGCGCATACTATGTTTTGTTTGATGGGCTTTATTATTATATTTTTAATTTGTATGATTGTGGACCAATAAAGACCAACGAACTAATGCACCAACTCGGTCCAGCTCTGAGCTGGCTCGTAATGATCTTGAGCAAAAGATTTTATCTCAGGTCCTTAATCTTAGCTCACTCGACTCGCTCGGTAGTTATGGAAAGTAAATCTTGAGCTGAACCCAGCTCGTTGCCACCCCTATTTACAAGTGGTAAAACTTAATAGTTCGCTTGAAAATTTCAAAATATATATGCATGGACATAAAATACATATATGAAAGTTCACCCAAATAATTTTGAAGTAAAAATTCACAAAGATCGTAAACACATTTATTTAATACAACTTGGTAAGCTCTACCAAGCAATGCAAAAAAAAAAAAAGTTCACAGTACATATAATAAAACATACACTTCCAAACTAGAATTGAAAAAAATGATCCTTCAATTACGGTTTTGACTTCAAACAATTCCAATCATTCTAGACAAAAGAACAACCTTCAAATATATCATATCACCATACCAGTCCACCAAAGTAAACAAAGCATAGCGCCAATTTCTCTTGAAATAAAGAACGACCATAAAACCCCAAAAACTGACCACAAAGAAAAGGGAAAAGGAACCGAACAATATGAGAAAATCGGTGCCTTCATACCTTTGGTCGTCACTCATTTCATTCACGGAAGATTGTGTTGTACCAATAGTAGATCTAGAGACACAACTTTTTGACAGGGGAGGCCCACATAGGTTCGGGTTGCCTTCATAGCTGCTATTACCAAATGTACTAAACTGTGCTTCCACACCTAATGTACTATTGGATAAATCATTATATGCCACAGAGAAGGATTCCAATAAGGTTAGTTGAATAAGCTCTCTCGGTATTTCCCCTGTCAAAGAGTTGTGAGAGAGGTCCAAACTTTCTAATTGGTTCAAATTGGATATGGAATCTGGTATTGCACCGCTTAAATGGTTGTTCGACAAGTTTAGTGCTATCAACCAATTCATTTTACCGATGTCTTCTGGAATCTTGCCTACTAGTTTGTTGGAAGACATATCTATTAGGTACTCGATTTGTAAAAATAACCCCCCATAGAAATATAACCTTCCTTTTGACATTAGTTCGAACTCAATCTTTATTGATTCGTTGACATTGAGGATCTGAATTATTATATCCAAGGAAGGAAAATTGTGTTCTGCTGATCCCATATCAGTAATGCATGATGGTATTTGTCCGGAAAGATTATTGTGGGACATATCTAGTATGCGTAAATATTTTAATTGACATATTTGTTCAGGTATCGGTCCTCCAAATAGGTTTTCACTTGCTTGAAGTATCCTGAGATTGGATTCCATACCAATCCTGATTGGAAGCTCTCCAGATAAATGATTTTTCCGGATGTTTATGGCAATTATATGAGAAATATTCAGCCATGTTATTGGAAAGGTTCCGGTTAGATTGTTGTGGCTCAGATCTACAATTTCTAAGGTTGACTGATTAGAGCAAGGAGGTATTGAACCAGAAAACTTGTTATCTGAAAGGTCAAGCAACCGAAGGCCTAGAACATCACATATCTCCAACGGTAAGGATCCTTCTAAATGATTTCCACTTAACTTCAACACAGAAATGTTAGCTCTTCCAATGCAATTAGGTAGAATACCACTTAGTTCGTTTTTACTGATGTCCAACACTTCAAAATTGGTTCTGCAAATACTAGAAGGAATCTCTCCAATTAACTTATTATTCGAGAGAAGAATTGTTTGTAGGATTTTCAAGTTGCCAATTTCTGGTGGCAAGATGCCAGTTAGATAATTGTATGACAAGTCCAAATTGACAGAAAGAGAAGGAAGACCCATGATTTCTTTAGGAATTTCACCTACCAACTTATTATTGGAAATATTCAAGAGTTCTAATAATTTCATGCAACTTAACTCTGGTGGTATACTTTCTTCTAATGCATTATTATCTAGATATAGCAGGGTCATTTGGGTGAGGTTGCCAAAAGTAGATGGGATTTGACCTGAAATCATGTTACTACTCAGATCTAATATTCCCAATTTGAAAATATTTCCAATTTCTACCGGAATGTTGCCACTGAAGTAATTAGAACCTAAATCTAAATAAATAAGAGTAGAACAATTGGATATGGATTGTGGGATCCGTCCTTTGAGTTGATTGTTATACAAGTCTAGATATTTCAAGTTTGGTAAAACATAGCACATATCGAAAGGGAGAGTCCCATGAAGCTTGTTATCACAAAGTTCCAAAGAATACAATGCTGATTGATTGTAAAGGGAGTTTGGTATTTCACCCGAAATGTTATTATAATTAGCGCTAAAAGCCAAGAGGTTTGTAAGCTTCCCCAGATTATCTGGGATGAATCCACTTAACATATTTTCGGAAAGAATAAGAAGTGATAGTTTGGTAAGGTTACCTAAGGTAGGTGGAATGGAACCAGTGAAGTTATTATTGTGAAGATAAAGATATGATAGGTTAGCAAATTTGTCGAAATATTTTGGAATTTCACCATGAAATTGATTTTGTTCAAGAGAAAGAGATATTAGGTTACTAAGATTGCCCAAGGTGGAAGGAATTGATCCTGTGAGATTATTGGAATACAATGATAATAATTGGAGCTGTGGGAGGAGACCGAATTCCAAGGGTATGCCTCCTATGAGGAAGTTACCCCCCAGATTGATTTTTTTAAGTTCTTTGCATTGTGCTAAGTTAGATGGGATGGTTCCATGGAGATTATTATGTATCAAAGAAATTACTTCTAGATTTGAACAATTACCAAGAGTAGATGGAATGCTACCATCCAGAAAATTCGTACTCAAGTTGACAAAACGTAGCCTACCCAAGTTTCCGATCTCTACCGGGATACTTCCTCTCAGATGGTTATCAGATAAACTCATCCTTTGGAGGAACGTTAGATTTGCTAGGGATGGAGATATATAACCTGACAATTGTTTGGAGTCAAGAACGAGAGCAGTCACTCTATCGGGATGGTGTCGGCCACACAAGATCCCTTGCCATTGACAGTGGTGCAGTGACTCATTCCATGAGGAGAACACTCCAAATGGGTCATCATGTATTTGCGACTTGAAGGAGAGCAGTGCTGATAGATCAGTTTTACTGGTTGCTACTATGGCAGCGAGAGAAAAGGAAGATAAACTTAGGAGGAGGTAGATAATGAGAACATTATTACAACGTTCCATGATTTGTGTAATGAGGGAAATGAGTTCCTCTCTCCCAGAGTGCTCTTCTTATAGTAAAGGGAGAAAGAAAGAAATTGACAGCAATAGATTCCCTCATAGTCGTCTAATGTTGGCTGTTATTATGTCTTCTATTTATATTCTTTTGAATAGTAAGTTGAAAAAGACCGGGTTGGAGATGGGGGTTGGGGAGCCAGAATTTAACCCCATAGTGGATAATTTTTTTTTTTTAAGAAATACAAATATTGCTACTTGTCTTTGTTTTTTTTTCTCTATTGGCTACTTCACTCAGAAGAGTCAAAGCTTCAGACCTGATCGACGATCGATCGCTACTTGCCTTTTTTGTGACTGATTGTTCAATCGTTGATTCTTTTTATTTCACTCTTCTTTGTTCACTATTTTCGTTACCCTTTTTTCACTGTTTTCTATTTTCTATTGGGTAGCGATTTAGTGGATAGCTAATACTTAGCGAGAGGATCCGCGATTGCAACGAAGAACTGGGTAGGATTTAGAATTGGGCAAATTTTTTCAGGGTGAGACAACAATTGAATAGCATATATGAATTAAAAATAAAATTCAAAATCCAGAGGTGAACAACACAGCTAATACACACTACCTGCGCAACTATAGTTATTTTTTTTTACATGTTTGTGGTTACTTATATTATTTTTTACAGATTTAAGGATCAATGAGTGAAATTGAAAATATATCTATTTTAGTTTACACAAATGAGCAAGTAGTTTTTGAGTTAGAGAATATCACGTTGAACAAAACACATCATAAATAAACAATATTTCGAAAAAAGCAAGAAGCAGGGATTCGCGAATCATTTAATTGTTGACGGTGACCAAGTTGTACCACCCCTTTCTTTGTGGAGATAAAGATCCTCGCCTAGCTTGAGGAAATTTCAATGTGCATGCATCCTGGGTCACCAATTATCTCTCTAAATTTGTCACCACTCCATTCTTCATAATTTTTTTTAAAAATTTTTATAAAATTTTTTAATTTTCCTTATAAAAATAAAATACATGAATTTTATTTATTTAACTTCTCAATTTTAATTTTCTGACTACATGATGTCTAACGAAATTTGAAGTCAATCTGATAGGTTTTAGAGTTGAGTTCACAAAGAGTACTCTAATTCTCTATATATAAATAAAGAGAGAGATATCCCCTATGGTATCAATTGGTTTTTTTATTTTCAAAGTCCAAACCATTATATGTGATCTCTATATTAAAATGTTCTTGGAAACCAAATTTTACATTTTTTTTTGAAATTTTTTAACTATTTATTTATTAAGACAGTTTTAAAATTGCTGATTTTAATAAATAGTGAAAAACTTCTGGATCATTGAAAGCAACGATTTCAAAACTGGCTTAATTAATAATAAAAGTTTCAAAAAAATGTTAAGTATAGTCTCTCTCTCTCTGCACACATTTTAATATAGATTTAATGTTGAACGATTTGGATCGACTTTTTTGACATTGAAAATGTAAAAACTGAAATGTTTGTTCCAAGGTCCAGGATGAAACGTTTTGATATTAGCCACTATATGTGTGTGTGTGTGTGTGTGTGTAGAGAGAGGGAGTCCAACTAGCATCCAAATATTTGGATAGAGGTCTATATCCAAACAAGTCAATTATGCGATTTCAAAGTCCAAACAATTGATTTGAAGCGCTCAACATGTTCTTTATATTAAAATGTGGCTGGAAATTATTTGCTTTTTTCTTTTTAGAATTTTTGAAAATTACTATTTTGATGACTATTTTATTATTTTTTTACCATATAAAACCAATGATTTTCAAACATTCTAAAAATTAGTAAAAAGTCTAGAAAAATGAAAAATTTAGTTTCAAAGCACATTTTAATTTGGAGAACATGTTGACTGTTATTTCAAATTGACTATTTGGACTTTGAAATCGCAAAAATGACTTGTTTGGATATAGACCTCTATCAAAATGTTCTGGACTATCTCTGTGTGTGCGCGCGCGCCCGTGTGTGTGTATGTGTGCGTGTATATATATTCCAACTAATATACTTTCAGTAACATTTCAACCCAAATGCTTTCAATCCAAAATCCATCCCATCATCTTCAAACGAAAAATCCAAATAATTTAAACCGATCTCCTTCAAGTTTAATATATAATCAATTTATTGAACTCTTAACTCAATGTTTTGAATATAAAATTTTGAAATTTGATCCGTAAATATTCAGTCGAAGTGTTAACAAAAGCATATTAGCTGGACTCTCTCTCTATATATATATACACTAAAATATTTTGTTCTGGAGGAATCACATATATGCTGAGATCAATAGTGAATTTCATTAAGAACGGTTAAAACTTCTCATCCTATATTTGGTATCACCTTGAATCGAGTGCATGGAGACATATGGATCATCCTAGCTTGTACTCTAGTTGGTGTTTGTTTTTTTTCCTTTTTCCATATTAATGCAGATATTTATTTGATCAAGAGTCGAGATCAGTACCGTTCCTCTATACAATGTCAATGCATTAGGGATTATTTTTTAATAGATCTGTTTTTTTTAAACAAATCAAGAGGTGTCCAAATTAAGTACTCTTGTCAAAATGGAAATAATTTATATTGAAATTATTAGAAAGAATTAGTAGTCTATATATGTTTTCTTTAGAACAAGTCTCAAGTTGAATTAATAGTCTATATATGTTTATCTCCTTAGTCCTTACAGTTTAAGCTTGTTTCAATTATCTGTTTGGTTTTTCTTATATAGGGTTCTGTTTTGCAACTTATATATATAGCCAACTTCATATATGCAATGTGTTATGAAAAAATAATTAGTTTCTAAAATGTCTCCCACGATTACTATTCTATGTGAGGGATAGAGAGAGAATATAACCAACCAGGCCCTATATGAAAAACCAAATAGACAACTGAAACAAGCTTAAAATATAAGGACTAAGGCGAAATTGAAGCAAGAGGTGTCGTTATGACACCACAATTAATGCGAGCTAGACTTCTTCTAAAGAAAGCATAGACTTCTGATTTTGAAAAAGGGTAATTATAATATCTCTGCTTAACAGTCCCCTATCTTGTCCTCCATCAAAGTTGTAGATCAATTTTCTAGCTATAATTACTAGTTTTAACTAATTTGTGGTATCTACAAACTAATTTCTTCATTTACTGTAGTACCCCGTGTCTTCAACAAAATTCAATTTATTTTTCAAAACAAAAAAAATCTAGGATCTAACTCATTAAAAATCAAAGTAGATTAACTCATTAAAACTATTTTAGTTTACAATTGTATACTATTTTTATTTGGTTTTCATTCGATTTCAGTTTGGCTCGATTTGATTTTTGAAAACTAGATAAAATTTTGGTTTGTCTATTTTAGTTCAGTTTGGACCGAACCGAACTGAACCGAGGTGAATACTTTCATTCAAAAAGATAGGTGAATACTTTTATTAATGTTTACCTAAATAACATAGGTGAATGTTTTCATTAAAAAAAGATAGAATTTATAAGGTAGAGTGAATATTTTTATTGTTAAAGGGAGACGAATCGGATAATTGATTAGCAAGGATAGCTAGGCGGACTCCATATGCTTGTAATAATCTTGATACATGAACTATTTACACTTACACGACGAGTATGAATAATTGCATGACGATGATGAATACTTGTGCAACAGACAACTCGAAAGTATGTCATCATAAAATCTCATTTGAAAGAGAAAATTATCTAGAAGACATTCATGGTTTTAGATTTGAAAAAATTTTATAGATGGTTAGAAATATTGGTTAGATTAAACGGAGAAAAAACAAACCACCTCTAAAAATATGTAAAAGATAGGTGAATGATGTGTCTATTTTTTTTTTTTAATACTTGATATCTTAAGATGAATAATTGGTACGTTACAGATGAATACTTGCACGCGACAGTTGTAAAATTTTTCAAATATTAAGTGATCCCCAAATATTAAATGGTCCCCTAGTTAGTTAGTAGTTACTCAGATAATTATTGACTGAGAAATAAAATGAAAAATTGTTAGAGAGAACAGCTGTGTGCTCCCTTTTGAAAATTCTTCTTAAAATTAGAATATGTAGTCGATATATGTATACGGTGCAGCCAACTAAGTAGTGATAAAATTGATGATGGTGGGCCCTCTATGGAGCAATTGTCAAATCATAACACTGAGCATTAAGTTTGACAAAGACTTTCTGGTAGGCTCCCAATTTATGACTTAATACGTACCACCTATTCATTTCTAAGTTCTAAAATATGATTTCAGATCTGCTGAAATCCAAAAGCATGAACAGTAACTCTGAAATCTCCGAAATTCACCATCCAGCCGTCCAATTTTTTCTATGCACGCATCTCAAAATAGCTGGTTTTTCTGTGCACGCATCTCAAAACAATTCAATGGCTGGATCATGAATTTCAGGAATTTCAGAGTCACTGTTCATGCCCAAAAATTTCAGCAGATTCGGACTCCTAAAATATTTTTCGTTAGAACAAAATGTTACAAAAATGCGCCACTAATTTTGATTTTTTACATTTTGTGCTGAGTTTTTTTTTTCCTATATTTTTGTGTATTTTATTGAGCAATTTTAATGCCGTCTTCAAGTCTTGAAGATGGTTGTGGCTCCTCATGGTTGCTTGATGTACATGTTCTCGTACATTCATTTGTGGTATTAATTAGTTTTTTTTTTTATTTTGAAACCTTCGCAGAGAGTGCGAAGTCCATTTGTGGTATTAGTTACCGACATATTTTAGTCATTGATATAGGAATTTTTTGTTTAGGGTATTATATATACATATTCATTGGGTCTTTAATTATTTCCTGAAAATATTGTTCATTAAAAAATAACATCTCTAGATACAAACAATTCCTGAAAAAATATTGTTCATTGGGACATTTATTCCGAATGAGAATGCTCTTCTCATTTCTAATAAATGTTTATTCCTTCCTTCCCAAACACCATTATATTCCAG
Source organism: Carex arenaria (assembly GCA_964058825.1). Lineage (NCBI taxonomy): Eukaryota > Viridiplantae > Streptophyta > Magnoliopsida > Poales > Cyperaceae > Carex > Carex arenaria. Next base: position 353,217 of record CAXKVW010000326.1, read on the forward strand.
TGTTTTTATACGCATTGTTGAATCAAAAATGCATTCGGTTTTAAGATAGTTTTTAAAATAATTATTTTCAAATTGGGTACCCTTATCAGATAAGAATATTTAATTCATGCATTAAATTGGGTTTCTAGTAAATTTACAAATTGCTAAAAGGTAGCCTTTTGTTTTGCAATTAATTTACAAATCATTACAATTAAATACAATTGTTATAGGACAATTAGAAGTTATAAATACTTTAACGGAAGGATGTTCAAACATCTTTTGTGCCATGTTTCTTCCATATTTTTTTTGTTGTACAAACATAATTTTTAATTGTGTTTCCATAACATAAATTCCATCTACTAAAATTTTCATTAATTATTTTTCTCGTTTTCCTGTTGGAAATATTACAATATTATTGGAGAAAAAATTGCATTGCAATTTAACTCAAATTGTGCTAATTTCTTAATTCAAAGTAAATTTGTTAGAAAGGGTTCTACATAAAAAATATTATTAATATCTCTAGAAATTATTTGACAATTTTCAATATGCTCTTAGGTAATTTTTACTTATATCTTGGTTATCGGATTAATTTTTGTTTCTAAGAACATGATCCGCAGCAGCAATATCAATTATCAATTTTTTTATATAAAGGAGTTTTAATTCCGCATTTTTTAAATCGATTAATTATCTGATTAAAGATGATTTTTCTAATCAGATTTTATATAATAGCTAGCGTAATTAAACAGACCCAGTCATACTGCATTAATGAACAAATAGCAACTTCCAAATACAGTCAAGTCAAGGCGGATCCAAATTAACTTCTTAGACACTGACAGTCACAGAAATTTCTTATATGTTATTTCATATCTAACCAACCGACAGTCATACACTGACAGTCACATTAATTATATTATTAAAAATGCAGTAAGCAAGGAACATCCCTTCCTATCATAAATGACTCCTTACCTCCTACTACTCTTGCTTCTCCCTCTACTCACTGCAATTGTACCGTTCACGCAAGTCGCATCACATGCGGGAACATTACAGTACCCTACCCGTTTGGGCACATTAATTGTATCAAAAGATACCCAAAAAGTTGCATAGTCCGAGGATTCCAGAGACTTACAATTAACAGAGTTTCTAAAACTAGTTGGCTACAATTCAGAGCTGGATGCACCAATGTCAGACACTCGTTTCCTGATTAACAAAAGAGCAAACAACAATATATAATTTTTTTACCAGTAAATCATTTGCATGTAAAGAATTATTGGTACAAGGTGGAATAAGATGTTCTTTTTAAAGTTCATTTGCTGCAGTGGAGAGTGCAGTACTTGCTGTTTTGCATTGCATTTTCAGAGCAACGGGCCCCCCAGCTATCCTCATGACAACACAGCTCATCTGGCACCATTACCGTCGACTCCATGAGTCAAAGATTCATTTTTTTTTTTTTTTCAAAATGTTATGGAAAGAAAAAATCGGCACAAATTAGTTAATCAATTACCTCGACTCCATGAGTCCCAATCTGAATCTGAGGCGGGAGGAACTGGCACTGCATCCATGTACAAGAAGTGATTTCCCTTATTAGCCCCATCAAACAAAGAACAGACACAGATATCATTTGGTACAGAGAATTCTATTCCTTCAATCGTTATCTGCATGCAATGATAGTCTTAATTTAATTTGTGTATTAACTTCTTCTTTCGAAATTATGAATCGAAATTAAATTAAGAGAAATTTAGATATATGCCCATCATAACTTCATCAATTAGATATTTTCCCATCAAAATTTTAAAATTAGTTATTTCCCCATCTACATTCACTTATTTTATTAATATACCCATTTCTTAATGTAATCACTTAAAAATAAAAAATAATATTAATAAATAATTAAAATGAGCTTTTTACCACTAGTTCAAAAGAACAATGTAAAACATACTTGTTTTCTGTTGCTTTATTGATAAAGTGAAAGACAACAGTAAAATCGCAGTTTATAGAAATCAACAGATCCCCGGTTTTGCTTCTTAAAAAGTAAAAAGTTTACGAAAGGTTGAACTATTGAGTATTGAAGTTAAATAATAAGGTTGTCAGCGTCTAAACTATACTACAATACTTTTATGAGGCATCGAATAAACACAATATCTTATCACATAAGTATCCGTTTTCAATATGCAATCTAAGTTAGCAAATTAGATGCTCACTTAGAACAAAGAAAACTAACACAACCAATCCTGGCGTCTGGCAGTATCCTACAAAGTTTATGCTACAAAGACCTTATTTTCTCCTGTGCAAATCTCACTGTAAAAATCCTTGAATAGAGCCAAAATCTGAACTTTTTATTTTTTGTATACCAAGCCCGTAGGCATACAGAAATCTTATCAGTACCAGTAAATAAACCAACCTCATCCCTCAATGCATACAAAACTGTTACCAGTACCAGAAAATGAATTTACCTCATACATCAATCCTAGTTCTGAGAATAACATATATCATAGATACCATTACCAGTAAACTGCTCCACTGTTGCCTCATCCACTGTTTTAGGTATTAGAACCAGATTCGATCTCGCCACACATGTGAATTAGGGACACATAATAGTGGAGATCGCTTATCCTAAAGTTTACTTTCTTTCAAGGTACTGAAATACTAAGGGCAAAACAGTCCTTTTAATTTTTAATTTTTAAGCGATTAAAATAAGCAATGGGTATATGAATAATATGGGAAATATCTAATTGATGAAGTTATGATGGGCATATATCTAAATTTCTCTTAAATTAATAATTTAGAATGTATGTGCTAGAATTCTTTTGAAATGAAATTTAGAGCAAAATATACCTTAAATAGCCTTTGCCACAACTCTTCCATCTTCGGGGAATAGAGCTACGGTGTCCCTAGTTGCCAACCTGAAATTGATTCAAATTCAAAACTATTTTTGGTTCTATGGTGAACTATTTGATTAATTCTGTCAACGTACGTAGCTGCAATCTTCCTTGTCATCAGGTACCCATTGTAGGTGTTGCTGTACATGGTGTCAATAGTTGCCAACCTGAAATTCATTGAGATTTGCCAAAAATCAGATGAGACGTACAAAATCCACATAGATGGACAAAAAAAGAAAAGAAAAGAAAATATGATATATCATTTGAAGCTAATTCATTTGTGGAATTAAAGGAATTACATAATCAATGCCATAGTTTATACTAACAATTCCCTTCCTACTTTTTAAATGCTGGTAACAAAGACAGTTTTCACCAAAAGAAAAAACAGAGCACAACAACAAACTCTTGTCAAGAGATAGAGACAGAAAAAAGACTGGGACTACTCTTTAAACAACCATACTTTTGGCATAAAGAGAGCATTTATGAGGAAGAAAAGCAAGAAAACATGGAATACCTATTTCAGATTTAAAGTACCATTTTTTTCATTCAAGGGAAGAAAAGCTAGAGAAAGGGCAGGGAGAAACAAAGAAAATTAATTTATTGTGCAGGACATCAATTCAAGGCAGGAGTGACAGAGACAGTTTTCTATAAACAAAAAAAGGTTAGGAAAGAGCGACCAAGGGTTGCCAACAAAAACAAAGGAATTAAGCCACAGGAAAGATTTCGATATACTGGTACAAGAAAAATGAGAAATCTGGTTGAGGAACAAAAAACATTGTATTAATTTCTCATGACCACTAAATCTGATTTCTGAAGCTCAATCCCTTTAAATTTACCTCTAACACTAATAAGCATTGTTATAATTTAAACATTGAGCCTCCATTTTTGTGAATTTCAGTTTCTATGTTTTGAAGCAATCAATATTCCCTAGTATCTAGTATGACAACACATGATATACTGAACCAACATGTAAGGACTGTCAACACAATAAAAGCTGCTTTAGGAAAAAAAAAAAAAAAAAAAAAAAAAAATGGAATTCATTAGTCTTACAGTCCACCAGGACAGGGCCTGCCAAGCTCTTCAGATATGGCGAGTTGTCTCTCTGTTGTAGCACTACCAGTAGCACATCACTTGCCTATATTTACCAGAATAGAAATACAGCCAATCATTAAAGACATATGACAAATTTTATTATATCAAGCAAATGGAATTCTCAATTATTACATACATTTTATTACCCTTGCTTCCTATAGAAAATGGCGAACCAGTTCTCCTGAAGGTAAATGTTGAGTGTAAAAAGTCGTTAAAAATCTGTATAATATCACCATGTTCACTGCTTCCAGATCATGAGCTTCTTCCTTTTACATCTAAAAGAAACACACATGATGATCTTTAAACATCCTTAATTGACAAAATTTTGTGATGAACATCGATTTTCGTATTCAAGTAAAAAATCCAAGCAAAACAACGAGCCCCTCTTTGCAAATAATAGTTGAGGTTTTGCATCAAATATCTAATGGAATGATTGCAAATAAAATAGTAGAAAGTACCTTGTCAATCTTGATTCTAGTCGTGAGTTACATGCATAGAAGGTCTGCATGTAGCAGCTGGATTGCAAAATTCATAAAAATTATATTCTACCCATGGGAAAGCCGCTTGCAACCTGCAACCAATTAGACAATAATCACTTTATATTCATTGTTGAAATTACAAAATACAAAATATAAAACTGTAAAATTGAACTGTATATTTATATATGCATTTTAAAGCACTGATAGCGAGAGATGCAATCAGTATTTTTAGGAGTTACAAAAAGTGTTGAAAATTTAAATAAAGAAATCCTAGTGAATGAAAATTGTTCCAATATTGATGATAAACTTTAGTTTTTTAACATTCTTGGCCATTTTAAATTCTAAATTGAAATTTTTCATTATCTTTTTTAACATATTTGGCTAATTGTTATAGAATAATAGGAACTAGGATATACCTCATAGTTTATTCCATGTTCCCACAACCACTGCTCTAACATGTAACAATCACGAACCTCAAATTTGCAATGTTCTGCAGGATGCCACACAGGGGCAAGGTCTATGAACCTAAATGAAGATATCCCATGTAAACCCATTGACAATGAGCACAGATTCCCACAATTCACAATGGAAACTTTGACCAAAGATTTCATCTTTCCCATTCCAGATATATATGTTAGCTTATGGGATGCAACAATTTCCAATTCTTCAAGTTCTAATGGCAGCGAATCTGCTTCTAAGAATATCAATTCATTACATAAGGTAATATTCAAATACTTTAGTTTGTATAGATTGCCAATCCATTTTGGAAATGTAAAGCCAAGGTAACCATCTATTTTTAGCTTTCTAAGATTAGGGTGAGGCTGGAGACTATTCATGATCATCCAAACAAAATTTCCATGTTCAAGATTAAGGAGAGGCAACCAACCCATCATGGAAAAAGCACTTCCATGTTCAGCAAATTCGGAAGCACTTCCATGTTCAACAAATGTGTTCTGACCACTTTTGATTATTAACTCAAATACACTATCTTCTTTGCCTATATAAATATCCTCATCCGAGGATAGTACCAAGTCCTTCAAGTTACGCATACTCACAAGGTTAGAACATTCGGCATCCATGACATTGGAAATATTATTCAAATTACGTAGACAAAGAGCACCTCCCAAATCGGGAAAATACTTTAACCATCCTATTGTCTCACATTCGAGCTTTACCCTTAGTGATTGAATTCCTACAAATTTGCTGAAGCTAGGTGGCAAGTAACTCACACCAGAACTATCGAGTTCCAGAGTTTGAAGATTTGGAAGTCTCCCAATGTTTATAGGAAGCACTTGTAGTCGGCAATTTGAAATACAGAGTTTCCTCAAGGCCTTGAGTTGACAAAGGGACTCAGGCAACACATCGAGATCGTTACAACTATGAATTATTAGCTCTTCCAGGCTAAACAGATTTCCTATTTTTGTTGGCAACTCTTTGAGATAATAATTACTCTTAAGAGTTAGATTTTGCAAGCTGTAAAGGGAGCATATGCATTCAGGTAGCGTTTCAAATAACATATCATTAAGTGAAAGATAACGAAGTTGTTTCAAATTACCAACAGTGGAAAGAAAATCGCAATTTTTTTTTGAAAAACTCAGCCGAGCCTGCTGAGGTATATGGGATTGATAATTTCTTATTTCTAGAGCTCTTAATTTTTGGGACAATGAAAGGTCAAAACTGAGAAAGTTTTCGACAGAAAAGTATACAATGAGTGTTCGCAGAGCAGTGAACTTGTCAGAGGGAAAAGGATCTATTAGATTCACAGAATCAGCTATATACAAATGGTATAGTTCATTAGGAAAAATCGGGACCTTACCATCATGAATTGAATAGCAACTATTTTCCGAATTAAGTCGTGCTAAATCATGAACTATATCATGCAACCTAAACTTTCCGCAAGCGAAATCATTCGACACATATCTGCCTTCTCTTTCAAAAAGGGACCTCCGACACAGCTGTTGTGCATATTCAACACCAATCTTTTATGCTGTCTTGTTTCCTTTAGACACAATAAAACCCTGGTATATCCATAATTTTACCAAATATCGTACATCGTAGATGTAATCTTTAGGAAACATGGAACAATATAGAAAACAAGATTTTAGGTGTGTGGGAAGGCGTGCATAGCTTATTTCAAGAGAAGGAAATATCTTATTTCTAACACTATAAGATTCCCATAGCTCATTCTCTAAAATATCTCGCCAACTCTCTTCTTCCGCCTCAACACTTAAAAGGCTAGCAATCGACTTCACAGCTAGGGGCAACAATCCACACTTGTTCATGATTTGCTTCCCAATTTCTACCAACTTTGGGTCCTTATTCTGTTTAACTCCACCAAATGCATAATGTTCGAATAATAGCCAACACTGTTCGGCTGACAAATAGCCTAGGTTGAATGTTGTCTCTGTTTGCATTATTTGCCCGACATGATCGTTCCTTGTAGTAACTAGAATTTTTGCAAGTGCTGCTGACATAAAAGGAGCCCGAAATGAATCCCAAAGACTTTTTTCCTCATTCCATACATCATCAAGGACCAAAAGCACCCTTTTTCCACTTATCTCATTCCGAATTTTCTCTTGCAAAGCACTCAAATTTGTAAGACCACAGTCATCTCCTGTAATTGACTCGAAAGATTGCTTGGTGAGCCTTTCAACATTAAAATCCTCTGATACACTTATCCATCCAAATTTATCAAACATTTTTCGGATTCTTTGATCATTATAGGCAAGTTGTGCAAGGGTTGTTTTTCCAATGCCCCCCATTCCAACAATTGTCACCACCGAAACAACATCACCTTTAGAGGACAACAAATTAATCAATTTCTTCTTTTCACCCTCTCGACCAAAGATATCTGTCTGAACTACAATGTGGCTAGTTTGAGGTATTTGCAATTCGTTGTTGCAATGCCTGGGCCCATCTCCCTCTGATAATTGAAGTGTTATCCGATAATTTGTAATCTCATCAAATCTGCTCCTTATTTGCTGAATTTGATCGAGCATGCCAGAGGGAACCTGGAAAGTCATAATTACCTTGAGAGTGTATGACTGCCCATGTACACAGATAATAATAATAATAATAGTTATATGGCACACGTCTATGCTACATATTTGCAGTTTCCAAAGTGGTTTTTATGGACAAATGATATTTCCTATGGCACGCCATATGTACGTCCAGTTGGTACGTACCTTGTACAATAGGGTAAATTTTGCTGGAGGTCACTAAACTTTGTCATTTGTCACAAATTGGTCACTCAAGTTTGATTTATCCATTTTTAGTCACTCAACTTTATCATTTGTCCCAATTAAGTTATTATATACTTTTACATCCAAAAATCTTAACGGAATATTCTCATTCTATCCAAAATATTAACGGAATATAATCATTCCGTCCAAAAATACTAACGGAATGAGTGTATTTCATCCAAAATACTAACGGAATAAGTATATTCTGTTAGTATTTTCGACGGAAAAGTATAGAGTGACTTGATTGGGACAAATAATAAAGTTGAGTGACTAAAAAGGAACAAATCAAATACCAATTTGTAACAAATGACAAAGTTTAGTGACCTCCAGCGAAATTAACTCTTGTACTATATGGCTCTACCTGAACCTGATAGTAAGACTATTGGGTAAAAAGTATTTAAATAAGTTACCTGAATTAGCTTCCTTTTACGAGAATCTGGTGGAGAAGCATCTCTTGTCTCAACTTGTGCCCGTAAGACTTCATAGTGGTACTCACCCAGTACATCCTCTGCATCATACGCAACACTCTTGAGATCCTTCAACCAGAGCTTCACCGACGAGTCTCTGATCTCCCTCTGCTCTGCATCATACAACGTGGCCTTGATCTGCTTTAGCATCGTCTTCAATTTCTCCAATTCAGCCTCAATTTGGGGGTTTTGTTCTATTGCAGAAGATGAGGAAATCAAAGAGAGAAGGTTGGAAATCACTCCGCCGAGACCCATGGATCCAAAATTGCTAACTCTCTTCTTCTCTTATGTTTGGGTTGATATGAAACGATGAAAAGAGAAGGTAGAAATTTAAAACTAATGATTAGGAGATTGAGTGGGAGTCTAACTAATCATTAAATAAATACGTTTTTATATATATTTTTTGGCACAGGTGACAGGTCTCTGTCTTCAGCCTTTTGTTTTTTTGTTTTTTTAATTTAAACCTTTTTAAGGCAGGTTTAAAATAAAGGGAAAATTTCTAGTGTACTCATACAAACTTTCAAAATAGCTAATTTTCTCAAGAAAACATCATAATATCCAATATTCCCATAAAAATTCAAAAATCCTTCTTCTATCTCCTTTTATTTATTTAATATTTGATTTAATTATTTTAGAAATGAAATTGACAAATATACCCTCCTTCCTCTTCTCTCTTCTTCTCCTTCATTGTATACAGACTTTACCTTTTTTTGTGGCTCAAATGAAGCGGGCCATGTCAGACACCTTGTATTTTGTAGAGCTCAAATCAAATTCTTAGTCGTTTTTTGTATGATTCAAAACCTATTTACGTTTTTTGCCAGAAAAAAAAAAAAAAAAAGGAGCACATCACTTTGGTTTGGTGAATTTTGAGTTGCAAAATGTTGGACACCTTTATTTGCAATATATATTTACTAATAGAAAGAGCTAAAGAGAGATGTTTGAATAATGATTTCTTGAACACAACCTGGTTCGAAGGTGTCCTGTACCAGAATTCTGGCACCTTAATTTGTATTGTTCTTTATATTTGTCCTTTTGTCTTCTTGTAATGTGCATTTGCAAGTTCAACCACATAATATAATAAGGCTTGATAAAGCCATTCCTATTTGGTTGCAGCTGCACTTTATGGTCAATTTGGCCTGTACCAGGTACTAGCAGGAGGAGGCCATTAGCGGCCTGTACCAGGTCAGATAAGGCAGGTCAATTTTATTTTCCTTTCCTTTTTTTTTTTAGTTGCCTGGCACCTAGTCAATTCAGCCTCAATTTGATGGTTTATTTTAAATGCGCAAGTTCGAGGAAGTTTCCTGGAAACAATAATCTTGTACCCTCTCATAATAAATATTTCGTTCTTTATTTAGAAATGTAAATTTGTGTCATGTTGTAATGTGTAGTGACTTACATCACGCATTCTACTTTATTATGATCATATTAAGTTTTCAAATATCACAAATAAAATCTTCAGAGATAATCACGAGACGCAAATGATAATAATATGTAAGTCACGTTTGATCACGTTAGTTACGTATAACTATTTTTTTTCTAACTTAAGTTAGTTTAAATCAGAAAAAAAAAAAGATAAGAAAAAAATTTATATATAATTGGACAACAAAAAAACAATGTTGTAAAAAAATTATGTATAAAACAATAAATTTATTGTTTAGAAAATAACAATTTAGTCACGTTTGATCATGTTAGCCACGTGTTACTGTTTTTATCTAATTTTTTGTCATGTGTAGTCACGTTTGATCACGTTCTGTGTCGTGTCGTAATCAGATCAGTTCGTTTGTCCGACCATATTATTTTTTTCAAAGATGATTTGACGCATAATAAAGAGAAATATCCGATTCACATTCAGTGCAGTGCATAATAAAGAAATATTCAATTCAGATTCGAACATAAACGATGAGCAATCTTCTAAACAATTAAACATTTTTATTATCTTGATTACACGGGAGACTGAAATAATTAAACAGCCTGGATAAACTTTGGCTGCACGGGAGACTGTATGAGCTTTATTAGAGAGTTAAAGCATTATCAAAACTTTCGTATCCATTGAGTAACAGATAATTATATAAAATAAATTACTTATAGATATATAAAAATTATATTTAATTTATTCAATTTTATATTTCTCATATTGTTGATACAAGTTAATCCATGAGAAAATGTATGTATTTTGTTGTAAGATGAATATTATATTAAACATATTTTTTTTTTTTTGAATGCTTTATTATTTAATTAACGAATTGAATTTTGAATTTGTTAGAAGAGATATTTGTATTTTTTATTTTTTTCCTTTATACAAAAATTATTTATTAGAATTGATTGCATATTTGTATTTTGATTTTTATATTAGTAAATTGTGATTGCATATGTATGACATGATTAGTTTTGATGGTATATTTGCAAAAATAATAAAACCATTATATTAGTATTATTCGTTATTCACCCGCTACAATTTCGTTACACACTAATCTTAACGGGTACGGGTAGAGTAGGATAAGACAAATTATTAACGGGTAAGGTTAGAATATGGATAAGGTCAACTCTTAGTGGGTATAAATATGAAAATACTTACACCCTATCCGTATCGTACCCATTGACACCCCTAGTTTTTACATACTTTTTGGCGCACATTTTTCATTTCCTTTTCCGGCGATGTTTGCCACTGATTATCTGCATGCATCGGACCAGATAAATTAGAAGATATTTTCTGTAAAAAAAATGATTAGGATTAAATACCTTTCTGTAACATTATGAGAAAAAATAAAATAAATACAACTCTGAAATTTATAATCGAAGGTGTTGTATGAAACACTTGAATGTGTTTTCAATAAAGTATGTAACATTATGCAAAATATGTAAAATGAAATTGATAACTGAAAATAATATACGAACTGTCTAAATGTATTTTTCAATGAGTAAGTAATATTTAAAGAACATATATTATTTTTTTTCTGAACTGGTTAGCAATATGAATAAGTTATTTGGATGTGATGTATTATCAAACTAGTAATTTAAAATTTTGTTGGATCGATAATTATTTCAAAATTCTAAAATATTTAGAAATGAACATTTGAAAATTTTGAAATTGAAATTTTATGAGAAATAATATATAGGATTGATATTCGTAATTTTCTTTTCAAGTATATAAATTGATTGACAAAGTTTTTAAAAAAAGAGTTAAAGGTTAATTATGTAAAAATGAAAAAAAAAAAAAAAAAATGACCATCATGCACTTATGGCCACGTGGCACATGCCTGTGAAACACCTCACCGTATTTTCTTCTCTTTGTTGCTTGTTGTATTCAACATTGACATTGGGTATTTCTTCTCTTCTTTTGAATTGTTCTTCTTTCAAACTTGATTAGAGTTTTGGTACTAAAATTTAGCAAGTTGAAGCTTACTTTAGGTGTTGAAAGAAATGAAAAAGATTATTAATCTACTAATATATGAAGAAATATTGCTTTAATAAATTGAACAAGGCAATTAAGCTAAGATATTGTGAATTTAGTTGAAAACATCTTTCATAGATTATTTTAATTGATTTTCTTGAGATCCCTTTTTCATCCATGAGTTCATCAACCGGATCTGAATCCAATAATTGCTATGGTAATTTTGATTATTTAATTCATGGTTTAGAACTCAACCTTAAATTCGGTACCAAGCTCAAATGGGTTGTATCTTATATTCCAATCATTTATTTTCATGATTGAGATTATTCACGAGTTTGTTTGAGGGTTAAGAGTTGTTGATGCAATCTGAACATTGATACCAATTGGTGTTAGTTTAGTCTTGATTAATGGTGCATCTTTTTAAACTACAATGACTTGTTTGTAAAAGAAATGTAAAGTAGAAGGTTGAATTGGGAAATTTTCATGAATTGTAATTAATACCTATCAAAGGGGTCTTAGTGCAAAGTTACATATATAATAAGTTGTTGGCGGGAGACTATAAATAAGAATTGTAAATAGGTTTAATTTAAGTTGTCTAAGTAAATAATTAAAGTAGAAAAAAAATATAACCAGGACCTTGCATTCAGAACCGAAAATTCGAATTAAACTTGGACTTTACTCGTAGACATTGAAAAAGAAAGAATTAAATGAAATTGAGCTTGCCTTGTACTGGACTAAAAATAGATAAATTAAAAGAATTGAATTTGGATCTTAATTATTAGATACTGGACTATTAGACATTAGATACTTATATTGGTGGACTGTTAGGTTTGAACTTAATTAGTTAATTGGATTGGATCTCAATCTAGACTTTGAACTGAAATAAAATTGAAATAAAAGGGATGAACAAAATATAAATAATTAGTAAACACAAATGTGCTGTTTCAAGTAATTCTCTTTTTCATCTATTTGACTAATTTTCAAAACATACAATTATTGAATTTTACGATTTTCTCTATTTTAAAATTTATGCTGGTTCAATATATTTGGAATTGTAATATGCATAGCTTGAACCAAAGAAGTCATCAAGATATTTATTAAGAAGTTAAATTGTAAAATTATAAAATTTGTAAAGTAGTTTTAATGTTGTTTTACATGGCCAAATGTTGGTAACATTTTGTCAAACGTTATAACGATTTAGACTTGTGAGAAAGCGCTGAGAAATCAAATGATCAAAAGCTGAAAACAACACAAATGTTATAGCGTTTCTAAAAAACGTTGTAACAATTTAATTATTTTCAATAACTCAAAACGGCTGTTTTGATCGGTTGATTTCCAGATAGTAATCGTTGGTAACGATTTACAACTAAGACATATGCTTATATCTTAAATATATGTTAAAATGATTGATGAAATAATGAACTTTTGAAAATTCTACTGATGATCTTTAAAAATTATATGTGATTTGATCAATTTTTGATTTAGTATCACGGAATGAAACAAATACAATTGTATAAATACTAAAAAGGAAGATAATTGTTTTTAAATAATTAAATTACCTCTTAGTCCTTAGACCAATGTCATGTGTGATGTACCAGTAAATCTCCTTACCATTGACAGTTACATATCCACCCTGTATGCCCTCGAGATCGTACTGATGCAATTCATTTGAGAAATTGTGGCCATTTTGAAACTCAACCAAAACAATGAATAATGGAGCGTTGTGATTCTGCTGCCTGGCTCAACCTTAGCAACTCCGCCCACCAGTGAGTGCACACCATCACCGTCTATCAGTATCTGGCATTAGCAGCTTGTTAAAGTTTCATAGTTGTAGGACGCATACACTATATGCCTGGAGTGCATTTAATAATTAAAAATGTACATGACAAGTTGTGTTGATATATGTCAGTTCAAACCTTAAGAATGGAGTAGATACTCGATCAGAATGTGACTTATTTAGGAGAGCAGTTTGGGTCCGATGCCCATCAGACTCAAACTGAGTACGATGAGCTCTATGACCGTCTGATCCACTTTAAGATCCGTGCGCATCGCTTTAATTTCCATGTGCATTTGCTTTAATATCCATGCGCATAGATCTTAAAGCGAATCAGATGGTTATGGAGCCCATCGGACCCAAACTGCTCTCCTTATTTAGAGTAGGCAAGAATTTTTTATAAGAGAAAAGTATATATATATTAGAGTGGGATACACATTAGAATAGACAAATTCTTAAGCTAATGTACCATATTGCACACATGTTCTTCAAGATGAGAGCACCTTGCCAATATTTCCAATGAATTTTTCTTTCAAATTCAACTATTGAGTACCCTATAAATAATAATTTACTTTTAGAATTGCATCACTGAAAAACAAAGATCAATTTTGCAAATATACCTCCTTTTCGATCTGCATGCTATTATCCCTTCAATCTACATGCTATTCCAGGCCTAAATTCGCAAAGAATATCAAAATGAGCATAAAAGTATGAGCAATTGTCATAAACTATTATCATATTAATATTATTATTACATAAAAGTAGGAGCAATTGTGGCTTACATGAGTAGAACTAGGGTGCTCTTAAGTTTATTAAGTCTTTTTGTGAACTCAACTCTAAAACTTATCGGATTAACTTCAAACGACGAATTCAAACAGTTGAAATTCTTCTAACTCACGAGTGATGCGTCTACATGTGAAAATTTTAAAGTTTCGAATTCATTTAGTATAAAGTCAAGTGGTCAAAATTAGAAGATTTATAAATTAATTTTTTGAAAGCCATTTGATCACTTGACTCTATACAAATTTTATTTAAAATTTTGAAATTTTTACATGTAGACGCATCATTCCTAAGATAGAAGAATTTCAACAGTTTAAATTAGTCGTTTGAAATCAATCCGATAAGTTTTAAAGTTAGTTCACAAAGAAGGTTGGTGAACACCTAGTTCTACTCGGCTTACATTCCTTTTTTTCGCAAGATTAAAGAAACTAACACGTAAGTTTACAATGACCCAAAACATGAAGTCCATTTGTCATAAAATCAGGCCCGAAATGGGAACTCAACAAAGCCCAGTCCATTAACTATTTCCGAACTGCGCTGTGGCGAATAATTGGACATTTCATGAAAATCTTCGGTAAACTCTTTTAAAATCTGAGCTTGGACATTTCATGAAAAGGTGCAGTGAGATCCAGCAAATATATAAATTTCAAATTAACCTGTATAGAGCGACTGGCGGATCATAACTGGAAATTAATATTTGAAACTGAACATATGAAATATTAAAAGATTACTAATAACACAGGATTGCAATTACTTCATCAAATAAGAATAACTTCATAGCTATTTTGGATTTTCTTGTAATGAAAGTTGACATACTATTTCAAAGAAATCAAACCTAAAAAGAAGATACAGATGAAAAACTAAATTTTACAAATAAAGATGGAGTTCCACAATTATTGGTTCTTGAGAGTCATAGTTCTTGCTCTTAGATTTAGAAATATTCCCCTGCAGTAAGAAAAAAAAACGCATTAATTCATACATAAAGGTTTAATTAAATTAAAATTTCCAGATTAATGTGTGAAGAGCAAAGGTATATATGTACCAGCAGCACGCAACAAAACTTTGAAAGATGACCCGTAGCTGGAGAGGCATGTATAGATGGTTTATCCATCCCGCTATAGGCCAAAACTGCATAAAAATATTACAAAATAACAACCAGGGAGTTTATCTTGGTTAGGGGTGTTCATTGGGTCCGGTTTAATCGGTTTTAGACCGAACCGAATTAGATTGGACTAAACGGTTCGGTTTTTTCGGTTTAATGGTTCGGTTCGGTTCACTTCTTAAAACCGATTTAAAATTTTGGTTCAGTTCGGTTTTGAAATTCTCAAAACCGGTTATACTGAACCGACCGAAGTTTGATATATTATGTTTTTAGTCGGACCGGTTCACCTAAATCGCACGCCTTCACTCAATCTGTCTCACAGGTCGCGTCTCACCCACAATCCACTGCTTCTCTCTCCCATTCCTTCTGTCTTCACCCACGCCTGACGCCCCTAGTTGAACTAGGTCTAGACGTTGCACGGCTTCCGCTGCATCTCCTCTCTCCCACGCTTTCTGACTTCTGTCTTCACCCACGCCCCTAGCTACTTGGACTAGGCTTCACAACCCCACACCCACTCTACTACTACTGTCAAAATCGCCACCGACTCTAATACTATTGTCAAATCGCCGAACCATTGTCTGCTTCAACTGTTAGCCTCTCTTAATCTCTTTACCTCTTTCTTACACAAGTTAAATTTGCACAAACTAGTTTGAAAGTTGAAATAATTTTCTGAGTTTTCTCTCTTTCTTCTCTCGTGCTTACCTTTTCTTCGGCTGTGGGTTTATCTGAAATCAAGGGTCTAGGTTGAGTCTTCTAAACTTTAGTATTGTGATTTGTGAAAAGTGATGAAAAAGCAAATTAAATGAAATTGAATTGTATTGCTTTTTATGATTTCTTACACATATCTTTTACATCTATTTATAATGTTTGGCTAATTAGCCGTTGCCTAATTTCTATACTTGGCTGTCAATTAGCCATTGCCTAATATCTATATTTGATTCCTTCAATCTAGTTGATTTCTTTCTATTTACATTTTACATTTGATATGGACAGATACAAATAATCTTCAAACGCTTTATTTAATTCTAGCTGTCAGATTTGATCTATGATGATTTATGAGATCAATCCCTTCATTCCTTTCTAAGTTTTTCTCAATTTTGTGACATCATGATTTGTTGAAACTTTTTTTATTCTGGCTTACTGGTATTTTTGGTTCTGGTTTCTGTAAGTTTCTGATTTTTCTGGTATGCTATTTTAATTTACTGGTACAGCTTTTGGTTTTCAATTTTACTGGTTTGGGTTGGGGGATAACAGACGAGAAATGTTGTTGTTTTTTGTATACTTCGGTTTGAACCGAACAAACCGAACGAACCGAAATAAAACTTTGGTTCGGTTCGGTTCGGTTCGGTTCGGTTCGGTTCTATTTTTGAAACCGAAATAACACTTTGGTTTGCCTAGTTCGGTTCGGTTTCAACCGAACCGAACCGATGAACACCCTTCTTGGTAGCCACTACCAAGAGTATAAACCTTCATGAGAATCAACTACATCTAATAGATTTACGAAACTAAAGCTAAAGAAGGAAAGGGTACGTGTGCAATTATCAAATTTTGAAGAGTTGGTAATTCATACCATCCATGCAGCAAGCTGAACAGAGGGATATTGTTTCTTGACTCTAATTTTCACCTCCGACCAAGGTCTCCCTGTAAAATGGTAGGCTATTTATTTTGGAACTTCCACTCAAAAAAAGTATATCTTGTTTGTTCCTTTCTTGACTTGTTGACAATGTTTTATAAAAAATTTGAATAATTGGTTTGGATTGACTGATCCATAATCGGTAGGTACCATGCTAATAGAGAAAACAAATGCAAGGAAGACTAAATTAACAAGTAGCAACTCAGTTTTGAAAAGTTTTAAATGCTAGTACAGTGTGACACTTCAAGGGTTGTTGATTAAACTTACTCTCTACAACCAATCCATAGTAAAACAAGAATACCAGGTTGTTCCAAGGAGATAAGGTCACTTGTTCAAGCAACACCTGGAAAAAAAAATTATATAAACTCTAGTAAATGAATTTAATTTACTATTAAATAATAATAATAATAATACTGTGTTCATACTATTGTTATTAGTATTGCTATTTGTATTAGTAGTACTAGTTTTATTAGCATCATTATTGTTGTTCTTGTTGTATTAGTACTCATGTATTATTAGCATCACTATTATTAGTTGTACAATTTCAATATTGCTTCAATCATCTTTGCCGGCATTATCATTAGAATTATAATTATCATCACTACTACTACCATCATTACTGTGATAGTAGTATGACGGCTAATAGTACTCTTAGTGTTATTAATATTTAATACTATTACTTTTTTTATTATTACTACTACTATTAGTGTTATTATTATTACTACTACTGTTGCTACAATAATTATAGTACTATTTCTCTTAATATCATTACTATTGATAATAGTTATCATAAACATCATTATATATTATTTCTATTAATTATTGATAATAATAATAATTTTTTATTATTGCAAGATTGCCCAAAAAAGGGCCTTATATTTTTTCATCTGTACCTTCTTAGCAACAGTTTTTTGTCTCTCTTTCCTTTGAAAATCGAATCCAGCACCTTGTGTACTAGATGACCAAAAGGCCCTCCATATGCAAATCCAAAAAGCTGCTTATGTGAAAAGAAAAGATCAAGAAAAAATGAAACTAAGCAACTTGTATATTTGTAAGGACATCAAAAGTTGTAATTATACTAGGATATATTGGCAACCAAAAGGACCCCAAAAAAATAAAAATCACAACATAGAGGCCTTACATCAAAATTGTCTTTATATTTGGTCAGTGATATATAAGAAGCACTTCACACTCAGAAACTTGATGGAATGGCCAATTAGCCAAAGAAACTAATTCATATTTAAATTGGCAAATTGAGGCATAGCATGTGAGCATTACTTATTTTTATTTTAACTTGTTTGTTTAAAGATATCAAATGCAATTAATCATGCCAGTGGCCAAAACTTGTTACTTACTAATCCACCATAAACTGATCCTAATTTCTTGTTTACAACTGCATGCATACTGAAAAAGGATATTAATTTATACCATTTTGAGGAGAAGGCGCCTGAATTGAATCTTGTTTATACCAGAGAGTTTCTGCGCAGTTGAGTCGCTGATCCCAGCTAATACCCCAGCCGTAATCATCTATTTAATTTCAATTTCAATTTCAAATCTCCCCCAAATCAGGAAAAATAATTAAACCGTAAAATTAAATTAGTACAATCAAACATCAAATCTTCGGTTTAAATATTATTGTTACCTTTGTTCTTAATGGATGGAGCTGAAGTTGGAGCATGTAGTGGCTCCATCCCTTCTTTACTATCTCTCCCATCAAAGGAGAGGGGAAGCTCGATCTCTCTTGTCTCCTCCTCGCTCGCTGGCAGAGACACCGCTAATATATCAGAATTTAGTGCTAAATGCTTAACAGAGAAGTCCAGTCCATTTGTCATAAAATCAGGCCCGAAATGGGAACTCAACAAAGCCCAGTCCATTAACTATTTCCGGACTGCGCTGTAGGTTGTGGCGAATAATTGGTCTGACTTCCCTCATAAAATAAAATAAAATAATTGGTCTGACACTGACACGTGCCCACATGCCTAATTGATGAGGGGCTGAATTGATTGTCTGCGAATATTCATGTAGAAGAGTGTTAGACAAGTCTCATTGCACACTTAGTTACATAGCTTCGACCAAACAAGTTGCACGATTAGTTACATAACCATCGCAACGGAAAGTATTAAGAAAGAATATAAACACGACGAAACGAAACGGATTTAACGACTGGATCAAACAATTTATAAGTTATATAACGCTTGGCGCTTCTCACGCTCGCTTGATTAATTTACTTTTAATGTATTAGGGACCAGGGTGTAAACGGATACGGATTATCACGGATAATCCACTCCGAATCCACTTATTATTTGTATCCGGATTAAACAGATACGGATACTTGCGGATACATATATGGAAAATAATACAGATACGGATAAGGATAATTCCGTGAGGATATAAACGGAGCAGATATTCGTATAAATTTGGATCCGAAATTTAATCTTTCAACAACTTTCAATTCATTTCACCTTTGTGAAATTCCTAAAAAACATACATATTCGTTTAAGTCCAAGAATCTTGATAGAAAAATCATATAATCTATTAGAATAATGAATTGGTTCTCTGAACCAATAAGCAATTAATCATGCATAATCATCACTGTGCAAACTTAAAAGTCTAGTAAATTTTTGTCAATTTAGGTAATTTAAAATTATGAAATTTAGTAGAATTACTCAATATCTGATAATTATCCGCTCCATATTCGTATTCAAATCCGTATCCGTGGATTATCCGTTCCGTATCTGTATCCGTTTAAGACGAATATGATTTTCAATTTTGATATCCGTTTACTATCCGTATCCGTATCCGTATCCGCTTGTTAAAAAACGGATGTGGATATGGTATTAGCATTATCCGCTCCGTTTACACCCCTAATTAGGGTTCACTGCTGGTTGCTTTATTATTCACTCTAGACATATTGGTTTAATTTATAATTATGTTATTGAATATATAAGTTGTCTGACAATTCGATTTTATGTATTTAAGTATTGTTTGATGATATATCAAAGACGCTTAATTGCATATTGTTGAAAATTTAAATTATTTAATATATAATGACACATATTATCTCATCAATATTTTTATAGACAATATAATATTTCTTTTGAAATAAATAGACATGATATATTATATTATATAAATAAAATATATTATGTATAAAATATTAGAGCAAAGCTAGAGCGTGATGTGCTCACCAAAAGAGTTTGGTGAGCACAACGCTAAAAGTATATTGGATCGGCTTCAAACGACAAATTCAAACCGTTAAAATCCATGTACTTCATAAGTGATGCATCTACATGCAAAATTTTAAAAGTTTCTAATTCATCTGCTGCAAGGTCAAGCGGTCAAAGAAATAAACCTTTTATAAGTTATTTTGTAAGTTGTTTTATATATTTATTTTTTCATAATTTTTTCGACTGCTTGACCTTTTAGCAAATGAATTCGAAAATTTTAAAATTTTATATATAGATGCATCACTCATGAAGTACATGGATTTCAACAGTTTGGATTCTTCATTTTAAGTCGATCCGATATATTTTTGAAGTTATGCTCACCAAAAAATTTTGGTGAGCACATCACACTCTATAGCTTTGCTCAAAATATTTTAAATTAAAATTTACTTTTAAAAATTGTCAAAATTAAAAATTACCAGAAATAAATAAGTCAACAGCCAAAGCTAAAGCCATAACAATATAAGATGGGTCATCGATTTAAAAATAAAAATGAATGATTCATTTAATTTAAAAACATGGGTCATAAAAAATATTAAAAAAAAATGAAGGAAAACCTTTTATGGCCTGCCCTAGCTCACGTGCTGTTCAACAGGGTAAATGCAGCCGCTTGCTTTTCTCAGACGACGTAAAAAACTCGACGGCGAAGGCACCTCAGAAGAATCAGATCTCTCTTCCGATCAAATCTCAAGTATCACTCACTCAACAAACAAACAAAAAGGAAGAAGATTCAATCGCCGTAACTCAGTCGGACGGTGAGCCGGAGGAATCAGCGATTCAATCGTTGCTTTTGGCCACCCCTCGCTTCGTCTCTGCTGAAGTCCAGTAGTGATTTAGTATTAATAAGGTTAGTTTACTGGTATGTAGTAGATATATTTAGGGTTTGGAGGATTGCTACATAATCGGATCGGATCATGGCAACTTCACCAAGAAACAATAGTGGGGCCAATGAGCTGATGATTTTTGTTGTTTTCAATGTAGAAATTTCACTGGAGAGGCAATGATCTGAACTAAAATGTTTCCCACGAGTAAGATCAAGCTGATTGCCTATTTAGGCATCGGATTCTCTGCAATTTCATTATTCGTGCACCTTTTTATTGCTAATAGTTCAGCTGGTGGTCCTTATAAGGTGCACGTTGATGATCTATATCCAGTTCAGGTGCAATTTCTCTTTCTCATCTCCTTTTTTGAAAAAAATAATTCATCTCTTATTTGATGTTTCTGGTAATTTAGAATATTTGTTTACAGCAAGAGGTCTATTTGTTGGTAGTACTTAATTTTTTTAGATTTTGGGTATGAGGTAAGTATGTATATTTTGGGTTTGGTTATTCAATTAAGTTATAATTAAATTTCTGTTTCTGGGATACCCAGCAGACCCAGTTTGCAATGCTTTTATTGGTTAATTTACCAGTTTAGGCAACAACTTTTGATGGTATAAGCATGCACTTATATTCCCTACAAAGTTTCAAGGAATGACTGTCTAAGGTTGCCTTCATATGTTGAATTTTAGTAAATTCTGATATATTTTGACAGAGAAGCCGGCATAGAAGGTTGTGGGGCCCTGTGAACTCCTTGGAGACGTTGCATCCAATTGCAAATGCATCTCCAAGGGAGAAGCAACCTGGTAAAAATCAAATATCTTGTCATAAATCATCATTATTTTTCTAATATTGTGGGGTTACTGATTATAAGCAATTACTATGATGCACTAGTTTGCAAACTTGTTTGTATCCAGGTTTTTAAATATCCAATATCACTGGGTAATTTTTCAGACCCTTTGATGTTGTCTTCTTACTGTTACAGGCATTGAGAACAATGTAAAAAGAAATTATTTGATTTTCTTGTAGCTCCTATTGGTGATAATGGCTTCATATATGCAAAGATATATGGCAGTTTTGAGAAGATACAATCATCAGTGAGTTCCATTTTCTTTTAATAAACAAAAAAAATATCTTTTTCTAAAAGTTTCTGCAATATTGCTGCTGTTACTGGCTGAAATTCTGATAACTGATCTGGCTGTGCACTTTGTCCTGATTTCTCACTTCTTATATTGAGTTAACAACTTAACTTGATACCTTGTTGGCAGATTTCTGATCTTGTAGCTGTTTCAAAGCTTCTAAATGCAACTCTTGTTATTCCAGAGATACAATCCAGTCTACGCTCCAAAGGCATTAGGTTATTTTGTTTGTACCATTAAAATCTTCAAAAGATTGGATCTATGTTTCGTAGACTTGCATTAGACAATTTATTTGTGGAGTTTCGATTAACTTGTAATTATTTTTTCTTCATTGCAGCACAAAATTCAAAAGTTTTTCCTACATTTATGATGAGGATAATTTCATATCAGCTCTTTCGAAAGATATAGTAATTGTGAAGACCCTTCCAAATAACCTCAAGGAAGCAAGAAAGAAGACCAAGTTTCCCACCTTTTCAACTAAAGGTGCTGAGTCACTAAATTTTTATTTAGGTCGTGTATTGCCTAAACTGAAAGAATCAAAAGCTATTGGCCTGATCGTCTCGCAAGGTGGATGCCTTCAGGTTTGTTTTTTTCCTTGAAATTTATTAGAATCAAGAGGAGGTATCCAATGCCAATGTTTTGGTGTTCCATTACAACCATGTTTCTTTTCCCAAATGAAACATGAATCTGGTTATATTTCAAAGCATTCATGTTAAATAAATTTCATAAAATTTGAAATTTATGCTGTACAAGATCAAAAGGTAGAAATCAATGCATTAAATTAATCACAAAGATCCATTGATTTTTCAGCTTCTTGATCTTGTCCAAAACAAAATCAATTTTTTATTTAAATACATTACTCCTGAGATAGAACAAGATCAATGGTTCATAATTTTGTTTGGGATGTGGGGTTCGAATTATTAATGGAAAGAATAACCTGGGCCTTTTCTTTTCTCACCAAAAGCATAGGCATTGGATCCTTGATCTATCTTCTAGAAAGCAAATTCCCTGCTTGATCAATAATTGCGCTGAGTTCCGCATTTTTTTCTTTGGAAAACATATAATGTATTATTGGAATTCAAAATTTTATCTTTGCGTTCAATTAGGACCTACATGAATAGGGAAGTCAGCATACTGATTTGCAAAAGGGCCATGTTGTTTCTCAAGGCTGCAATTTCTCATAGTTAACAATGCTAGTATAGATGTTTTCGACAAACTTGGGGCTCTTTTGCAAATAAAATAGAGGAAGGAGTTGTGTAATTTCTAATATGCGTCTCAGTTTGCCACTCCCCGGCAAACCTTATATTTAGTTTTCATTGCAGTAATTTGAATTAATTGGTTTAATTTTATGAGCAATAAAATACACTGTTTGTTCAACACTGCACCCATAACAGGATGTTTCCCTGGATATCATTTTTCGTTCATCCATTGTTGATGTGTTCTCAGGTTCACTATTCTTTTGCAGCCTATTCTACCCCCAACCATGGTTGAATATCAAAGGCTAAGATGCCGAGTAGCTTTCCATGCTTTGCAATTTCGCTCTGAAGTTCGTGCACTTGGCAAGAGAATTGTAGGAAGGTAGAATCTATGATTTACAATTTGGCTTAATTATTATTGTAATACCTGACTTGTTTGGGACTAAAGGTAGAATCTATGATTTAGAATTGTAGCATACCCCGACTTGTTTGGGACTAAAGGCTTGGTTGTTGTTGTTGTTGTTGTTGTAGTATTATTGTAATACCTGACAAAGAGGCTACCTTCTCATACTATGCCAGTACCCTTTTAAGTTCCTGTGCATGTATACCAGCTAGTTTTTGCCGTAATTGAAAACAATTGTTTATCATTATGGGTACTTTCTATTTGCAGATTGCGTGCCTTTGGCAAGCCGTATCTGGCTTACCATCCTGGGCTAATGAGAGAGACTCTAGCTTATCATGGCTGTGCTGAAATATTTCAGGTTTGATTTTATATGGTTGGTTGATATGTCATTGAATTTGGTTGAAGTCTGGTCAGGTTTCTTGTACCAGCAGGAGTTGTAGTAGGTTGGGTTTGAATTACTGCTGACACTTCTTACTTTTAAACATTAATTGAAGTTCCTTGAATCTGTTCACTTCATCCATGTATTTTTTTTTTGTGGCATATATTTATTAACTTGTATATTGTAATAATAGATATGTGTACATTTTATGGTGATATATCAAGTAATGTCTATATATATTTTCTAGAGTCAATGCAGTGAACAGTGTATTTGTCATTTGACTAAACTGGCTTTACCTTTGTATTGATTTCTGTTTAGGATATTCATACAGAGCTAATACAGCATTCAAGAAAGGACATGATTAAAAAGGGATTTCTCAAGGAAGATCTAAATGTTGATTCGTTTTCTAGAAAGAGAAATGGTTCTTGCCCACTTTTTCCTGAAGAGGTACTCCATAAAATTGGCTTCTGTTTATCATTAAAATATGGTTATTTTTCTCATTTGTCCCTAAGAAATAGAAATCTACCATAAACCTCTCTGTAACATGAGAAACATCACCTATACCCTCTGTTCCATTTTCTCCGAAAGTGACAGTTTTGGTGAGACACAGATGGACGGGTGCTGACAGTTAACATGCTCTGAAAGCATTGTACGTACAAGATTTTTCTGATTTCCTAGGGGCATTCATGACCATTCCTCATTTTCCGGTATTTACAAAATATATGTTGAACTAATTTTCTATTTTAAAAAATTTTAGGTTGGGCTTATCCTTCGTGCGATGGGCTACCCACTTGACACAATAATATACCTAGCAGGATCAGAAACCTTTGGCGGACAACGGATTCTAATTCCACTGCGGGCTTTATACCCAAACCTCTTGGACCGCACTTCTCTTTGCACTGATAAGGAGCGTGAAGCTGTAGTTGGGCCTGAACTGCCTCTCCCTTCTGATATACCATACCCACCACCTACTAGGTCTTCTGATGAGCTTCTAAAAGAGTGGAAGCAAACTGGGCCCCGCCCCAGGCCCCTCCCTCCTCCCCCAGCTCGGCCATTCTACCCCCACGAGAAGCAGGGGTGGTATGGCTGGATAGCGGAGTCAGAAATGGAGCCGAGTCCGTCCGTAAAAGATCTTAGATCGACAGCACATCGGCTCCTATGGGATGCGGTGGATTATTATGTCTCAGTCGAGGCGGATGCATTCTTTCCAGGGTTTAATAATGATGCAGGTCGTTGGGTAGACTTTGCTGGTCTGGTTATGGGTCACCGCTTGTACCAGAACCCTTCTACTTTCACATATCGGCCTGACAGGTAAAAATTTGTTATTATTTTTTTATAATAGCATAATTATTTTTTGGAGTTTTTGCTGTGGTTGGTGTGGCCACCTATTTCATGTACCCCTGCAAAGTTTCATGCATCTTTTCTCTGAAATATTGGAAATGTCTAAGAGTAGATTGTCAAAAGAAAGGTGTCAAGAGTAGTTTTACAAATTAACCAAAAAATTGAAATTATAGTCAACCCTTATCTTCATTTTATTCAAAAGAGTCTTGAATTACAGCTCACCATTTTTCTGTACATGAAAGCAGATGGCTGGTTTACAGATGACGCACTTTGTAGGGGCACAATAATTTATATATTTTTTTTCTTTGTATGCATTATCTCTGCTCACAACAAAGTATCTTTTTTCCCAGTCTGTACTTCAGGTGATAATGTTTCTTATATTTTTATTTACCAGAAAAGCACTTGCAGAGCTATTTGGAAACATAACTGATAACCTATACCACCCACCACGCAACTGGACGTTCCACCTGCGTTCTCACCTAAACAAGAGCCTAAGCACTGATGGATTAATAACTGAGGCCCAAATATCGAAGAGCAAATCATTCCTCTCACACCCGCTTCCTGAGTGCTCTTGCACAATGCCCAATCCCAGCCTAGCCCAATACAAGGGCCTCGAAGAGTGCCCTGATTGGATGGTTGGTGACCTCTCTCTTGTTTCAACTAGATTGAGTTCACAAAATGAAGATGAGGATGCAGATCTACCTGAAGATGATTTGGAGGTGGACCCAGACCCAGAAGGCGACTCAAATCGGGGTTCAGATCAGGATGAAGAAATGGATCCAGATGATTAAAAAGGTCAATAATTTTCCTTTGGAGCAATATTCTGATGGCCTGTGGTGGATCGAACTTTTGCAGGTATAGGTTTGTGAAAACGAGAAAACCCTGCTTGAACCATGTGGCCGTCTTTTGGGGATCAAAACGCAAAATAGGTGGTTTTTTTTTTGGTAGTGTTCATAGTTTGTATATTCACATTTTATTGCCAGGAATGAGAAGGTAGAGTCAATTAAGTAGCTAACACCTTTTCTTTTAGTACTTCTTTTTGTGATTGCAGAGAACTAATCACGGCTATTGTTGTGAGAATTTTGCTTTAGATACAATGATTAAGAGGCTTTTTAATTTTGATATTTTTAAAGTAACAAATGTGGTATTTGTAGATCCGCTCTTCAGCATTTATACGACTCGTAATGGGACAAAAGCTGGCCAGATTTGACTTGTAGTGTATATATATACACACTACAAATGTTGTATTTCTATCTCCACGTGCCTCCATTTTGAGTCCGAATCTTTAATTCTGAAAGGAATTACATCATACTGAAATTCTGATATCAATGGTTCAAACTTTTCCGTGTGCGGATCTCAAAAATGTTCTAAAAAAAATAAGTTTTTATGCACGCATTTTGAGAAAGATCAACAGTTGGGATTGGATTTATTGGGTCCTGTAATTCTCCGAGAATTACAACAGATTTATTTTCCTCCATTTTTATATCGAATGGAATGATGCAATTTTTGTGTTTTCACTTTTCAGTTACAATTGTCTTAAAGTTATATACTTCATGCCATAGATTTTTGAGTTGATTTTATGATTTTTTTTTTTTTTTGTAAATTTTGCATAATTTCATGTACATTTGATATGAGAATGAGATGATTGTATTGGTACAATTCTTCTTATTCTTTTTCTCTCTTTTGAGGAATGAATTGCCAAATTGGTCAGGATAATTGGACATTGTCAAAAACAAAAATTTTCAGAATGTCGAAGAATTTATGTAGATTTTGCACTAATTGTCACTAACTTGTTTCCTTTAGAAAAAAAGAATACACATGAAGTAACAACTTCACAGCTTATGCGAAGATTTAAAAAAAGAAAGAAAATGTTTGATTCCCCATTCTATGTTCAACATATGATTAGAACCATAATCAGTATTGATAATAAGCTTCAACTTTAAATCACCTAAGCAAAAGCCTCCAAACTTCACTAATCTATAAAGTTTTTCATTTTTAAATTTCATAAGAATTCATTGGCTCATTGATATTCATCTGGCAATGAAGTATACAAATATAATGAGAGGTTTAAAAAATAATCTGAGTTGATAATAGTTCATATATCTTATTATTTCTAGTCGAGAATTAATGAGCCTCATCGGCTCATAAGATATCTGCCTCTTTTTTATTTTCGCAAGGATAAAACTTCCTACATCCATTTCCCCGAAATTTTTATTAATACCATTAAAAAAAAACAAATAAATAAAAAAAAAACCACTAAATATGAGGAATTCGAAAAATACCAGGGCACAATGACAATTGGCGGCCTTATTCTTAGGGGCTGCTATTTGTTGTTGCGTCCTCGCAAAAACTAATTAAACAAACCGAATTCATCTGATTTCATAGTATTTGTTTAATCATTTTCAAAAATAAAAAGAATAATTAATAATTTAAATATGTTGGAAAGAACATTAAATAAAATAGATAAAATATCTTATAATTTAGATGTACTAGAAAGATTTTGAAACATTTTTCAGGATTTTTTCCGGCTGTAAAAAAACTATTTTTTGATGTGTTACTGGAAAAAAAATAAAAATGCTTTGTATTTGATTTATTGATCCCAATTCAAAAGTCACTTCTAGTAAATAAAGAAATTATCGCGGTCTTTCTAGTACATACAAAATGTAAGATACTCTTTCTATTTACAAAAAAGTTTGATTTGACTTTTGTAATTATGGCAATTTTTTTTAAATAGATAGAGTATCTTAGAATTTAAATGTACTAGAAGAACCACAATAATTTCTTTATTTACTAGAAGTGACTTTTGAACATGGGTCAATAATTCAATAATAAAATATTTTTAGTTTTTTCTAGTAACACACTAAGAAATAGTTTAATTTTTTTTACATCCGAAAAAATTCTACCTAAAAAATGTTTTGGAGTCCTTCTAGTACATCTAAATTATAAGATATTTTATCTATTTTATTTAATATTTTTTCTAACATATTTAAATTATTAATTATTCTCTTTATTTTTAAAAATTATTAAACAAATATTTTAAAATCTGATGAATACGGTGGCTTTTTTAGTTTTTACGGGGCCGCAACAACAAATGATGGCCCAATAAGAATTTTTTAATTTATTTTTCAAATTCTATCAAATTAGTAGTTTTTTATTTATTCTTTGAAAAAAATATGAATAAAAATTTCGGTCCATTTCCACTCCTAGTTCCTCTCGCTTTTCTTCTAGAATCTGACTCTGTTGCTCTCCAAATAGGAGAGCAGGACTATTATTTTAAATCTAACTGTTCAATTTTTTTATGCATGAATCTCATTACAAATGAATAGTTAGATTTGGAATAACAGAGATTTTCGAAGATTTCACTCCTCTTTTTTTTTTTTTTTATATATTTATTCTCGGTCAAAACACACACACATAGATTTCTTGAAATCTTGGAAAATTTAATGTTTTCGACCGTTGTTATCCGATAATTAATGCTTTGGACTGTTGTTATGCGATTCCCCATAAAGTGTAAGGTAACTTTTGACGAGCGTGTTATGCTGTTTACTGTGACCTAATTGGAATATCCAATTCAGATAAGTGAAATAGCTAAATACATTGAAGCGAAAGTATATTACTTCAAAATAGCCAAACAAAAAATTGGAAAAAAATGGGAATGATATATATAGAGAGAGTTGAGCTATGGTGTATTGTAATGTATATGTCATTTTGTATATTGAACTATAAATTATTAGTTTTGATTTCCAAACAACTGATCCAAACTGTTCAATTTGATATCCGTATTAAAATGTGCTTGTAGACCAAATTTTATAATTTTTGAAAATTGTTTGCTATTTTTTTAGAATTTTTGAAAATCGTTGTTTTTCTATGGTCCAGAAATTTCTGAAAAACAATGATTTTAAAAAATTATAAAAAAATAGTAAATTTAAAAAAAATATATAAAATTTGGTCTCCAATCACATTTTACTATGGAGAATATGTTGAGCCATTTAGATCGACTGTTTGAACTGCAAATTCAACGATTTATAGTCTAATGTACAAGAAAGCTTATACATTGCAATGCACCATAACCCCTCTCTCTATATATTTTCCACAAAGTGACTTGTTTAAATCATTTATCATTCTCTAAGTGGAAACTCTACTAATCTATATTAAATAAATTATTTTTTATTTTTTTATTAAAGGGCTCCGGTACAAATTTAACATATTTAAATGTTATTTTTTGAGAATTGTATCTACGATCTCTTCGTAGAGAGACGGAACTCTAACCACTGCATGTTGTTCATTTATGTACAACTCGATACAAATATGATTGTGGAAAATTGTTGTCATTCAATTATCAAATTAACTAATGAGAAGCTGATGCAGCATTTAATTACCACAAAGGAAAGATATAGATTAAGTCTTTCAGCTTCAAATATTTATAAAAAGTTTCCATCAAGTTTTAAACTCACAAATTTTTTTTTAAAGAAAAATATTGTCCTAATTATTAGACATTCTAATTTCGCCCTAGTTTTGATCAACAATTACCACCATGTTATTAAAGTACAAAGTTAAGCCTTCTTTTATCATTAGCATTATAAAAAAATAAAGTTAAAAAAAAGTGGAATCATATTTGGAAAATCTTTGAACATAGCATAGATGTTATGATTCAAAGCGTTCCCAACTTAATTAGTTTATTTATTATTATTATTTTTCCTGGATGTTATTGTTCATAACGTTTCAGTTTATTTTATGCCTAATTCAACTGGAAGAATAATTAAAATAAATTCAATAATAATTAATTTTAACTTTGACATTTTATCTAAGTGGAATTATTTTCCAATAATATTATTTAATTTGAAGAAATAATCATTTTCAAATAAAAATCTTATTTGCAAATTATTTGAAACATATAAATTAATGTCATAATCAGATACGACGAACATTAAATTCGAGTCAATGAATTTAAATTTTACTCGCAATTGATATTAGTGTAGACATTAATTATATTTTATTGTACTATGAATTATTATTTTATGAAACAATTTTAAGCTCAAATTTTTGTGCAAATTTTAGTTTACACAAATAATTTCACTTGTAATTTGAAAAAAAAAATCGAAGTTAAAAGTCATTATTACTGAATTTATTTATTTTTTATATTTTTTTACCGATTGTATTACACAGGCTATGCACAG
The DNA here is from genome assembly GCA_964058825.1 of Carex arenaria. Lineage (NCBI taxonomy): Eukaryota > Viridiplantae > Streptophyta > Magnoliopsida > Poales > Cyperaceae > Carex > Carex arenaria. The sequence continues at coordinate 383,709 of CAXKVW010000326.1, forward strand.
TAGAAAATGGGACGCTATGAACAGTAGCGTTCGAGAAAAAAAAATTAATTGGACGCTGTAAAAAGTGGCATTTCGAAAAAAAAATTGCTGCTTTATATTACGGATTTTTTTTTAAAACGATGTCATTTTTTTAAAATTGATTTGTTTTAAAATTTAGGGTAATTTTGGAATAACGATAATTGGTTCACCGTTCACCTCTCCATTAGATATACGGAGAATAAAAGAAGAAAGCAAAAAGAAAAAAAAGGGACATTTTTATGTATATTCTTAACAAATTTAAAATTATGTATTTTTTCATTCTAAAATTCATAAAATCATATTTATTCTTTTCAATTTAAGAACACACAAAATTAACTAATTTATTATTTTTTTATTAGAAATTTAGAACACATTTAAAATTGATAAATTCCTATTTTACTCTTTATTAAAAAATAATAAAAATATATAACTTGTGTAAGAGAAATATTGCTTGTTTGACATATACAGTGGTATGTAGACATGCGACTGTGTGTAACAAGTACAAAAATAAATTATTTTTCTCACATGTCTAATTTGAAAACAAGACAGTTTTCTTATACATGTTATATATTTTTTATTTTTTAATAAATAGTAATATAATAGAGATTTTATATATGTAAAATGAGTTTCAACAGAAAAATTAATAAATTGAGTGAATCTGTGACTTTTTGAAATATACAAGGACCAATATGAGATTATGATTTTTATAAAGGAGGAATACGTAATTTGCGGCGAATTCGTATCCTCTGCATTAACTCAAAAGGGAATCTGTAGAGTTAATACATCTGGACCATTCGATTGGATTAAAGATCCGTGCGGAGAAGATCCACACTAATAGTAAAGGTTCCTGTGTTAAAATCAGACGGTCAAGATGCATTAACTCTAAAGATTCCCTTTTGAGTTAATGCAGAGTAATCGTGTTCATTTGCGGCGAGGTACATCTGAAATTCACCAAAGAAAAATGGAGTTCAAAGCTTTTCGTTTCAAAGGGTAAAAAGTTCGACCGAGGCGAAGAGAGAGTGAAGAGCAATCTCCCTTCTGTGCAAGTAAGCTTCCCTTCCTCCGCTTCCGACCACAGATTCATTGTTGGGTAGTCAGATCTCCCTTGAATTTGTTTGATACCTTTTCTCATTTTTTTTTTCGTTTCAATTTAGGTCCCTTTGTTTTTCCAGCAGAGAGAAGGAAATTGATGTAAAAACAAGTGGAAAATATTTGCGAGGTGAGTATGTTTAATAAATACTGGTACCTGATTTACTGCCAAAACATGAATACTGTTTAAAGGGCAACTCCAAAAGCACCCTGCTTTACATTCAGTAATTGTCAAGACCATGCCAGTTACTTATCCACTGGTAACTTCAATTTACCAGCTTAAATTTAACATAACTTACCTTATTATGCCAATTAAACAGCAAGCGAAGGGTAATGAACCCTTACTCTTTAAAACCTTTTTTTTGTTTTCAGTGAGATCTAACTGGGAAGTTTTTTCAAAGATTGAAATTTTTTCATGTTGGAAGTAAGCCAAAAAATAAACCAGTATAATAATAATGTACTGTAATTTATTAGCCCTCTAGATGTTGCATGCCTATAAAAATGCTGAGAATGACAACTTAAATGCATTCTAAATTTTGAAACATTATATGGATTTCAATGTATCAATCAGTATTACTCTAATAAAATGTTCTTTTTGTGTGGAGTGCAGCTGATTTTTTTAAGTCCTAAAGAATGCATGCTGAGACCTGAGACATACTTTAGTCTTCCTCTCTCTCTTTCTCTCTCTTATGTAAGTGTTTTCTATGCTTAAAATTTGTTTTCCTTTCCGATATCATAATCCTGAGAAAATAACACTAATCTTGAACTAATTTTTTCCTCCTAAATCCCTAGTAACTTGATTACCTGCTTGCCTGCCTTTTTATCATCTCCATCCCTTGGTCCATAAAAATTGCCGGGATCATAGAGGAACATGAGAAAGCTTTAACGAAAATTAAATGAAAAGTCTCTGTTTGTACTTAATTGATGGTTTATTTCATTGAACGAGAGAGAGAGAGAGAGAAGAAAGAGAATTTAGAGACTGAACAACCAAATACTTGTTATTGCTCCTAATATAGTGAATAATAATAACTTGGGTAAAATGAGTGCAATACATAGTTGATATAAATTGTTTTCTTCTCCCTCTTTGTTATATTCTTTCTTATTTACAATGTCTGTAGTATACAAGATAAATTGGGGAAGCTATTGCTGAAATGGATGAGGAGTCATCTTATGGTTCTGACGTTGGAGAATTCTCAAGTGCATCATACGATTCCGATGATGAGGATTTGCGATTTGCAGAGAATCCCGACCTTGCTCAGAGGGTTTGTTCTTGAACTTTTTTTTTTTTTTTTTACAGAAGGATTGTATTTAATTTTTGTTGGCACTATTGCATAGAGTCAATTTAAGCTTATTTTTTGGTAGTAGTTTTTTGGGATGAAATGCCGATACAATTTTTTTAATTACGGTGATGGTAATTAGGGTTTGGGGATAGTATTGGCAATACTGGAGAGTGGTGATTCCATTCACTCTTCAAATCATAGGGCCCGTTTGCACTTGGTACTATTATTCCGCACTGAATAATGACAAGAAAAAGATTACAATTATGTGAAGAAGCAAATATGATATTCAAAGAAACAACTCACTAGCACCAGATTAATCAAGCAATGTGACACTTCTTTTTTTCTCGAGCCTTGATTCTAACTATGCAAATGCAAATATTAAAACTATACCTCAGTTCCTATTCTAGAGTCTGAAAAATAGAAATTATGAAGAGTTATTCATTTGGCGTGTTTCTTACAAAATTATTGTAAAGCTGGGCAATTGTAAAACTTGTTGTTAGCTGCATATTAGGGAACTAATTTTACAATGTATATTTTATAGGTTATGTCAATGGATGATGCCAAACAGGCTGCAGAATATGAAGATATACTTAAAATGACATTTCTAAGTGAGGAAGAAGGGGGTAACTTTTTCGATGAATATGCTAAAGGTAAGGGATTTAGTATTAAAAGAGGTCAACTTAGAAAGAGTGAAACTGGGTCACTGTTCTTTCGTCAATTCCTTTGTTCTCGGGAGGGATTTCGCCCGAAAAAGAAGTTCAATAGGTCTGACCAGAAGAGGAGAGCATGTGCTGTTACTAGGTGCGGGTGCCCGGTTGAGTTCTGCATAAAACTTGATTGGAGTACTGGTGAGTGGTGTGTTGCTAAATTTGTTAATACTCATAACCACATACTGGCATCACCAGACATAGCTTGTTTTCTTCGATACCGTAGGAAGATTAAAGATTCCACAAGATTGAGGAGTTTGTCATTGCAAATTGCTGGTTTAACTATTCACCAAATATTGGATATACTACAAAATGAGAATGGTGGATATGAAAATGTCGGTTTAGTGCCAAAAGATTTGTGTAATTTGACCCATAGGAAAAAAATAATCAAAGTTCATTTAGGTGATGCAAAAACCGTCTTAAGTCGAATGAGGGAGAGAAAAGAAAGTGACCCGGATTTTTTCTATAAGCACAAGGTAGATGCAGATGGGCATTTAACCCATCTCTTTTGGTCCGATTCTCAGTCTAGACTTGACTACGGCTATTTTGGAGATGTTTTACTTTTTGATAGTACTTGCCGTGTAAACCGGTACAATATGCCGATCATTCCTTTTCTTGGTTTGAGTAATCACCAGAGCACAGTAACCTTTGGTTGTGGCATAGTTACTGATGATTCAGTTGATTCATACGAATGGCTTCTTTCTACACTCATGGAAGCAATGCACCAAAAGTTCCCGACTTCTATAATCACTGATGGAGATCATGCAATGTGTGAAGCCGTAAAAGCGGTTTTAGGTGATGTTACACACAGGTGGAGCACATGGCATGTTGACCAAAACATTGCCAGTAATCTCAAACCGCCTTGGTCGAGTGCACTCAAATCCTTGGTACATACTGAGTTGGCCCTTGAAGAATTTGAGGATAAGTGGAAAGAGTTTATCGGTAGTAACGATGCATTGAAAGATAACAATTGGTTGAGGAATATGTACGAGTGCAAACACTTCTGGGCAGCTGCTTTTATACAAAAGAAAATATTTTTGGGCTTAAAATCCAATGAGGGAAGTAAGAGCTTTCATAAAAATCTTGATCGAAATATGTCTTTATTTGATATTGTAGAGCACTATGATTATCTTTTGGCATGTATGCGTCGTCACGATGCTGAGTTAGATTGTAAGGCTTTCCAATCTTTACCAGTGACTACTACTGGTTTTGATCTAGAGAAACATGCTGCATCTATCTATACACCAAAGATATTTTGTATGGTTCAGTCAGAGGTAATGAAGGCAATGGAACATGAGGTTATTAAAATTGTAGTTGGTGAGCGGTCCAGAACTTATACTATGGCTGTTGAAAGTCAAGATGATGATTTTGTGAGTGTGGAGTGTGTGGGTAGCCCAAAAATTGAGAGATTTGTATGCAGCTGCCAGAAATTAGAATTCGAAAAAGTGCCATGCAGCCACATACTTGCTGTGTTGATTAACATGAAGGTTAATTGTATTCCTCAGTGCTGTGTTAGAGAAAGGTGGAGTAAGAATGTGAAGCGTGCTTTACCTCCAAATGAGAGAGAAATGAAGATGTACCGGGATTTGAGCAATTTAAGTAGCAAAATTGCTCTTCTAGCATCCAAATCGGGGGAGCGTTATTTGGAGATGAAGGAGGTGTTGAGTAAAATGCTGGAGAAATTTGAACAAGTTGAATCTGTGGATGTTGATAAAGAAGAAAATGCAAAATCAAAGGAGGCATTTTCGTCAGATAAAAGTCAGGATTCGGTTCCTGTGAATCCTGATAGTGCATTAAGGGAGAAGATTAAATCCTATTTCAATGAAAGAAAGAAGTATAAATGTGGGTTTTGTGAACAACTTGGCCATTCAGTCCGAACATGTCAGATGAGGAAAGAAGCAAAAAAAAAAGGTCGGCTTTAATATTCTTTTTCAACACCAATAATTTTGCATTCTACTTGCTATATTTTCTGAAATGTCATAGTTGATTAGTATTTAATCTTATTATTTTTTTGGTTTTGGTTTTGATGAATAATGAGTGTAGGAATGGATGAAGGAGAGGTTGGAGAAACAGAAAAAGGAGAGGTTGGAGAAGCAGAAAAAGAAGGAGAGGTTGGAGAAGCAGATAAAGGAGAGGTTGGAGAAGCAGATAAAGGAGAGGTTGGAGAAGCAGAAAAAGAATAGCCAATTTAATTTTATGAATCAACTTATTGCAGAATTGTGTTTTCCTTCTATGCCAATTGTATCTTCTTTCTTTTGGGATATTTTTGAGGGAAAGAGGGTACGTGAATTAGGGAAAGAGTTTATGTTGTGTGTTTCATTTTGTTTTAATGTTTATTAGCTTGTGTTGTAACCAAAACTCTAATTATTAGAATTGATCGTAGCAAAATTCTATTTATTGGGAGAAGCACGGCGGAAGAGAGGAGACCAACAAGGTATGTGTATTGGATCACATTATCTATCTATGCAGCATTAAATTCCTCTCATGCGATGAACTCATGCTAGTGGAAAAAAAGTGCTGTTAACATGCTGTGATTTTAGTTTTGTGTTGTGTTGTGATTAAGTTAATTTGTCACGTGTTGTATTGTGCCGTGATCAAAATGTTAAGTAGTAGTCATGGCACATGAATGATTACAGCACATGAGTCACGTCGTGTTCGAACGTGTCATGATTAAATATGACTCATGTGATTATTTGATCATAACTTAGGTTAGTTTATTCAAAATTTACTATTTATCAAGATCTAATGGTTCTAATTACATGTGACTTGAGTGATCACATGCCATGTGATGCTGTGACATATTTTCTAAAAATACTCACAGCATGAGATATGTGAATCACGTCACGTAATTGACACGCATACTGTGCCATTTCGTGATAGAGCTGGTTCTCTGAACCATTTTTTCCACTCTAACTGACACCAATCTTGTCAATCCAATGTCAAGGAAAAAAAAAATAAAAAATAAGTAATTCTCATGCTAAAATATCTTCTACAGGTGGGTATCATCAATATTAATGGAGACTAAATGACTCTTTTTCTAGCTAATGGAATGTGGAAACTCTAAAAACTACAAACTGACACAAATAACGGATCGGATATCCGGTACGATCTGGCACCCAATTTCTTTTAATTATCCACACCAAATGGGTCCAATTAAGTGAATTTCTGAGTTAATCTCTTATTTCTTTTATAGTCATTTTAGCGTATTCTTAATTTTGTTTTGACGAGTTGGGACTACAGAACATTCTGCATACCGGAAGTAGCGAGCAATTTTTTCAGCAGCTTTCAATTCATTTCATCCTTACGGAGTTTCCAAAAAGCATACATATTTGTTTAAGCTCAAGAATTTTGAGCCTAAAAATTTTGGACCAATTTGTGCATTTATTTGATAGGAAAATAATATAATCTATTAAAATAATAGATTGGTTCTTTGAACCAATAAGCAAATTAGTCATGTATAATTGCCACTTTTGCAAACTTAAAAACTTTATTAAATTCTTTGAACCAATAAAGAAGCTGTTTTTTTACTGCTGGCTTGCCAACCCTGTCACAAACCCTTCTCATTTTTTTTTTTGGCTTGGAACAAACTTACAGAAACTACACAGGTGGAGTTATTGGTTTGGACTGCGGAAAATAAAAATAAAAATTAATTAGGCTGGACATCTAAAATTACAGTAATTAATTACGTTGCCGACAGTTATAAATTTCTTCTTACTCTTAATTAACTACTACAAAACAACACATCACTCACTAACGTCTAATCAACAACAATTCAGTGTATGTCCTTTGTGGCAAATGGGTAAATAAGTATAACTAATTAACACTAACAGTAGAAGTTCAAAGATATTTTTTTTTGGCGTAAGGCTTGTGGGCTTGACACATTAGATGGAAAATTCAAAGAAAATTTATTTGAGGGAAAATGCCAAACAAGAAATCTGCAAAAGATACATATACTGTACAACTATTCCCTAGCTGATAGTAGGAGTAGATCTTTTATTAGACATATATATGAAATGTTATTAGATTTTTAATTTGATATACAACTATATAAATGACATGAAGGCACATTCCCCTAATTATATAAATCCATATACCACTACTCCTCTGCCTTCATTCTCAGATACCCGAATTCGGCTTGTGGATAGTTTCTTGCCCCTCCTTTGCTCTCTCCTGGTATGTACTTATATAGTGTTGGATTTATTGCCAATCTCGTTGAATTTAATGTCAATAATCAATATTGAGCATATATGTAATCTAATTATGAATTATTTACTGCCATATATAGTTGTCAATTAAAGTGATCAACTAAGGTAATATACAATCAATATATTCATTATGATGTGGTCCATAAATATATTCATTATGATTTGATATTTAGGAAAATATCAAATCGTTGATGGATTGATTATGAGATTTGCAATTCAGAAAACTTTCTTTTCAAAGGATTGTGTGGTCCACACAGATATTAATGCAGCTGCACGGATTTTGATGCCACAACACGATTTTTGATGCAGTCGCACAAAAAACCTTTTTAAAATTGACAGATAACCAGAAACGTTGCTATATATAAGGATTGGTTCCCAAGACACAAGATGACATAGAAAAACACATAAACTGAATATACGTTTTTCTCTTTAGAAAAATACAGATCTGTGTGCCTTCTCTTCTTCTTCCACCATCAAAGAATATAGAAGAGAAATCCATTATGAAATTTGAAGATGATTTCTTAAGAGCAATATCTTGCTGTCTTGGAAGACTTATTTTACAACAATACGACATAAATGCGAGAATGACTTCTTGCCATTCAAGACTTGTCTCGTGCTCACGGAGATGGCTGTTGCTCTACCAAGGCTTTAGATAGTCCATGACAAACGACATGGAATCAGGTAATATGTTCCGCACTTTTGATTTATATTTTGGGTCTTTTTAGCATAGAACGGTCCTTAGGTTAAGGTGAGGAACTATTTCTCCTTCTCCGGGGTGTAAGTGTTTGACCCCTAGATGAGATGTAATTGTTTGATATCTAGATAAGGCGTAATTGTTTGGCCTTTGTGATTCCCAACTAGTGGTATCAGAGCCTTCCTGTGCCAAAGGATTAGGTCTTTTAGGATTTAGAGAGAATTGTGAATTATTGATGGTTTTTTCGTTGATTTTTTTGGTGAATTTTTCTTGATTGTTTTAATCTGAAAATTACGGTTTGGATAGCACAAAACTTGCTTGTTTGCAGCCATAATTGCCTATTTTCAGTTATTAAGTTGATTAGAATTTGCTAAAAGATTTTTAATTGAAATCGCAAAATTCTAATCAAAATTCGGTCCTCGCAGAGTTGGTGCAATCCTCAGTGCTGACGCACAGAGGCCACACAAAATTCCGCATAGCCATTATAGGCAATTTTTTCTTATAGGCAATTATAGAATTTTGGGTTTTGGCGAAATTTATTTTTTGATAAATTTCCTAAAACGTAATATACATATTTGGAATTAAATTTCTAAATTTGAAAGTTTATATATATTTAGAATTAAATTTTTAAATTTAAAAGGTTATACAAATTTGTAATACTATTTGTAAATTTGAAAGATTATTTAAGATACTTTTAAAATTAAGAAATCTCTCTAGATCACGTATTAATTTCAGCATAATAAATGCACTTTTATAGTTATTCACACTGTGATGCGGCAGCACGGATTTTGATGAACCAGCACGGTTTTTGATGCAATCACACAAAATAACCTTTTCAAATTGGCAGGTCGCCCAAAATTTCATAAGGGCCGTACAACTGATTAGACTAACTTTCAGATTTACGTTTCATAATTAAATTGATCGCTGACTAATTAGAAAGACGGACGGACGGAACCGCAAAATAAAAATTAGCGCTCCGTTATTTTTTTTTTTTTTTCGTCTCCCCCGTCCCTCTTTTCTTCGGAATCGCATCCTTTGCGGAGTTTTCACCTGCGGAGCTGTGCAGTTTTTTTAATCTGGACCGTTCATTTTGATCGGACGGGCCAAATAAGATTTTGGCACGAATTTTAAAGCAAAATAAATACTGCCCTCTCTATCATCCGAACACTCACCGGCTGAAATTTAATCTGAGTCGTCCGATCAGCTCCGCAGGATGCGGTTCTTTTAAAACTCCGCAGAGGATGGCGGTCCTCTCTTTTCCTCTCTTCTCCCTCTCTCTCTGTCGTTGTCTCCTCCACCCAACCTCGTGCCTCTCCCACTTTCTTTTCCTTCCGCCTCTCTCTCTTTGTCTCTTCTCTTCCTCCCATTCAATTCTTATTTTTTTTTTTACAAATTATTTCGAAATTGAGAGGTTTAATTTAAGTCAATTGGGTTTAGTAGTTTTTTCACATTACTGAGGTTTCATTGTTGGATACCATTGTACTAGCGTATGACCAAAAATTTATGTAGGCAAGGCATTTTGTCTTATCATTATTTAAACCTCTCAATTTATTATATATAGACTTGATCAGAAAAAATTTCCTTGTCTGCATGAGAAAAAAATATCCTAATTTGAAGCAACATGGCAAGGGTGTCAATGTTATATATAGTGATACAAATAGCATCATCGGTCACTTGCTTATTCATGGATGCTGCTTGTTTTTTCATCTTAAATTAAAACAAAGAAAGAAATGAAAAAGAAGCATTTCAAGAGATACATATATACCTATCTAAATTTATGTGTAGGGGCCTTATTTGATGATTTTCTTCTTTTAACCACTTGACATTGGCAAAACCAAAAAGAATACATTCTGATACTCAAAATGACCTAACACCTTCAGAGCAAGAATGAATGGGTCTCAAGATTTACCTGTACTATCTGGAACATCTGGAAAAACCGAAATGGCATAATTTTTAGGAATCAAGGCGTACCAGCAAAAATACTGGCTTCGAGAATTGTAGAAGAGATGAGTCTGTGGCTAGTAAATTGCTTGATACAAGTGCCCCATTAGCTAAAAACAGAGTTTGATGTAAGCACAATATTCTGATATGTGATGATTAGATGTGTATAGCAATATAACAGAATAGCAGAAAATGGTAGAGGTGTAAGAGATACAGTACGTAAACAATGCTTGAATGAATATATACAGGTGACAGCTTCTGTCACTTCTCTCAAAAAAAAAATGACCTAACACCAGCAAAATACCAAATTAAATGATAAAAATAGCTCCATGTTAAATCTAATCCTAATATTGCACAGGTAGATAGAGCATGAGTCACTGAGAATCCCCATATATGAAATTTCCATTTTTGGCTAATAGGGTGATTTTTAATTGATTTTATATTCTCATCTGTTAAAAATGGGAATTAGATCAAGATTCAAAAAACTGCCTGCTGGCATATGAACTGCCCCTCACAAATTCATACTTTAAAAGTTCCAAGATTTATTGAGCATGTAGTACCTGAGTTGGCAAGCATTTCCACATAAAGAATTCAAATTTTTAGTAAGTAGATTGCTCACAATAAATTTTCAATGATTGACAGTCAGAAGAAGAGTAAACAGTCAACACCAGTCAAACTTCCTACTAAAATTGATCAAACAAATGCACAAAAATTATAAAAAAATTGTAGATATGTGCACAAAGACTCCAGGGACATGACTCTGTGCTTTAAACACCCTGCCACATACAGAAATCTGAGAATTGGAATGAAATTCAAAGAAGACAAAGTTGTAGCACAAGGTATATGTGTACTATGCACTGAAAACCAACTTCAAAGCTTGACAGCGGCACTATATAACCTATGCACTTTATGTGAAATTAAAATTAAAATATTAGCATGTTTTACAATTTGAATTGGAGTTGTTATTCGAGTACAATTTTATGTTAGGGTACAGTACAAGTTCAATACAGAGATGTCAGAACAAAATACACAAAAAACTGCAGTTAAGTCCCTACACTTTTCTATATTGTATTTTCTTTTAGCAAAGATTGCTGTAGATAATAATGAGCACTCAGAAATCATAGAAAATTTCTGAAGTATAAACTTAGATTATTATCTAATCGTCAGTGTTGAGGCTAATTAATACATCTCTAATTATATTTTTCAACACTCACCCTCAAGTTAGACGAGCTGATATCAATCAACCCTAACTTGTCAATATTTTCTTCAAACGGTCTCAAATGTAATTCTCGAAAATAATTAAAATCTCAGTAGATAAAGTAGTACAATCAAGGTCATATGGTATACATTCTTAAAAAAATTTCCTGTTACATTATCCTTTCTGTAATTTTTGGGTAAACATATTTTATATAATTTGCATTGTCAATGACAACACTTCTTTAGAGGTGAAATGCTGTCAATATCAGTGTTTTACCTTAGAACAAAAAATAACTTCTCCCTTGGCATAAATATGCAAGTTACGGTCCAAAAAATATTCTGATTCAAATTACCCTTTAGGCAAGTTACGTTAATTTATTGGAATCCAAAAAGCTTTCCGATCCAAACAATTCACTTTCCCATTAAAATGGAAAAAAAAATTCGGATCCAAACAATCACTTTGCTATTAAATTTAAATATATTTATTTTTCATACTGTCCATAATTAATTGAATGATATTTATAAGAAAATTTCATCCCATTTACTCCATAAAATTTAATTAACTTATAAATTAATATATTATGACTCGTAAAAAATACAACTGTAAGGATTTAGAAAACTTTTTTAAGTATCAATGTTTTAGATTCCCATCAAAATTTTTGTGGCCGCCAAAAATTTCTTTTACCAATAATAATTAGTGTTCTAAATAGTGCGTTATAGCGACGCAATAGCGGCGTTATAGCATTTTCGGATCTTAAATGCTAAGCTATGGGATAAAAATGCGTTATTTCAGCTATAACTGCTATAGCGGTAATAGTGGTCTGCTATTTGCGCTACACGCTATAACACACGCTATGCTATATAGGCTTTTATTTAAAGGTCCAAAATTGAATTTTTTAAGAATCAATTTTTTTTTTTCAAGGTTAGGATTTCTTTTGGTTTTAAATAGAAAAAGATAGATAGTTTATGTCATGATGCTTGTTTTTTTAATAGAAAAAAGATATATAGTTTATACCATGATGCTTAGGTTATTTTAAATATAAAAATATAGATAATTTATGATATTATTAGGAATATTTTGAATATATAGTAAATTAACCTTTGTATTAGTTCAATATGAATATTCTAATTGCTTAATCAATTTTGCGTTATATGAGACTTTAGATAATGTAGATAATTAGTAGAACTATAAAACATAATTTTTTTAAACCAAAAACACTATGTAAATCGAAATAGCTTTTGCTATAGCTACGCTATTCGCGATAGCTTTTTATTTAGCCTTTCTGTGATGACGCAATAATTGCTATTTAGAACCTTGATAATAATTTAAATGCGTTACTCAATTCTAATTCCATGCAATTCAATGTATATAGTTTATTGGATTGCAATCATATTCCAACTAAGGTGCTCATTTCACAAATAACGCAAGATAAGATTAAATAACGCAGTATCGAAGAGAAGGGTGAAATAAATTTTTCGAAAGAGAATGGAGGGAAATCAACTTTTCAGAGGGGAACGGAATTAATATCCAACACTCACGGCTCCAAATATATTAACAGTAAGTAAAAACAACGTCGGTTACAAAAAAAAAAAAAAAAACAGTGAGTGAATAATACAATAAAAATGAAAATGAAAATTAGTTTGGACATTCAAAATTAGTTTATTTAGGTTGAATTTTATCTAAGAAAATTATTAATTAATGTCTAATATTTTGTTAATAATGGGATGAAATAATTTATAGAAAGCAAATTATTGGTTACAATTATTAATTAATTATTTCAATAATGAACCAACACTGACGGTGATGAAGCAATAACAGTCAATGCCGAGCTAAACTGGCGGTTCTATTAAACCCGATGAAAACCTAGGTTTTTTAACGAACTCCAACAAAGAGCAACACTGACTGTTCAATTAAAAAAACAATTGGTGTAGACTAAACTATCAACACTGACTGTTATATTAAATTAAGAAGCCATCGGAGTAGGTTAACACAACACTAACGCTTCCCTTAACAAAACAGTCAGTGTTGGTGAATTGTTCAACACTGACTGTTTTTTAATAGAATCCGTCAGTGTAGGGTATAAGCAACACTAACGGGTAGCAAAACAAGACAATCAGTGTTGGTGCACCGATAGTTGTTTACGAGTGAACAATTAGTGTTGAAGTTCTTCTTATTTACAATTTTGCCACGCAATCTCTACATTGACTATTACATATATATTAAAACCGTAAAACAATGGAAGGAAAAATATATAAAAGGGGTAAAAAAGGGTATATTTCTACTAGTGTTTGGTGCGAATAACAATGGAAGGAAAAATGAAACGTAAAATTGATTTATAAAATAAAAGGGTATATTTTTCTATGGATTTTAAAATAAATAAATTAATTAAATTTAAAATATATAAAAGGGGTAAAAAAGAAAGTTAAGAATTTTATGGAGATATTGCATATTAATTTAACTTCATGGAAAATTTGGCTATTTGTGAAGTTTTCATGGACACACCGGAATTATTTCCAAAAAAATTATAGATGGTTTTATTTTTAATATTTAAAATTTAAAATTTATATTATAAATTTTTTGAAAATAAAAATATAATATAAACACAAGAAGTGGTCCAAGATTTTGATCAGAAGTAGGTAGAAAATAATGAGAAGAGTACAAATTTCATTCAGAGCAGCCGAGCCCGAGCCAAAGAGCGGATAAAAATAATTAGAGTTCTAGATAACTTAGCAGAGCGGCTGAGTCCGACCCGAGGATCGGATCGTGTCGTGACCTGATCCAGTGACCTGCGTTGCCCTTCATTTCAGTTCGTTGTTTTCTTCCTCGTTCGCAAATCACAAATTCAAATTTTCTTTAACAATTATTCACGAGGACCAACACTATTAGCGACTTGGGCTAACAGGCTGTGCATGCTACAAAAATGTATCACTAGCTATATATCTGCGAGGGTAAAAGTTCTTTTTGCTTATGTTATTTTCGCGGATACTCTTGTTGGTAATACCGATACACTCAGAAACAATACGTTTTTGTTGGTTTACCCTCACGAATATTCATTTTTTACTCTCAAGACTGATCTATTTTTGTAGCATGCGGAAAATAATTTATTACGGGCCACCACAAGGAAATTGGATCTTGTTGTTTGAAGAGTTAGATGGACATGTGAAATAACAGTAATATTGATTATGTTGTGTTGTGCCGACAGTACGTTGTCAATTTCTTCCTAGTACTCTTAATTAACTACTACAAAACAACATATCACTTGCTAACATCTAATCAACAACAAACAGTTCTTGTATGTAACATTAATTCAGTGAATATTCTCTGTGGCAAATGGGTAAATAAGTAGAACTAATTAACACTAACAGCTCATAATCCAAACAGTAGACATAGAATGACAGCATGAAATTCAAAGATCCTTCTTTGTTTGTAATTTTCTTTTTTGGCATTAGATGGAAAATTCAAAGAAAATTTATTTGAGAGAAAATGCCAAGCAAGAAATCTGCAAAAGAGATATCCCGTACAACTAGTTGATATATATGTTATTAGATTTTTAATTTGATATACAACTATATAAATGACAGGAAGGCACCTTCCCCTTATATAAATCCATATCACTACTCTAAATTAAATACTTCATTCTCAGATACCCCAATTCAATTAATATGGATAGTTTCTTGCCCCTCCTTTGCTCTCTCCTGGTATGTACTTATAAAAAAGCAATATATATATGACTCAGATCTTTGATTAATAGAAAGGATATTTGGGTTTCTGACTTTCTGTTATTTGTAGATTGGAGTTATAGCAAGCAATGCAGCGTTACTGCCTGCTCAGGTTTACTGGCACACTGTCTTACCCAATACTCATATGCCCACTGCCATAACTGATCTTTTAAGCTCTGGTATAAAAAATATCTCCCTTGAAAAATTATCTCTACCCCTGTTAGTAACATTTTGTTTATCAAATCTCACATTGTAAGAATATACTCAAAATATACACATTACGTAGCGTAGTGTACTCAAGAGAATATACTCAAAATAAGAATACAAGCTGTTAAGATATATATATATATATATATATATATCGTGTTAAAACCATTGCTGCCAAAGTGCCTTATTAGTATTTGATATCGTGACTGGTATAGCAAAATCAATTATATAAAATTTTCGTATGTGTCAATTTGAACGTACCCATAAAATTTTACTCTATACTATATAGCAAAATCATGACTAAGCATGTGAATTTTAAAAATAAACGGAGGAATTGACCCCATTCATCCTCACTGAATTTGTCTCTGCACACAATACAACAACAACAACAACCACATAACCCGTTAGTTCCAAACAAGTTGGGATAGGCTAGAAATAAAACTTAATCATCATAGTCACATGGTAAAAAATAGATAGTCATAAAATAATAATAATAATAGTACTACTAATAGTAACAATAGTACCTCTAATAATAATAATAATACTAATACCAATACTAATAACAAACTAACTACATCATGCCTACACTATAGATTGTAGATATCAAAACCCTAAGCTCTACGTTCTAGACTCCAAGTTTCTAGTCATGTGGCCTATATCCTATAATACTCCCTAAACACGACTAGAACACTATTTCCTAAGTCATGGTTCTGGTATATGAATCGCTAACTTCCATGCACTCCTATCCGAAGCCAGCTCTTTTGATATATTCCAATCCTTCAAGTTCCTTTTCACTGCTTCCTTCCAGGTCAATCTTGATCGACCTCTGCCTCTCCTTGTGTTTTCGATACGACATATGATTTCAGTACACACCGGCGCCTCTGGAGGTCTCCGTTGGAGATACCTAAACCATCTCAAGCGGTGTTGGGCAAACTTCTCTTCAATCAGTGCCACTCTAAGTCTTGTATGTCCATAGAACCATCGCAACATATGCATGCATCTTTGCTACGCTCTTCTTCTGGACATGTTTTCTTTTAGTAGTCCAACATTTTGCACCATACAATATTGCAAGTCTGATTGATGTTCTGCAGAACTTGCCTTTGAGTTTTTGTGGAACTTTCCTGTCACATAGGATACCAGATGCCTGACGTCATTTAACCCAACTCGCTCGTATTCTATGGCTCACATCTTCATTAATCTCGCCATCACTATGTAGTATCGACCCAAAATTTTGAAAGGTCATTTCTAGGTACTACCTGTTCGTCCAAAGTGACATCTTCATCCTCTGACTTGACGCCGCTGAACTCGCACTTCATATACTCGGTTTTAGTCCTACTAAGTCTAAAACCCTTTGATTCTAGAGTCTGTCTCTACAGCTCCAGTTGCTTACCAACCCCTATCCTACTCTCGTCAATTAGAACCACAGCATCAGCAAAGCGCATATGTCCTTTGTAACCTCATCCACCACTAAGGAAAAAATATAGGGATTCAAAGCTGACCCTTGATGTAATCCTATCTTAAGATGAAAGTCAATGGTTTCGGTATCGCATGCTCTGACACTAGTCACAATATCATCATACATATCCTTGATGAGGGTAACATACTTCATTGAGACTTTCTTCTTTTCAAGAGCCTATCACATGACGTTTCTCGGTACTTTGTCATACGCTTTTTCCAAGTTGATAAATATCATGTGTAGATCATTCTTTTGTTCCCTATATCTCTCCATAAGCTGTCTTGTTAAGAAATCGCCTCCGTGGTCAACCTCTCAGGCATAAACCAAATTAGTTATACGTCACGCTTGTCATCCTTCTTAAGCAATGCTCAATGACTCTCTCCCAAAGCTTCATTGTATGACTCATAAGCTTGATTCATCTGTAATTTGTGCAACTTTGAACATCTCCTTTTTGCCTATGTCTTCAAGGCATCTCCACACCTCGATAGGGTTATCAGGCTCCAGTGCCTTTTCTGTTTTCATCCTTTTTAGTGCCTCATTTACCTCAAACTCTTGAATTCTTCGAACAAATCGTCTGTTGGCGTCATCGAAAGAGTTATCCAGCTCGATATTGGTGCTATCGTCCTCCCCATTGAATAGTTTGTCGAAATATTCTCTCCATCTGTCTTTATCTCATTGTCCTTCACCAAAAGCTTATTATTCTCGTTCTTAATGTATTTAACTTGGTTGAAGTCTTTCGTCTTTCTTTCGCAAAGCGTAGCTATCTTATAGACGTTCTTTTCGTCCTCCTTCATACTTAGCTTCTGGTATAGATCTTCATACGTCCGACCACTCACTTCACTCATAGCTCTCTTGGTGTTCTTTTTTGACACTTTGTACTTTTGGACGTTCTCCTCACTCCTGTGATGATGCAAGCATTTGTAGCATTCCTTCTTCTCTTTGATCGCCTTTTGCACGTTCTCGTTTTACCACCAAGTATCTTTAGGTTCGCGTCAATTTCCTCTTGTCACCCCAAATTAATGTGTTCTTTATTAAATCCTTACTAGAAAAACTAAAATGATAATTAAATAAAGCTTTTTCCTTACTAAAATATTGAATCTTCTTCTGATTGCAAACCTCTCATTATATAGGTAAGGGAACTCCTGGTAGCACAACTGTGGTTGGGGCTCAGTCCATAATTATAGGTCCCTTGATTTACAATTTGGCTGCCACCGAGAAGCAGCTGCATGATAATCGTCAGACGAACTTCTTTTTCTTAGAACAAGGTCTGCATCCTGGTTCCAAGATGAACATTCAATTTGAGAAAACAAATTCCACTGCCAAGTTTTTGCCGAGAAGTGAGGCTGAGTCAATCCCATTTTCTTCAAAGAAATTACCAGAGATAATTAACCAGCTCTCAGTTCAGCCTGGTTCTGATGAGGAGGAAGCAATGAAGGAGACTCTGAAAGAGTGTGAGGATCCAGTGTTAAAGGGGGAGAAGAAGATGTGTGCCACTTCTCTTGAATCATTAGTTGATTTTACTGTTGCCAATCTAGGCACAAGAAATGTCGAAGCGGTAATCCCAGTACTTCTGACTACTTGCTCTAAAATACTGGTTTTTAATTTATCTTTAATCTCGACATATTGATTCCTAAAATGGCATCACTTATCTAATATTGTTCTTAATTTATATTGTTTCCTCTGATAGGTATCAACGACAGTTCATTCTAAGGATGAGACACCGAAGCAAGAGTACACAATTGTGGCTTCAGGGGTAAAAAACTTGGCACAAGATGAGCTTATAGCATGCCATCAGCAAACATATGCTTACGCCGTGTTTTACTGCCACCTGACAAAATCAACCAAGGGTTACACGGTGAAGATGACAAGCAAACACGGAACGATGGTCGATGCTGTTGCAGTATGCCATGCCAACACATCAGCATGGAACCCGAACCACGTTGCATTTAAACTGCTGAATGTGAAACCTGGTACTGTGCCTGTGTGCCATTTCTTGCCCCAAGATCATGTCGTATTTAGTCGCAATAACTAGACTACAATGACTACTGTTGGGTGTATAATATATACACACTACAATGTTATATTTCTATGGGTGTGCTTTAATTTTGTTAAATTTCTGTTTTGAATAAAGTTGGATATATGTGAGCTTGATGTATGGAGACAGCAAAACAAAGCTGGATATATGTGAGCTTGATGTATGGAGACAGTATATATATGTGTGTTTATAAGATGATATTTGTTACTTGTTAGCATAATTTCCCAACAATGATCAGTTGTTAAAAAATGTTGAATTTTGATGATGTATTGTTTTTATTCAATTTTGATATGTTGTATTTATTACAAAATCCTATGGTGCATTTACACCTTCTCTAACTTAAACTTTCCTATGTAACGGTAATATTTCTATTTTAGGAAAAAAGGTGGAGTCCATTTCTTAGTTCCATTTTTTTTTTTCTGAATTAGCCAATGATGAAGATGATATATAGCTTTGAGTTGAGGCTAATTAATACACCCCTAATCATATGTCTCAACACTCCCTTTCAAGTTAGACGTGTAGATATCAACCAACTCTAAATTGCCAATATTTTCTTTGAACAACCTCGGATATAATCCTTTTGTGAACACGTCCGCCAGTTGATTCTCGTTTCTTACTAATGGAGTTTCTATTTCCTTGTATTAATTTTTTCTCAATATAAAATGATAATCCACCTCGATATGTTTGGTTCAGTCGTGAAACATCCATGAGTTCTTCACCCCATACTTGACACGACTTCTTCTTGGGGATGAAGAACTCTGAATCGAATACGATTTAAAATCAATTGCCATGTCTTGCAAATTCGATAATTAATTGCCATGTCTTCATGGACTCCACCTCACCATACAAGTTCTGAAAGACTATCTTCTTTAAGCTTTCCATACGAGTCGGTCCACGGGCATAGGAGATGGACCTCTTTCTTCGGAAGTCTATAGGGTATAGGGAGTCGATGGTGGACTTTGAGTACCCTACCACCTTATCCAGTTTCAAAGGCAGCGGGGATACCCAGGACTCTCATAATTTTCTATACAGGTTTGTGGAGTGACTCCGCTTGCTGGAAGCCACTGACGCAATCATGTGTCGGATATTCACCACTTGTTTGGATGGAGAAGCATGGAACTGGTATATGGGCCTAGCACCAGGCTCAGTCCGAAAGTTTGATGACCTAGCCGATGTGTTCTTGGCCAGATACACTTTCATCAAGCCGCCATAGGTCATGTGCAAAATGTTGTTTGATATTGTCCAGGGATAGAAAGAAGGAACCCGGGCGTAAATCAATCGATTTATGGAAACCACCCGAAATATCCAATAGTAATTTTTCGCGTTGCATGGCTTCTTTCCAAAATCAACGCCATCCAGAGGAATGCGCAGTCGAGATGCACTGAATCAAATCAGACCGTGACAGTCACCACTCAGAGAGGAGGAAGGAGAGAGCACTAAATTAAACCGATCCGAGACAGTCACCACTCAGCCGAGAAGGTACTGAATCAAATTGGACCAAAAACTGAATCAACCGTAGGGGTGTAAACGGGTCAGATATTACCCATCCGAATCTGGGTCCGTATCCGAATTTTTGCGGATTCGGATATTTGGATACAGATAGTTGCGGATTCAGATGCGGATACATATATTTTTTTTATGCAGATTCGGATATGAATACGGTTTGAGTTCCGAAATTGAATACGGATACGGATTCGGATAATTATATGTATCCGTATATTTTAGTATTTTGATATCTGACAATAAAAGAGCTAAGTCCAATTTTATCTTGAAGACATTGAATCTAACATTGAACCTAGCATATATAAACTAATTTTAGCTTGAAGAAAAAATGTTTGGCATATTTGACTGATTCTGACAATTGAATATATTATTAGGATAAATTATTTTAAAATTTATAACTTAGTTACTGTTGTTCTGTTGAGGCTCCAGTAACTAGGTGCAACAATTTTACATGCTTAGGTTCTTTAGAATATCTAGTGAAAGATTGAAAAATATATCAAATAATGGACTTTACATGTACTAGAAGTTTTACAATTAATCAATGAAAAGAAACAAAAAATGATATACTTGGAATCTTGGATAGAGCTAAAATAAGTACCTTTGTTCTAAACTAATAGTACACTTTCTTGATTCAATTTTTTAATTATAGGCATTAAGTTCATGTTATTTGAATAAGAGAACAATTTCGATTCTTTTTAAAAATAAAATATTAATTTCAATTATTATTTTTAATTTTAGGTCGTGCGGCTTCAGTTTTTTATTTTATGGAGGAATCGGAAGAAAATGGATCTTGCTTTGAAGATGGTAGCAGTAATATTCATGATGTGTTAAGACTTAAGAGAATATCTTGTGTTGGTATATTTTAATTAAAGTTATGATTATGTTGGTGAATTTTAGTTAATTAGATATATATTTTGCAATGGCATAAAAAGTTAATTAGATATATATTTTGAATCAGAAATTCAAATTATATCCGTATCCATATCCGAAATATTTGATCCATATCTTTATTCGTTTAATATCCGATCGATATGTATCCGATTAGTATCCAATCCGTTTCCAAAAAAAAATATGGATACGGATATGGGTTAGCACTATCCGATATGTTTGCACCCCTAATCAACCAACACAGGACAATCACCACACAGAGAGGTGAAAGAAGAAGAAGGAAAAGAAGAAGAAGAAAGAGAGAAAGAAGGAGACAGCTCTTTGCAATCTCGTTATCAGCAACAACTATAAAAACGCGTAACTTATTCACATATATAGTTATAGTAGATACTACGGGATGAAAACGAGTACACAATACCCTTAGTCGAACCCAAAAATAGAGACGGACGGGGACGAGGCGACAAGCGGTAGAACCCTTGAGCAGAATCATCTGCTCGAATAAAATGAGACGAGGTGGACCGAACAGATGAGAAAAGATGGAGGCGAGGCCGGACAGGGGCGGACACATGATTTTTGCCAGGGAGGGATAGAAATCAGATTCAAATAGCTTATCGTATTTAAACCCATTAGCTTTGCGAATCCTAAAAATTTGGTAATTCATTGAAGAAATTTTTCAAATTAGTTTCTTAGAAAATTGGTCGATTCAATATCTTAAAACCTAATTTTTTTAAATTCACAAAAATGAGATTTGAATTTATTGAAAATAAAATTTATGTAATATCTACGCATTAAATCAAGAATTTTGATATGAAGAATGCGAAAAACCTCCGAATGGTTAATTTTATATGGATTTTACAAGATTTAACGCACATTTGGGTACAACTTGGGTGTGGTTGATAGCAATCCGACAAGTGGGGCCACTGTCATAGAGACACCATTTGAATTAATTTGAACTCCTTATTTAATGTGACCCCTTCATTTTAGATACACCCATACTACATAGACCAAAGCATAATAAGATATGGGGCTCGTCATAAACCAAGTCTATCCAAAAATTAAAATAAAACAAGAAAGATTCTATTTAGTCAATGACATGTGGGACCTTTTCGTAAGACTTCTCCCTCCTTTGTTATCCGAAAATTGGTATAAAAAAAAATTATTTTTGAGCTACAAAATTCAAGAGAAAAAAAGAAAATTTGTGACTTATTTTCAAACTTACAAATTTTTACAGAAAAATATTGTACTAATTATTAGATATTCTAACTTTGTTGTAGTGTTGATCAACAAAATTAGCACCATGTTATTCGAGATCAAAGTTAAGATCCTTTTATCATTAGCATTCCATTTACACAAATAAATTTTAAAATGTGACATCACTGTTCACCCGTCCAGTAGAAATTTAACCATTTTATTATCTTTTCTATTAAAAGTTAAAACTCATATTAAATTTATAAAATTTCTATTTTATCTTATATTAAAAAAAATATATATATAGCTTGTGTAAAAGAAATATTTATTTTTTAATTAGCAGGTTGTGAAAAATAATAATTAATTATCTTACTTATTACACATATACAGGGTTATTTAGACATACACTTTTGTGAATCTCACAAGCTGACTAATTAAAAATGAATATTTTTTAAACTACTTTTTTTAATTTTTTAATAAAAGGTAAAATAAAAATATTATAAATTTAAAATGAATTTAAAAGAAAAGATAAAAAATTGAATAAATTTTTGAGTTTTTGGATTTTTTAGGAGCAATACCTAGGTATTTTGAGTTGAGGTGTTTTGAAATTCACCGAAGAAAAATGAGGTGAAGCTGTTCGCTTATAAGAGCAAAAAGGGCGACAGGTGCGAAGAGCAACCTAAGTAAGCTTCCCTTCCTCGGCTCCCTACCGCAGATTAATCTGTTTGGTTCCTTTTCTCTTATAATATTGAATCATTTAGAGTGTTTGGCAAGTTGGGTAGGCTTAAATTTTAGTGGAATAAGTATTTGGCAAGAGAAATTTAAGAAAGTGGGTTTTAACTATCTTAAGGAGGTTAAGTCATTTAGAATGGTGGCTTAAAAATTGGAGTAAGTTTAAAGAAAGTAGGTAAAAAGAAGCATAAGAAAGCGATTTTAAGCTCTACAAAGAAACAAGTGTATGGCCACCTTTAGACTCCTTATTTCCTTAATTTCAATTTCTTTTTTTTTTTGCTTATTATGTCAATATATATATTTTTTTTCTCTTTTCAATTTAGGTCCCTTTGTTTTTTCAGCTAAGAGAAGGAAATTGATGTAAAGACCAGTGAAAAGATTGACCACACCAAGAATTGACAGGCGAATTATCAGAACCGAGGTGAGTATGTTTAATACTGGTACCATTTAAGGATGGTACATGAACCTGTATACTGTCTAAAATTCAACTCCAAAAAACACCTTGCTTTGCATTCACTAATTGTCAAGACCATGCCACTATGCTAGTAACTTATTCACTGGTAACTTCAGTATTGTGCTGTAAGACCTATCTGAAACTAGTTTAAACCAACTTAACATTTAACATAATTTACCTTATCATGCCAATTAAGCAGCAAGCAAAGAAAGTTTTTCAAAGATTGAAATTTTTTCATTTTGGAAATAAACCAGTATGATAATAATGTACTGTAAATTATTAACAAATATCATAATCAAAACAGCGAGCCCTTTACAAATTTTGTTTTGCATAGAGTCAATTTAAGCTTATTTTGTTGGTGGCTTCAAATGCTGATACAAAAAATTTCAAATATGGTGATGGTAATTAGGATTTGGGTGTAGAATTGACAAATACTGGGTGATTCCATTCACTCTTCAAATCACAGGACCTGATTGCAATTGGTACCATATTTCCGCACTGAATAATGACAAGAAAAAGATTATAATTATGTGAAAAGCAAATATGATATTCAAAGCAACAACTCACTAGCACCAGATTAATCAAGCAACGTGGCACTTTGTTTTTGCTGGAGTCTCGATTCTATCTATGCAAGTATTAAAACTATATCTCAGTTTCTATTCTTGAGTAGAAAATTACAATTAGTTGTGCATTAGGCATTTTTCTTGTATAAAATTATTGTAAAACTTGTTAGCTGCATATTAGGTAACTAATTTTACAATGTATATTTTATAGGTTACTTTAATGGATGATACCAAACTGTTGGATGCAGAATATGAAGATATACTTAAAATGACATTTGTAAGTGAGGAAGAAGGGTATAACTTTTTCAATGACTATGCTAAAGGTAAGGGATTTAGTATCAGAAGAGGTAAACTTAGAAAGAGTGAAACTGGGTCACTGTTCTTCCATCAATTCCTTTGTTCTTGGGAGGGATTTCAACGGAAGTTCTTCAGTAGGCCTGATCAAAAGAAGAGAGCATGTGTTCTTACTCAACGTGGGTGCCCGGTTGAGTTTTGCATAAAACTTGATTGGAGTACTGGTGAGTGGTGCGTTGCTAAATTTGTTAGTACTCATAATCACATATTGGCAGCACCGGATAAGGCTTGTTTTCTACGATCCCATTGGAAGATTAAAGATTCCACAAGATTTGCCGGTTTAACTATGCACCAAATATTGGATGTACTGAAAAATGAGAATGGTGGATATGAAAATGTCGGTTTAGTGGCAACAGATTCTTATAATTTGACCCATAGGCAGAAAACAAACAAAATTCATTTAGGTGATGCGAAAACCGTCTTAAGTCGAATGAGGGAGAGAAAAGAAAGTGACCCGGATTTTTTCTGTAAGCACAAGGTAGATGCAGATGGGCATCTAACTCATCTATTTTGGTCCGATTCTCAGTCTAGACTTGACTATGACTATTTTGGAGATGTTTTAGTTTTTGATGGTACTTGCTGTGTAAACCGGTACAACATTCCGATCATTCCTTTTGTTGGTTTGAGTAATCATCGGAGCACAATTACCTTTGGTTGTGGGATAGTTGATGAGCATTCAGTTGATTCATACAAATGGCTTCTTTCTACACTCATGGAAGCAATGCACCAAAAGCATCCGACATCTATAATCACTGATGGAGATCGTGCACTGTGTGCTGCCATAAAAGCAGTTTTAGGTGATATTACACACAGGTGGTGCACACGGCATGTTGACCGAAACATTGCAGGTAATCTCAAGCCGCCTAGCTTGAGTGCACTTAAATCCTTGGTACATACTGAGTTTGCCCTTGAAGAATTTGAGGGCAAGTGGAAGGAGTTAATTGGCAGTAATGGTGCATTTAAAGATAACAATTGGCTGAGGACAATGTATGAGTGCAAACACTTCTGGGCAGCTGCTTTTGTACAAAAGAAAACCTTTTTGGGCTTAAAATCCAATCAGGGAAATAACAGTTTTTGTAAGTATCTCGATCGAAATATGTCTTTGTTGGATATTGTGGAGCACTATGACCATATTCTGGCACGTATGCGTTGGCATGAATCTGAGTTAGATTGTAAGGCTTTCAAATTTATACCAGTGACTACTACTGATTTTGATCTAGAGAAACATGCTGCATCTATCTATACACCAAAGATATTTTATATTGTTCAGTCAGAGATAATGAAGGCAATGGAACATGAGGTTATTAAAATTGTAGTTGGTGAGCAGTCCAGAACTTATATTTTGGCAGTTGAAAGGCAAGAAGATGATTTTGTGAGTGTGGAGTGTGTGGGTAGCCCGAAAATTGAGAGATTTATATGCAGCTGCCAGAAATTAGAATGTGAAAAAGTGCCTTGCAGCCACGTACTTGCTGTGTTGATTAACATGAAGGTTAATTGTATTCCTCAGTGCTGTGTTAGAGAAAGGTGGAGTAAGAATGTGAAGCGTGCTTTACCTTCAAATGAGAGAGAAATGAAGATGTACCGGGATTTGAGTAATTTAAGTAGCAAAATTGTTCATCTAGCATCCAAATCGGGGCAGTGTTATTTGGAGATGAGGGAGGTGTTGAGTAAAATGCTGGAGAAATTTGAACAAGTTGAATATGTGGATGTTCAGGATCGATATGTTGATGAAGAAAACAATGTAAAATCAAAGGAGGCATGTTCTTCAGATAAAAGTTGGGATTTGCTTCCTGTGATTTCTGATATTGCAATAAAGGAGAAGATTAAATCCTTTTTCAATGAAAAAAAGAAGTATAAATGTGGAGACAATGTAAAATCAAAGGAGGCATGTTCTTCAGATAAAAGTCGGGATTCGCTTCCTGTGATTTCTGATATTGCAATAAAGGAGAAGATTAAATCCTTTTTCAATGAAAAAAGGAAGTATAAATGTGGGTTTTGTCAACAACTTGGCCATTCGATCCGAACATGTCAATTGATGAAAGAAGCAAACAAAAAAGGTTGGCTTTAATGTTCATTTTCAACACCAATAAATCGTGCATTCTACTTGCTATTTTTCTGAAATGTCATAGTTGATTAGTATCTAATCTTATTATTTTTTTATTTTGGTTTTAATGAATGTAGGAGCAGATGAAGGATAGGTTGGAGAAGCAGTGAAAGAATAGCCAATTTAATTTTATGAATTAACTTATTACAGAATTGTGATTTTCTTCTATGGCAAGTGTATCTTCTTGCTTTTGGGTTATTTTGGAGATTTGGATTCATTTTTGTAATTACTACAATACATCCTGATATAGTGATATACTGATATATAGCCATAATCAGTACAAGTTATAGGGTGAACTACTATTGCAGATGTTATACCTGCAGTTTTTGTGAGTTTAAAACAATGCTCAGTTTATTTTGAGATCTGGTGAAGATATAGTGGCTATATAATAGCAATTAAGCATATATTAGGTTTGTAATACGCTTATATTTCTTTAATGCAATGGGCTTTTATGTCTTTTTTTCAAAAAAAGAAAAAAAGAATGGAGGAAGTGGTTTCATTTTGTTTTGATGTTCATCAGCTTGTGTTTGTGTTGTAAACAAAGCTATAATTAAAATATGAGTGAGGCTACGGTACTATGCATAGCGCATATTGTCCTGTGCTATGGACTCAAATTTTTGGTTTGAAACTCTTAATGATCGATTCGAACCGTTCAACATGATTGAATATGTACTTGCAAACCAAATTTTACATTTTTTTAGTTTTTTATAATATTTATTAAGATGGGTAGAAAATCAGACCATCCAAAAATAGTGATTTTCGAATTTCTACCCATCTAAATAAATAGTATAAAAATTTATAAAATTTAGTTTGCAAGTATATATTCACATAAAGATCATGTTGAACGGTTCGGATGAATCATTAGAAATTTCAAACCAAAAATTTGAGTCCATAGCGTGGGCTAATATGCGCTATGCATAGTACCATATCCTCATTCTTAAAATATTCTCTGGGACGAAATCATTAGATTTGATTTCAGCACAATCTCTATTGGAAAGAGGCTAAGAAATGATTGGGGTTAAGAAAGAGGCACTTGTATGTGGGATTCAAATCCTCTCCAATACTGCAGCATTAAATTCCCTTCTGGGATGAACTGACACTCCTGCGATCAGAAAGACGCACCAATCTTAAAGCAATCCAATGTATGAGGAAAACTGAGATATCTGCTACAACATATATATGGGGAATCATCAATATTAATGGAGATTGAAATATTCTTTTTCTAACGAATCGAATATAGAAACTCAAAAGAACTAAAAACTAAAATTTAATTCGGTTCGGTACCCCTCCTATTTTAGCTGAAATATCTTCTCCAACAGAGAGCATATTACAATGATTTTTAGTTCTTTTTTCCATTTATAATTTCATACAATGATTTCTCCTAGGGAAAATCCTCGAGTTAAACTAACCGAATTCTCCTCAAAAGTAACCCAAATTTTGAGTTTGGATCCGGACCATCCAATATGCTTTAAAGGGGCGGCACATTCCACCTCAGACTGGATTGGTCCGAATTCTGACGGTCCAGATCTAATCTCAAATTTTGTGCTACTTTAGGGGATCCGGATCCAAACTAACCATGATGTCAAAGAGTAATTCAGATATAATGATACTCGCTTTGCATTCATTTTACATAGATCATTGTAATCATGAAAAGCATATCAAATCCAGGTGTTTTAATTTGTACATGATTTGATTTGAATTGATTTCTCATTTTCTCTTTCCAATGTTACGCAAGATTTGAATTGACTTATTTTCCATTGAGGGTTTAATTTAGTACATGATGACTATTAGGATTTGAGACGCTTTTCTTAATTTTGCTCCTACTAGTAGCTACTATACCTTGAAGTAGGGGTGCAAACGGATCAGATAATGGTAAAACTATATCCATATCTGACGGATATGGAACGGATTGGATCGGATATCCATATAAATATTTTCATAATAAATATTAAAATATATAGTATATATCTACTGTACGTATACAGATAATTAAAATTCAAAATCATATCTGTGTCTATATTTGTACGAATATTTGATATCGAATATCCATAACTAATTTTCGGATCCAGAACCGAATACAATCGGATATTATCTGATCCGTTTGCACTCCTACCTGGGAGGCTTGAATATCACACTTATTCCAAACCAAGCCAAATCTTTTGAGTCACAGTTTTGGATGCACATGCATCAACCAAAGGCAATTAGAATCTCAGCTACCAAGTTTTAGGTTGAATCCGCTTCTTAGGCCTAAATTCCGTTATACATGATATCTCTGCTCTTAAATTTGTATCTTATTTGTTTGGCAGTTTGTGTCACTTGAGAGAGAAAGGGATTGATAATTGACTGTGAAGTGATGACCAATGATTGCTATCTTTTTGAATGTACTCTGAGCAGAGAATTTTTATTTTTTGCTTATGCTGTTATGCATTAATTGTGATACCTTACATAGATATTTAAAAGTTCCTCTTAATTAGCTGAATTGTGATTTATGGAGGAGTAAATGTGTTAGCTTCGGAGATATTTTGATTATATTTTTTTTTTGATAGTCAGTGGTTTTTATGCCTACTATTGATAAAAAAAAAACGTATTTACAACAAATTATAGTCAATTTTCTACATCTATTTCTTTATTCTTATGAAATTCTCAAAATTACTCAAAATTACTCTAATCATCCTTAATCACCTTCTAAAGTCCTAAATCTACTATTTTACTAAATATACTCTTCTATTTATACTTATATACACTGATAATCACTCTAATACCTTAATCTCCATGTTGTTCCACAACCGGATCCGCTCTTTTGACTGCCGTCATGCTCTGATGATCAGATTTACTAGCTATCGCGCTCCGATCGAGATGAGGACTCTACTCTCTGTACTCTCAGCTCCAATCGGCTCCGCTCGGCATGGGTCCCTCCCCTCTCTCTCATTCTTCTCTACGCTCAAGGAGGTATAGACAAGAGAGAGGGGAGGGTATCATTAATTATGTTGGAAGTGAAAACTCGAAAAGATAAAATGCAGAGTGAAAAGCTACGGCTAAATAGATTTAGAAAATATATTTTTTATAAGTCAGACAAAACGAAAGTTTCAAAATCAAACAAAAAAATTATATGTTATTACTTGTATAGTTTTAACAAATTTTGAGTAGGTACTAGCATAGCATAGTGACTAAAGGTTGTGAAATTGTGAACTCTAAAAAATTAAGAAGATAATTTTAAAGCAAATCCAATTTACATATAGTATATTTATTTGGTATCTTACATAATATCGTTTAAATTAAAAAAATAATATAAGTTGTGAATGTGTTCTTAATCGTATCTATATATGATGCGTACCAAATTTGAATTGATTTAAAATTTAATCGATCATTATTCATCATATAGTACTAATTAAAACTTCACTGATAGAACTTTTAAATTGTTTGATGACAATCAAATTGGTCTAATTAAATTTGATACACACGCTTTTCAAAATAAATAAATAATGCATCTATAAATTTTATTTTTCTAAATTGAACAACATTTTTCAAAATATCAAATCCAAGTACAGAAAAATTAAATGTACTTTAAACTATCCAATTTTGAAATCATATTTGAACAACAAAACATAGCCAAACCACAACAGTACTCATATACATATATTATATGAGGAGGGATCCACTTACACCAAAAAATTGGTGACACCGAATTACACTCTACATTTTCAAAGTTTTCAAAGTCCAAACTGTTCAACATGATATCCATATTAAAATGTGTTTGGAGATCAAATTTTACATTTTTTTGAATTTTTTACTATTTATTAAGTATTTTATAAAATCGTTGTTTTCGGACTATTGAATTTTTTACCCATCTTCAAATTAAAAAAAAAATATAAAATTTGATTTGCAAGCACATTTTAATATATCCATCATGGTGAACAATTTGAATCGATAGTTTGAACTTTGAAAACATAGGGTGCAATCCGGTGTCACAAAAAATTAGTGTAATTTGATCCCTCCTCGTATTATAAATCATATGAGTCCCACCTTAAATATTGGATTTGGATTTAAGCTTCATTATTAATTCATTAATTATTTTGGTCAAGATCAGTTGAAGTCACTGTCAATGAGTCTTTACTTTTTATGAATCTAAGGAAATGAAAATGCTTTTTAATTTATTTTATAAAAAATCTCAAAATAATGCGAATTAATTACATAACTAGTATTGACACTCCATTCTCTGTTTTGATTCAACATGGCCACAAGGAAAATAATTTAAGAACACAAGCCAGCTTTTTTATTTTTTTTATTTTTGCAAATTTATTCTTTATAATTCTCAATTATAATTTGAGAACTTTCTTAAATTTTTACACAATGCCTATGAAAGAATAAAATTAATCATCTAGTTTCAGAAAGAAAGAAACATTTTTCTATATATCAATTTATATATTATCCATCAAGGAAACCGGTCATCCTCCACACGGCATTGCGCACATCCCTGAGATCGCGGCCTTTCAGCGTTCGACCTTGACCGCTACAAAGAGGAAATGCCAATTTGCCGGTATTTCTCTTGCGTGATGCTAGAACATGTGGCGGCACTTGCTCGTTAGTACACTCCTCTTCTTTCAACCAATTGGTCGAAGTACCCGGTATGGCAATTGGAGTGGAGGCAGTGCTGCCATTACTGTAATTCGATGCTCGAGAGTGTTGATTAGCGGGATTGGTGATTGTTTCGTAGCAGATTGCATCTGTATGAAGGTTTTCAGGCCACATAACTTCTGATTCAAGAAGCTCTTCCATGACAAAGAATGCTGTTTTGGGTCTTTTTCTTTTTTCCTTTTCAATGCTTGTAATGATTTAGTAGTGCAATTTGGGAAGAAGAGGTAGGAGTGGCCTTAATTTATAGAGCAGAGAGGTGATGCAATCATGAGGTTGTGGGGATGAGAGGAAGTGTTGAATGTATTGTAGATTTTTTACTTTTTAGAAATGAAAAATTTAAATTTTTGAAAATGGAATTGATTGTTTTTTGTTTATAAATTAGATGGAACTACTAGTTGCGAATAAGGATCAATTTTACACTAACTATAATATTTTATTCTAAACTAAATAGAAAATAAGATACAAATATACAAATTTTGAAAAATAAAATAAGGGTCAATTGATTGACATTCTTTAAATTGGTGTGGTTTCACAATTGATCCACCTCTTGCTAGAACCCCGCCATTGGTGAGGTTCCACAAGGATAGATTGCTGGAACTAGATCAATAGTGCAATTCTAGCAATTTTTAGACAGAGCATTGTATAATTTTCTTCCTTTTAGAGGAGTACAACCAGAGCATTATATGATTTGGTGGGATGCTAAATTACCTCCCAAAATTAAAGTTCATATGTGGCTTTTGACTCAAGATCGAATACTCACTGAAGACAATCTACTTGATAAAGGATGGTTTGGTTCCACTCAATGTTATTTTTGTGATCAGTCTCAAACAATAGACCATCTATTCATACAATGTTCATTTGTTCGACAAATTTGATTTTAGTTAGAAGACTGTCAAAACTTGTTCAGATCTTGATCCTCAATTGATGACATCATGACTTATGCCTACTCTTTACCAAAGAAAAAACAGAGCTTTTGGTTAGTGTGTTTGGAAACAAGAAAGCTGATTTGTTTTGGAAATAAATCTTGTTCATCAGGAAAAAAAATATTATTCTCTCTATAATGACTACTAAGTTTATTGGACCTGGGAAGATGCCGAAGAACTTAGCCACTAAATGCCTAAAAGCACCAATTTCATTCCTATACAAGCTCCTCCACCCACACAAAACAATGATGCACAAGTTACAAGCCAGCAGTGGGATGTCCAGTTTTCACATGCAGATGACGGCGATGCAGCAACACTTCAGTGCCGATTTGACGGTAGACTCAACCGCTGAGGAGATTCAGAGATAAAAATAAAAAAATATTTTATATTACATTTATTAATTACTTTATATTATTATGAACAACGATTTGTTATCTACTTTGTTTTTACAGGTATACATATGCCTACGTGATGGACCCTTTTTTTTGTCATATTTTCTGATTCCAACAGTGATGCCGTTCCGATGATGTATATGCGGCTTCTTAATAACCTCGATAGCCTGACGAGGTACAATTGGGATGGGGCAGTCCTGGCATGCTTATACCGGATCCTTTACCATGCTTGCCAGATAAGTCCTTATCTCTTTTCTTATTTAATTATTTCAGTAATCAATCATACGTTTAGTACGGTTAATAATATTCAAAATGCAGGTCAAGTATAAACAGATGCATGGGCTGGTGGCTTGGGAAGATGCTACAGCTAGGCTAAGCAAAGAGACAGATGCCGCAGCCGCTGCTGCACATGGTCCGATGGTCTGGGGGGGGGGGGGGGGGGCTTGCCTGACAGAGCTACCAGAGGTTAGCCAACTCCGCGATGGTCCTCTCTGGTGGTCATCGTCGTTAGACGATAGTTTTACTTTTATTGTTTTGTAAGATCTACATTTGGTCTACTGTGTTTGTCATTTTATACTTGTATTATCTCTATTTGTTTATTTATATTTCCTACTTTATGTTTGTATATAGTCTTTCTCTTATATTATAATAAATTTAATCGAAAAAAATAAATCATACTAATCAGTCAACAAATTTAGTCAAATATTTATCTTAATATTAAACTCCGGCAATTAATATATCAATTATTAAAAAAAAAATTAAGGACGACCGATCTAATAATTGACTGGTTATGATATTTTTATAAATAGCTATCTTCTGTGAGCATATTTGACAATTGTTATTTAATTTTGGAAAAAAAAAATCACGGGTTTTTTGTGACTAAATTTATAAGTATATCAAAATTTGACTAATTTTGATAAAAAAAAAAGTATATCGTTAATAATTACCATGTTCAGATTAAATTCCATTCCTTTTCTTTGCGCAGTCAACCCGCGAACTAACAAATAAAGAAAGTTAAAAAAAAATATTTCTTTGATCGAGATGTTATCTTCTCAACTCGGTGTAAGTCATATTATATTAAAAAAAAATTCTTTCCTGAATTTTGAGTTTTATTGGAGATTTATAGGTTCCGACTGGTTTTGTCTCTTCTTAAAATTTTTTTTGCCTCTCTCTGAATGTTTAATTGATAATCCGGATTAAATTTATAGTTAAAATTAAAATAAATTTATTAAAATATGATTGATAATTACAAGTATTATAAATTACAAGTCAGAGTATTATAAAGTATATGTTAAAGTATTATTTTTATCAAATATCTAATTAGTTAATGAGCTTAAATCTAATTAGCTATTTAAATTCGATTTAATATTTTTTTTGTCTTCCTTGATGAAAATTCTGAATTTGCTCCTGCATTTTAAAGAACTGGTATCGTCCTAGATCAATTCAGAGTATAAAAGTATAAATGACTGGTATTGTAATGGGCTAATTTGCCAGTTGGCGCCACCTGTACAACCTTTATCAAGTATCAAGATTCAAGAATGGCTGTTCGCTTCCCACGCCATCGATTTTAAGATTAAACACAGAGAAAAACACCAGCAATATCAGATCAAATAGTGAAAGGAGAGAGAAGCAAGAGAAACAGATTGATTGATTTCTAGTTCGCGGAGTTGTGAGCAAGAGAGATGACAAATGGAAATATAGGGTTTGATTTTGAATAAATCAAATTCGTTTTAGAAAAATCCACTAATTCGGGACCCTTTAATCAGATTTTTCGATGAGATCCTACGGTGTATGTGCTCATCGAACCCAAACTGAGTTCGATGGGTTCTATAAGCGTCCGATCCTCTTTAAGATCTGTGCGCTGTGCTTTAATGTCCGTCCCTGCTAGTTTTAATATCCGTGTGCACGATCTTAAAGCGGATCGGATTGTGGAACCCGTCCGAATTATTGATGAGATCCTACGGTGTATGTGCTCATCGAACCCAGACCTAGGAGTATTATTTGAGCTTTAAGGTTCGTGCAGAACGTATTTGAACGATTGAGATATTCCAATAAGTCACGCAAAGTTTGAGATATGTCAGAGGATGCGAATTTGGTCCTATGAGCATCCGACTTCCATCCACACCGTCGTTCTCTTTTGGAAAGCTCAAGAATGTCAGGTTTCTGACATTAAACCATTCAGTTACGCGCTTCTTTTCATTCGATAAACCCTGGTTGAGTGATTGACGACCTTCTCTCGAGAATTCATCCGATGGCTGATCCGGTGGCTGATCCGATGGCTGATCCGCCGGAAGAATCTCGAGGCATCAATTGCTTTCGGATGCTGCAGCAGGTTGGCGAAGGCGCCTACGGGTTAGTGACTAATTAACTCAACTTTTTAATTTTATTTATTTTTCCAAAGATTTCTTCGTTTCTTGATTTGATGTGATGCGCCTTCGACAATCAGAAATTCAGAATGATGATTTTTCTTCAAAAATCATAAAATATGATCTATTAACCTGATAATTAGTATGAACTTACACTAATCTATGGGAAAATATCAGAAAAAGACGGTGATTAAGTTTATTTATGCAAGTAGGTGGTTCTATGATCCTAAAGATTGAACTGTCTAGCAAAATATGATCCGATCTTTATTCCAATTATGCTAATTAACAGTGTTGTAAAGCACAGGTGTTGTGGATCAGATCTAGAAGGTGCATTTTTTTATTATTTAACATTGGATATTGTAAGCGGTCTACCCATCTTGAGAAAAGTTTATCAAGCAGTTTTTTCTAATTAAGAACTTCTTAAACTAGTTTTACAGTAAACTAGAAAACACTTTAATTCATAAAAAAATGTTTCGTAGGCCTGAAAGGAAAAACCTTGCTTATCAAGATTGAATCTGGTATTAAGCTTGCTTTTCTTTTACCTGCAGACAAGTCTATATGGCTCAGGATAGGGAAACTGGAGAAATTGTAGCACTAAAGAAGTTTATAACGGTAACTGAAAGAGGAGTATGCACATCTTTGTTTCTTTCATGCATATCTTTACTCGGTGAATCCTATTTAAGGAATTGAAGTCTCAAATTTGGATTATATGCAGTTTGATATTACTTCAATTCGTGAAATCACTATTCTACGGAAGCTAAATCATCAAAATGTTATTCGGCTGAAAGAGATTGTCACTTCTTCAGGTTCATATCACACTCTTGAATTGTTCTTTTTTGTCTTCTGGTACAGTTGATTGATTATCCTTGAATTCAATGAAATAAACCAATTTTGTTCCGTGAAATACCATTATCTTCCAATACACGTCTAAGTTGAGTAATGTGCATACTGATTTGGAGTTTTCTTTTAGTGATTTTGGATAGACCTTCAAGATTGCCTACTGCTGCAAACATAAAAGGATCGCTCCATGAGTCATAGATTTTTAACTGGGAGTAAATGTAATATTTTGAATACTTTATATTTTCAAACTTGCTTTGATTAATGTCGTATGTACGTTTAATTTCCAACTTTTTTCAGGGCCACAAAAGGATAAACATGGTATACCAGGTAATATTTTATCTCATCATAAACTAAAACATTAGTCTTGCTTTTGATTTGGTGATTCAGCATGACTCCTTTGCATTGCTTCAACTACCAGTTGACGGTTACAAGTACAAAGGGAGCATCTACTTGGTTTTTGATTACATGGATCATGACCTTTCTGGCTTGTTAAGGACAGGGATTCGATTCTCCATTCCTCAGATTAAGGTGACATAATTGTATTCTTTTTCCCCTCTTTGAACCTATACCTTCAAATGTTTATCGTTTTCTTTATCTGCTATTTGTTTAACTTTTCCAGTGTTACATGAGGCAACTTCTAACGGGTCTTCAGTATTGCCATGACAACAATGTGCTCCATCGTGATATTAAGAGTTTGTATAATGTCCAATTCTCTTGTCAGTTTTATTTTACCTCTATTCTAGTTTCTTTATATGTTTGTTTCTTGTTGGTTAACTTTAGCTGTTTTGAGCAGGCGCTAACCTTCTAATTGACAACGAGGGGAATTTGAAAGTGGCTGATTTTAGTCTGTCAAGGTTTTCCTTGGGTCAGCCAGAAATCCTAACGAACCGTGTGATATCTCTTTGGTACAGGTAATCGTCTTATTTCAAAATTTTGATTTTGAACTTCAATTTTCTCTTATAAACCAGCATTTCTGGCTGTATCTAATTACCATCTGTTACTTTATAGACCGCCAGAACTTCTACTGGGAAGCCGGGAGTACGGACCTGAAGTTGACATGTGGTCAGTTGGTTGCATTTTTGGTGAATTACTTCTTGGAATGCCTATATTTCCTGGAAAAAATGAGGTAATATTTTGCTATGTCATTTATCATTTTGTTATTTCTAGTCAAGTTGCAGTTCCCACCTTGTGTACCGAAATTTATGAAGGATTTGTACTTTAAAACAACGGGACGTCATTCTACATGAAAATTGATGACTGTAATGCTCTTGAACTAATGCAAGTAACAAAAACTGTTTTGTTGCTTGAATGTAGCTGGATCAGCTGAAAAAGATATTTGAGATATGTGGGACCCCGAATGAGAACAATTGGCCAGGCATTACTCAAATGCCGTTGTACAACGATGCCCTGGATGCCAATGCCATGGTACAACAATATCCCATGAAAAGACGCATTGGAGAGGTGTTTAAGGAGTAAGTAACCACATAACATATGGGTTCATTTTGCATTATTAATCATTGTTAGTATCTGCTTGAACCATTAATTTTTTTCATGTGTGGCAGTTTTGACCATTATGCACTGGATTTGCTTGAGAAGATGCTGACTCTTGATCCTAAACAAGTACTGCCTTGAACCTTTCTTTTTTTTTTTTTTTGTTCTTTTCTGTATAAGGCAGTGATATTATTGCTTTCAATTGGAAATCTTTACATTTTGGCTTTGGATTAGCTTCCTGTCCTTGGCATTTAGTCACTGCGGACTGAGATTTGTGCAATGTGCAAATTTTGTTCAGTACTTTTTTTGCTTGATGTATTGATTTTTAGGTTGGAAGTAATGGAAGAACCACCAGTTGAAATTCTTTTTTAAGTTCATACTAAAATTTCGGAGTTTTAGGGACCTGAATTTGATCTGCATCATAATTTAAAGACAGTTTGTAGTTTTCTTTTATTTAATTTTCTTTTTTTTTTAGTTTTGAAATTTCCTGGTTTTTAATTTTTCGATTTTCTTTATTGCAGAGAATCTCTGATTTAGATGCGCTTGATGCTGAGTATTTTTTTACCGATCTGTTACCCTGCGACCCTAAAAGGTTACCATAACTATCCTTACACAGTTACACCTTATCCCTCACTTATTTATAGAAGAAAACAAAAGAAGAAAATTCCTTGTATATTCTTGCTCTGATACTGCAGCCTTCCAAAGTATGAACCGACACACGAATTTCAGACGAAGAAAAAGCGGCAGATCAGGCTGAGCCACATGCCTCCACGCCCTCCAATAAGGCCTGGCCCAAATCGGCCCAAGCATGTTTCCCGACCTCGCATGGCTGCCAGTGGATCTAGAGGTGCAAGTAGTTCTGGCGGTTATGGCGACAGTGGTCCCAACTATCCGCAGGGTGGCCAGAAAGGGTCTTCAGGTCCTGGTTGTGGACCCGGTAACACGAGAAATCAGTAGTGGTGCTCCTAAATGCTATCTTGAAGTTTTTGTAAGAAGATAGCAATCAACGGTGGCGCTCCTAATTGCTTTTGAAAAATAGATGTTAGCTTTAGTGATTGTACCTTGAAAATAGATCGAACTGATAAAAAATACTAATAGATACCGATGTAAGTGTTGTCAGTGCATTACAGTAGTACATGTTAGGTTAAAATTTGATGTATTTGTTTGAAAAGCATAAATAATAATTGGTATGGAAATTCTTTTTAACTTCTCCGCATTTATGAAACCTTTTCTATATTTTTCGAGCTTTTATTGCTATGAAATATAATGCAAACATCTTTTAGAATTTATTTTCCTAGAATGCATTGGGTCATATTAATAACCTACCACAATGACCTTTTTGACCTTGTTAATAGCAGTAACATAATAAGTGAACGGTTCAGTGGCAAATTAAACATGTTTTACCATTTTCTATACGATGATCTGCCCTGGTTATGAAGGACTAGGTTATATCACTAGTACAAAATGTGTAATCAGTGTCGCCATATAATTGGGATCAGATTTCGTAAAAACCCGAAACCGATAACAATCAAGATTGCATATATCAAAAGGCTTACCTTAATATAGAGTATATCGATATATCTATGTTTAATTTGCCTCATCAAGTGTGTGAATAGACGAGTCAGAAGAATTGCCCTCTTTTGATCAAATGTAGGATTGAGGTGCTTCAGGAACTGCATGTTCCTTTATGCAAAAACCTCCATGCTCTTACCCCCGTCTGTGCAAAAACCAAGTGCCGGTACACCACATGTTAGGGCTTCAAGCGTTGAGTTCCATCCGCAGTGTGTTACAAAGCAACCGACCAAAGGGTGCCGTAATACATCCATTTGGTGACACCACTCCACCACTAAACCATCAGTTGCTGAAGCCAACTTTTCAAAATCAAACCCTTCGATATCTCGGTTATCATTTCTCACAATCCATAGGTATGGCCAGCCGACCTCTTTCATACAGCAGGATATCTCCTCCAGTTGCTGCTTGCTCATCATTGAGTAGGTGCCAAAAGAGATGTACACCACAGATTTTTCTGGTTTTGTGCTGAGCCATTCAAGATAGACTACTTTATTATCTGATTGGATTAAATCTTTGAATTCATCTTCATCTTCCTTGTTAGAAGACAGCATTGGTCCGACACTAATCAGGTCCAGTATTTTCTCCATTGATCTGATTACATCAGACTCTAGTTCGTCGAATGAGTTCACTAAAACCTTGGGTTTCACCCCATCAGCTGATTCCTTCTGTAGTGCTTCAATTGTAAGTTCCAGCATACCAAGCACCTGGTTGTATGGACTGTCTCTGATTTTAAGAGGAGGCAAACATGGGAATTTTATCTCTTCCATTGGATCATTTGCAACTGAGATGATTGTATCCTTATAACCACGAAAAAAGTAGTAGTATATTGCAAGAACCGTTGCCGGTTGTATCCAAAATTGCATGCTTGGGATGCCGTGGGCCTTGGCTACATCAGGGACCCATGTCATGAGGATACTGTAAATGACATGTGTGATGGGTTTGCCGGCTTGTTTCAGCCGGTTGAGAACAGCTGAGAGGCTCTCTGATCCAACAGTTCTTGTTCTGGTCATGTAATCCTTGGGGTCATGTCTTTCTTGAATCCTTCGTCGTACCCGTCAGAGTACTGGACATAATAAATTTGACTGTCGAGAAATTCTTCATCAGGGGAGGAGAGTGAAGACTGAAGAGCACAATTTACGGTGACCCGATACAGTGGTTGAGACCGTGACTCGTGCACCGCTGTAATGCGCCATCTTTCTCGCCAGGTGGCGTGATGGGTTGATGTGGCTCTGTATTGGGTAAATTGCAATTAGGAAATGCTGCTGCGGGCTTTGACGGAAATTCTGTTCCATGGTTTAATTTTTGATTGATTAGAATGAATGAATGAATGAAATGAGGAAGCGGGTGTGTGGTGGGAAGAGTGTTGATAATTTTGGATATTATAGAGACAAATAGATGAGGCATCAAACCCAGAACTTGGAAAGGCTGAGGTTTAAACTTATCTATTTGTTTACACCAGGACTTTGGTAGATTCCTATTCCTATTCCTATTTGTTTAAACCTGGACTCGGTACATTCCTATTTGGTTAAACCAGAATTTGGCATAGCTAAAAGTTTCTAAACTTATCTACTTGTTTAAAGTTTAAACGCTATTCTTCGGCTATTTGCTTGTCTATTTGTAAGTTGCATGTGTACACGGACTTGATTGGTTCCTATTTGTTTGTTTGTTGCTGTCTAGATCATAAATTCATAACGCTAGTTTAGCACAAGCAGTCACATGTCTGGCTCACATTGCAGTACATTAATATTGCAGGAGCCCTTTAATTATGAGAGAAAGAAAGAAATGACATTGGGCCGCCTCCCGGCCCAAGAATTAAAATATGTTGATGTCATTCTTTTGGGGTGCGAAACTTGTCCGAAGCCCTTTGGACCATCTTTGTCCAAAGGGTGATAAGCACCGTATGATTGATGCTAATCGATTCAATATCAATCTCTTTGGATGAAGATGTCCATCCAAAGGGTTTTTAATTAGTTCCTCACCCCTTCTTCTGATGGACGGTGGAGATCGTGCGCAATTGGTTTCAATGAGCAAAATGCTTAATTACTATTCTTAAACAAACAACTAACTTAGGCATGCTTTAATTATGCCTACTAATTAATTAAATTTAAGATGTTCGATGCTTAATTTGTTGAGGGTGAGTTGTGTTCTTCTCGCTCGCTCTCCTTGAAGCTGAAAAACAAAGATAACATAATATATATTAATATACTTAGCTTAGGCCGGTAATGTTGACTAAGTCAAAGATCTGTGTTTTGACTAGTCAAACATGCTAAACCGAATCAGTTAAGATTGTTAGAATTAGTTACTGTTAGATTGTTAGTTAATTTGTTATAGAATTCCAATTGTTGGTTAATTTGTTACGTACAGAACCAATGTACATCATTAATTATAAATAAATAGATGATGTATTTGTAAATAAATGACAATCAAGGAAATACAAAACCATTTATCTTTCTCAAACTCTTATAGAACACATTTCATATATATATATGAGGAGAGATCCACTTAATGTTATGCTAAATGCACCACTTAGACTACTATTTGAAAAATAATCGCAACTAAAAAGCAAATAGATAAGTTTCGAGAAAGTTGACACTCAGGATGTTTACAGAGTTCGGCAAAACAAGATCTACGTCTCTGGAGCGTCGCAACCTCTTCTAGGTGCGTCTTTCTATTACCCAACAAGAAATGTTTACAATTTGTGAACCGGTGAGCACTTACAACGAATGGAAAGTAACATGGCCAACTCAAGAGGAGAACGAAGTCTCTAAGAAAATGTTTGCAAGAGAAATATTCAAAAGCTCACTCTAGTATAATCTAACTCAAAATTAGTAAAGTGAATTTGAGGTTGTTTGAGAGATTTGAAGTTATAAGCTCTCACAATAATGGTAGAACTCAAGCTCACAGAAATTAGATTTTGAAAATTTGGAGCGGCTAAAAGTTGCTTAGGAAAGTAGACCAAAGTTCTATTTATAGAAGCAACTCCAGAAAGAGTTTTTTGACATAAAACGTTACAACGTTTTAATAAATGTTCATAATTTTTTCATTAATTTTGAATTAGGTTTTCTATTATGTAGCTTTCTTCACAAACGTTACCAACGTTTGTCAATCGTTACCAACGATTACTCTCTGGAAATCAACTGATCAAAATAGCTGTTTTGAATTGTTCAAAATGACTAAATTGTTACAACGTTTTCGGGAAACATTATAATGTTTGTGTTGTTTTCAGCCTTTGATTAATTGATTTCTCAGCGCTTTCTCACAGGTCTAAATCGTAATAACGTTTGATAAAAGTTACCAATGTTTGTTCCAGTAAAAAAACAACATTAAAACTACTTTACCAAGTTTATAATTTTACAATTTAATTTCTTAATAAATATCTTGATGATTTATTCGGTTCAACCTATATATATTGCAATTTCAAATATATTCAACATGCATAAATTATTAAATAGAGAAAATCGTAAAATTCAATAATTGTATGTTTTATAAATTAGTCAAATAGACGAAAAAAAGAATTGCTTAAACAACACTCACATCATTTTTTGGTGACACAAAATTACACCATTCATTTTTAAAGTTTTTAAAGTTCCAATAGTCGATCCAACCCGTTCAACATGACCTCCATATTAAAATGTGCTTAAGACCAAATTTTATATTTTTTGAATTTTTAACTATTTATTAAGTATTTTACAAAATCATTGTTTTCAGACCATTGAATTTTTGTACCAATCTTAATAAATAGTACAAAATATTCAAAAAAAAATTAAATTTGATCTACAAGCATATTTTAATATACCCAACATGTTAAATAGTTTGAATCGACTGTTTGAACTTTAAAAATGTAGAGTGTAATTCAGTGTCACAAAAAAAATGGTGAAATTGGATCGCTTCTCTTCATATATTTACATTGGTTATGTTATGTAACCTTATTACGCGTTTCACTCTAATAATTAACGTAGGAAAGTTATCATACTAGTTAAACATTGAAAACTTGAGCAT
The DNA here is from genome assembly GCA_964058825.1 of Carex arenaria. Classification (NCBI taxonomy): domain Eukaryota; kingdom Viridiplantae; phylum Streptophyta; class Magnoliopsida; order Poales; family Cyperaceae; genus Carex; species Carex arenaria. Next base: position 426,262 of record CAXKVW010000326.1, read on the forward strand.
CGTCTTCGTTGTGTCATGATACCATACATTAGCTCCATATTTACACGTTCTATTTAAACAATTAAGAACATATATATTCATAATTATATATTTTTTTAATATAAATTATATTTTTATAAAAATATATATACATTAAAAATTGAAGTTGAATAAATGTACATAAAAATTATCCTTATTATAAAGGATATGTGCTTGTAACGTAACTATTTATTGTTGTACTGTTTTTTTTTTTATTCTGAAAGAAGGCCTTTTGGCTCGCGTTCTATAAAATTATATGCATGCAACGGGTTAGGTATTAATTAACTTGTTGAATTTTCTCTAATTGCACATTTGATTAATTGTATAAATGCACTGTTGAACGTAGTTACATATTGATACGCCCCTTCCCGGATGCAGGCGGGCCGTATAGCTGGACCTTCGGTTTACTGGGCTCGACCTACGTCCGATCTGCAGGCCGAGATGTGTGGGGTGGAGTGCTGTGCTGTGGGCGTGATGTGTGTGTCTGAGGTCTTTAACTCTTCCCTATCATACCTCAGTAAGTGTGTGAAATGTCCAACCCGCAATAAATGAAGCTCAGTGCCTTAAATAGGCCTGGTTGTCCGTACGGGCGATAAGGGCACCGCATGCTGCGGTGGGAATATGCTGAGGCCGAGCTGGGCCCTCTCGGTGCTGGCACCGAGCAAGGCCCAGTTCGGTCTCTTGTCAGGCCGGGATTCGGCCTGTTACTGCTCCTTTCGTTTGGCCTTTGTGTGAGGGCCTGGTGCGAGCAGCTTTCGGCCTGGGCCGTTGATGGTGTGGCGAGGTCAGCTAGGCCTGGACTTTCTTTGTGGCTGCGGCCTGGCCCGGGTTAGGGGTCTAAGGCCGAGCCTACATCATTGTCCGAGGCCTGCTTTGTCATGGGCCATGGGAACAAGGCCCTATCACATATATTCAATTATTGTATATATAAATTCGCATTTTTTATTTTTACAAAATGCACATTTATTTATTGTAGAATGTGATCGTCTTATATATTTAGTTAAACATTTGATTAATTCGCATGGGATATATATATATATCTGTCACTTGCCTTCCACGTTTGTTGAATTTTCTTGTAGTTAGCTACACTATTCTTGGTCGCCAAGTTTTTCATTATGATTGTCACCCAACAAATTAATATTCAAAATTTTCTTCTCCAAACTATTACTTAATTACAAGTGATTTGGCGACCAAATATTATATTGTTGACAAACATGAGACTATTCAAAAGAAAAAAGAAAAATTATGATATATAATAATGGGGGTTGGTTGTGTGACGCCTAGCTGTTATAACTTTTCACCAGCTAATATTTCTAGAACGCGCTGTTAGTCATATATATATATATGCATTACACCAAGGAGGCTTTGGCTTCAAACTAAAACAGATAAATTGCATTTCTAATTACCTAACCGCGTTATATATTTATCCCATGCCTTATAACTTTTCTTGTATTCTTATAATAATAAACTACTATCCGCGAGGATAATTAAAGTGACAATTTTCAAAAGTACACCGACAAAAAAAAATGGTATTTCTGAACATATCGGGTATATCGTATCGGATAATACAACAATATGGCAATTTTCAATTATCAGGTCATATGATACGTTCATACAGGTATCGATACGGCAATAAAGAATCATATATGAAGCATCAGAGTACGTAACATAGTGACATATTTTGTAATTTAGACGGTATCAAATTTTGTCATACCTACACCATGTTCTCTTAGTTATTCATTAACGTTAATTTACGAAATGAGTGATACAGATTAATTTTTTTTATTATATAATTTCAGCGGACTTTTATGAGATCACATTCGCTTAATTAGTATTTAGAATACCATTAAAAAAATTCAAAATTAAAATTGTTAATGTGATCTTAATTAATTTAAAATTAACTACTGTCAAGATTAATTTAAAATTTTAGCGATGACAAGCCTAAAGCGTTATATTATATGTTTTTGTCCATTTCATCTAATTTAATTCTTCCTCTAGGCAGCATAATTAATGCTTAAAATAAATATATTTGACAATTTACTGGCCGGCCGGGCAACATTAATAACCAGTAAAACCAATTAAAGAGATGGTTAAGAGAGAACATAACATAAAATAATATTCCAAAAATATTATTTAACTATAGCAGATTATATATATAGAGAGTAAGGCTACCATGCTTTGCAAATTAAAGTGGGTGTTTTAATTTGCGCTCACATCTCTATTTTCAAAGTTCAAATAGTCGATCCGAATTTCTCAACATGTTCTTCATATTGAAATGTGCTTGGATAGCAAATTTTATATTTTTTTTGAATTTTTTTACTATTTATTAAGCCAATTTGAAAATCTGAAAATCCGGGTGAACAGTAAAAATTTCTGGACCACCGGATCAGTTATTTTCAAAGTGGCTTAATAAATAGTAAAAAAATTCCAAAAAATATAATATTTGGTGTCCAAGCACATTTCAATATGGAGATCATGTTGAGCGGTTTGGATTGACTATTTGAACTTTGAAAATAGAGATATGAGCGCAAATTAAAACACCCACTTTAATTTGCAAAGCATGGTAACCTTACTCTCTCTCTCTCTCTCTATATATATAGAGGTTGGCTAATATCAAATCAGTTGTTTCTGAGGTCCCGTGCAACCAAATTGTTTTTCAATTTTTGAATTTCAAAACGTCAATTCAAACCGTTAGATGTGATCTCTATATTAAAATGTGCTTGGAGACCAAATTATATATTTTTTGGATTTTTTTTTACTATTTATTAAGGCACTTTGAATATCGTTGATCCAACGATGGCTTCTAGTTTTACTGTTTGGTTAAGCCACCGTTGGATGAGCGATTTTCAAAATGCTTGGGTCGAGCTGTAAACGATCTTGCTCGAGTCGAGCTGGGTCTTTAGCTCAGCTTGTTAATTCTGGACCGAACCTAGATTGAGCGAGCTGGATCTAGAATTTCTGAGCTAAAACCTCAATTCAAACTAGTGACGAGCTAGCCTGAGCTAGCTCGCGAGCTGACGAGCTGGCTCACTGGGTCTGGTTGGATTTTATTTTAAGAAGAAAATAAATTTTACAAACATTTTTGGACCGAGCTTGACAGTATAAAATGCACACAAATTTACAAATTAATTGATACCTAGCCGAGCTAGCGAGTAAGCTAGGCCCCAGCTCAAACTCATTAATTCTGGACCGAGCTAGGAGCAAGTTAGCTAGTTAATAGCTCGGTTCAGTAACGAGCGATCCAGATGCGAGTAACGATCGAACCACGAGCTACGAGCTTTTTTTGCCACTCCAAGTTGTGTACTAAATTTCTACCAACATTAAAGTGGATCAATGCGGATATTGAAACCAAGGTCTAAATAGCGATTATCGCGTTATTGTGGAAATGCTAAATAAAAAAATATAGCAAAAGTTATCCTACATAGTTTTTTTTTTAAAATTGTGTTTTATATTTCTACCAATTATTAACATTATCTAAAGTCTCATATAGCGATGAGTAACGCAAAATTGATTAAGGAATTCGAATATTCATATTGAACCAATTCAAAGTACAAATTTTTGTTCAAAATATCCCTAATAATATCATAAACTATTTTCTTTTGCCATTCAGAATAACCTAAGCATCATGCATAAACTATACATCGTTTTTTCTATTAAAAAAAAAAAAAACTAAGCACTAGCTATCTATCGTTTTCTATTTAAAATCAAAAGTAATCCGAATCTTAAAAAAAATAATCCTTAACTAATATTTTCAATTTGGACCTTTAAATAAAAGCCTATGTAATATAACGTACGTTATAGCGCGTAGCATGTAGTGCAAATAGCGGACCGCTACTACTTTTGTAGCAGTAGTAACTGAAATAGCACAATTTTATCCCATAGCTTAGTGTTTAAGATCTGAAAATGCTATAGCACTACTATTGCGCGCTATTTAGAACACTGGTTGAAACAGTGCACACGGATCTTAAAGCAGATCGAACAGATGCGGAACCCTCAGACCCCAAATTGTTCGGTCTCCTGAAAAAGAGCATTATTCAATAAAATTGATTACATAAATACAGTATATCCTTAATTTCTGATTTCATTGGTATTTTATTTTAGTTAAAGTCAGATTTACTTATCTTTTTAAAAGTAAATAAATAAATATAGGATTCAATTAAGTCTCCATCATAATGACCAAAGTCGATGGGACGTTCTGTGGGTGACAGGCGTCTGGAAATCGAATCCTCTGAGATATCTCAAACTTTGCGTGACTTTTTGGAATATCTCAATCGTTTAAATACGTTCTGCACGAATCTCAAAGCTCAAATAAAACTGGCCCCCTACGCTTCCCCAAATAGGCACCGGACACATCGGTCACACAAAAATTGAGATATCTCAGAGGATACAAACTCCAGGCGTTTGGACATTGTGGAGAAAGCGAAATAAAAGACTCTTCTCGAATATGCGACAACCGGTGAATCTCTTGGTGGGGAAGACCATAAGGGAGATCAGGTTTTGGCTAGAAAATGGATGATGCTACTTATTCTTAGTAGCTCTGTAAATAGCTTTTATTGTTTTTCTTTTCTGTATTATATGCTGGAGAAACTCGGAACGGCTCTACTTGGTCTTAGATGATTAGTCTAAGAGGGAGCTACGGATAATGTTGCTGGGGAGTCTCTAGAATATGACATTAGATGTAATTAAACTTTTTCCATTTTTTATAAAAAATTGTTGGCGTTTTCGCTGACCATCAAAAAAATGAACCAAACATACCCTGGAGAAATGGTGAGGATTCTCAATTTAAAATTGTTATCCTGCTAGAAAATTGGGGGCATATATGCATGTTATTGTTGTCTGGCTGAGCTTCAAAACAAAACAAAACGAAACGAAACAGACTGTCAAATAAAAAAAAAAAAAAACTATCATAACATTGATTGAGTTTAGATTTTAGTGATGCACTCTAAAATGCGTCACTACAAACATCACCAAACAAAATATTTGGTTTCTTTAGCCATTACTCCGTAGACCAGGTCTAGTGTAGTCCGTACCTTAGCAATTAAAATCTCTAACTCTGTAGCTGGGCTAAATTGGCCCCACCAGGCAGTGACTCAGTGTCAGCTTTAGAAAAGATAATTTTAAATAAAATAAACAGTAAAAGTTCGGACCTTTTATGCTAAAATAGGGCCCCTTTAATTGAACTGCACATGGAGCATAACCGTACTAAATGTTGCTAACATTGCGGCAGTAAAATATGAATGGTTTTATGAAAATATTTTATGGTAGTATATTTTTTTTTATGGTTAGTAGTTAAAATTACCACTAATAAATATATTGATAAGAAAAAGATATTTACAAAATTCTAAGTTCTATTTTCTCATATAACATAAAAATAAATATTTATATTCGTACTCAATTTTATAATTTATTTTCAATCTCCCTTCACGGTTAGATCCGTTTCTTTGATCGCCGCCGCACTCCGATAACGATCGGATCTAGTCACCATCGTGCTCTGATCGAGATGAAACTGTACACTCCGAGCTCTGATGTTACCGCACTCTAGCTCCAATTGGCTCCTCTCGGTACTAATTTTTTCGATCGACGCCGCACTCCGACGACAACCGGATCTATTCACCACTGCGCTCCGACCAAGATGGAACTCTGTGCTTTGAGCTCCGACAATACCGCACTTTTAGCTTCAGTCGGCTCCAGTTCCTTCCCCTCTCTCCTCCTCCTCTTTGCTCGAGGAGGTATCGAGAAAGAAAAAAAGTGTTGGTAGTATTATTTTTAAAAACTATATATGTATCACTCCGTCAAATTATAAATATCGTAGAATGATCATTGATCACACTTATTCTTTTAACATCATGGATTTTTCCTCCAATTAATCCACTCAATAATATCTGAATTTATTTACATATTCTTGTTTACCAAATTATATATTTTGTTTACTAAAATGACCATAATATATTCTATCAAACTTAATTAATTAAGACCATCAAGAGACATACTCTACTTTAGCCATTAAATATTAATTTTTTGAACATTAAATCATAAACCAGACCGGTACAAAATCCCTACAATTAAAAACCTTGAACTATATGTAGCAACTTGCAAATAATATATACAACCGTGCGCCAAGTGCATCATTGGTAAATTAATTATCCAACTAAGCTGGAAAAAACAAAATTAAATGTTTCTGCCGTGGCCATTCATGCACCTCTCCCTCGCTCCAACTATAAATCCACTCAATTGCTACAACAACAACAACTAATTAATACAAATACAACACGTTCTTTGGAAACAAATTCCTCCAAAGGACCTTCCATTGTTTAATTCACCATTCAAGACATATATACATATAAACTTAGCTTGTTCAATTTTAACAAACCAAGTTTATCAATGGATCAACCACAGCTCCAAAACCAGCAGCATTTCCTGATCGTAACATACCCGGCACAGGGCCACATAAACCCGTCCCGCCACCTAGCTAGAAAACTCGTCAATTCTACCGGGGCACGTGTCACACTTTCCACCGCCATCTCTGGCCATCGAAAAATGTTCACCTCCCTCTCCTTGCCTGATGAAGAATATCACGACGGTCTCATTTATTACCTCCCCTACTCAGACGGGTATGACGAAGGGTTTAAGAAAGATGTGCATGATCCCAACCAGTTCATGACCAGGACGAAGGATTTCGGATCGAGGACTCTTACGGGTGTGATCAATCGGCTAGCAAATGACGGTCGACCCGTCACATGTATCATTTATACACTTCTCATGTCGTGGGTCGCTGATGTAGCGAGAAATCATGGTATCCCTTGCACGCTCTACTGGATACAGCCAGCTACGGTTCTGGCTATATACTACCACTATTTTCATGGTTACAAGTATACAATTACTAGTCAAGCAAATGATGCTATGGCAATGGTGAAATTACCATGTTTGTCACCTCTTAAAATTAGAGATTTACCATCCTTCCTTACCATTACCAACAAAGATGATCCCTATATTGTAGTGTTTAATTTATTTAGTGATACATTTGCAACTCTTGAGAGGGGATTAGTTGCTGGCGAGAAGCCGAAAGTATGGGTTAACTCATTTGATGAACTAGAAGCCGATGCAATCAAATCAGTGGAGAAAGAGCTCGACCTGATGGTGATCGGACCGGTGCTCTCTTCTAACGAAGGAGCCGCTAAGAAATAAAAAGATTTATTCAATACAGACGATGACACTTACCTGAAATGGCTCGACACAAAACCTGAGAAATCTGTCATCTACATCTCCTTCGGCAGCATGTCTAAAACGCTAATAGAGACTGTAATTGGAATTATAAATTCTCATTCTTTATTAAATCTGAGAGTACAAGATACATGGGTATATATAGAGAGGGACTAGAGTGCTAACAGAATTCTAATGACAGTTGTTAACAGACTAACAACTGTCCTAACAACCTCATTAATTCTCTAACTAACTAAATCAGTTACAATTCTATTATGAACTATATCATGTATTACCCTCCCCTCAAGCTGATGGGGATGGAGAAACCGTCAGCTTGGAAGCAAGAAGAAGAAAGCGCGGAGCGGCTAAAGGTTTGGTAAATACATCGGCTAGCTGATCCTTAGTGGAAATGAACCGAATCTGAAGACTCTTATTAGCCACTCTTTCGCGGATGAAATGAAAGTCAATTTCCACGTGCTTAGTCCGAGAATGAAACATGGGGTTAGCAGCCAAAAAGGTAGCCCCAATGTTGTCACACCACAATGTAGGAGAAGAGGCAAGGGGAACCCGTAGTTCAGCTAGCAAAAACTGGAGCCAAATGAGTTCGGAGCAAGTAGTGGCAAGACTACGAAACTCAGATTCGGTGCTTGATCGAGAAACAGTGGCTTGCTTCTTGGAACCCCATGAAATAATGTTCGGACCGAGGTAAATGCAAAAGCCCGAAGTGGATTTCCGATCGTCGAGAGAGCCGGCCCAGTCCGCGTCGCTATATGCATTGAGGGAAAAGGTATGAACCTGTTTGAGAGTGATACCGTGAGAAAGGGTCCCGTTGAGATAGCGTAAAATCCGTTTAACGGCGCCCCAATGAATGTTAGTAGGAGAGTGCATAAATTGGGAAACTTTATTTACGGCAAACGAAATGTCGGGACGGGTCAATGTGGCATATTGTAAAGCTCCCACTATGGTTCGATATAGGTGTGGGTCCTCAAATGGATCTCCATCAAACCTAGAGAGCGACAAGTTAGGGACCATGGGAGATGGACACGGGTTAGCCTCTTCCATTTTTGCTCGGCCTAGGACTTCCTTGAGGTATTTAGTTTGAGACAGATGCAATCCTTGCAAAGTAGGCTGAACCTCAATGCCAAGGAAAAAGTGCAAGGCACCTAAATCCTTGAGAGCAAAGGCCTTCTGAAGCGAAGCAATGAACTTGTGAATTTGATCATTGCTATGACCGGTGACAATGATGTCATCGACATAAATGAGAACAATGAGCAAGTTGCCATGAGATGAGAGGATGAAGAGAGAAGGATCGAATCGAGAGGCTTGAAACCCTTGAGAAATGAGAGCGGAACTCAATGCATGAAACCAAGCATGTGGGCTTTGCTTTAAACCATAAATTGCCTTGGAAAGTAAGCACACATGATTCGGTTTCAAGGGATCAATAAAGCCGGGTGGTTGCTCCATGTACACGGTTTCTTGAAGAGCCCCGTGTAGAAAGGCGTTTTGAACGTCTAGTTGCCGAATAGACCATCCAAAGGAAATCGCAATAGTAAGAACTAAACGAATAGTCGTTGGTCGAACAACGGGACTATACGTTTCGAAATAATCGATGCCCTCTTCTTGATGAAAACCCTTGGCCACCAACCGGGCTTTGTAGCGTTCAATGGAACCATTAGCAAGACGCTTGATTTTGTACACCCATTTGCACCCGACAACATTAAGATCCGGTTGAGAGGGTACCAATGTCCAGGTTTGGTTAGCAATCAGTGCATGAAATTCCTTAGACATGGCATCTTGCCAATGAGCATGAGATTTAGCTTGGTTGAAGGTTTTAGGTTCGGATTCAATGAAGGTGTCGGCAAGAAGAGCCACATGATCTTTGAAGATGCGAGGTTTTCTGGTGTTGTCTCGCGTTCTGGTAGTCATGGGATGAGAAGAATTAGGGATTGGATTTAAACGCACAGGTGTTTGAGGAATGTCAGAGACAATCTCAGGTGCAACAGAGGAGATGGCGCCCTCAGTGGAAGGTTGATTTGAATGAGCTATAGCAGGAGCAGCAGGCCTTGTTGAAGAGGGAGTTGGGCCAGCAGAAGGAATGGCCGGCCTTGGGCTCGAAAATGGGCCAGAAGAGGCCGCTTGCCTGGTAGAAAGAGTAGTAGAGAGGGGGGCCGCAAGAGGTGAGATGGAGGCTGCTGGTGGGCTAGAAGAAGGAAACGGCCCAAGTAGAGAAGGAGAGGTAGACTGAAGGCCTGATTGTTGGGAACCAGCAGGAAGCAGTGCCAAAAAGAGAGAGTGATCTGAGGTTGCTGTGGAATCCGAATTTCCTGAAACAGATAAATCCTTAAACGGAAAAGTCAGCTCATCAAACACAACATGACGGGAAACAAAAACCTTGTTGGTAGCAATGTGAAGGCATTTGTATCTCTTTTGGAAGAGAGAGTATCCGAGAAAGACACAAGGCAAAGATCGTGCTTGAAGTTTGTTGTCATTATACGGGCGTGTATAGGGAAAACACAAACAACCCAAAACCCGTAAAAAGGTATAATCGGGTGCTTTGCCGAAGAGGGTATAGTATGGAGAGGAATCATTGTTAGTAGAGGGTTGGCGGTTGATTAAGTACACCATGCTCGAGAAGATGTCGTCCCAATAACGATTGGGAATGGAGGAATGAGACATAGCCGAGAGGGCCAACTCGACAATATGTCTATGCTTACGTTCCGACACTCCGTTTTGTTGAGGAGTGTAAGGACACGTTTGTTGATGAACAATCGAGGGAAAATGGCGAGAAATGGGTTTGTACTCGGTTCCCCCGTCCGTGCGAAGGATCTTAATGGTTTTGTTGAGCAAATTTTCCACTTGTGATTTAAAAAGGGCAAAAACATGGAACACCTCATCCTTTGTTTTCAAGAAATAAATCCACGTAAAACGGGAAAAATCATCAACAAAAATAAGATAGTAACGAAATCCATTATTACTCAATATGGGAGCGGGACCCCAAACGTCCGAGTACACAACCTCAAGAGGGTTAAGAGAAGTAGAAGAAGAAGGTAAAAATTGTAAACGATGAGATTTAGCCAAGCAACAATTGTGGCATAAATTCATCTTCTTATTAGAACAAGGCAAGGTATGTAATTGTAAAATTTTAAGTGTTGTTGAAGAAGAAGGGTGCCCGAGCCGCATATGCCATACATCAGCCGATGCCTTTTCACCCAAAAACGCACAAGGAGCTGGTACCGGCTGAGAAGAAAATGTGTAAAGGCCCCTAAGAAGGGTGAGATGAAGTAGAACCCTCAAGGTGCGACGCTCCTTTATAACACAAGAGTGAGATGAAAATTCAATAAGTATCGAATTATCATGCAATAATCGGGAAAGACTTAAGAGATTCTTGGTGAAATTCGGCACAACAAGCACATCAGTCAACACAAGAGTATAATGAGAAAAGATCAAGGAAGAAGAACCGATATGACTAATTTTCATACCGGATCCGTTACCAATGTGAAGAGCATCAAACCCGTCATACGGCAGGTAAGAAGACAGATTGTTGATGTCATTCGTCACATGGTGTGTTGCTCCGGAATCGAGATACCATTCAGGACCCGAGGGAGAGAAGGAAGGCTGGGCATTGTGAACTTGGAAGGATGACTGTGCACCATGCTGTAGAGGCTGAGCATTGTGTTGCAAGGGCTGTGCTAAATGTGCTTGGTATTGCGCCATAGAGGAAGTCTGCTGAGAGTCAGTGTAGAGATCATCCTTACGGTACCAGCAGATTCTGGCATTGTGCCCCCGTTTCTCACAAATCTGACAGATTGTGTTTCTGTCTGGGTTGGGAACACCTTCAGGTCTTGGAGCATAATTCGGCCTAGTAGGAATAACAGGCCTTGGAGATGGATTAGAAAATCCAGCAGGTCCAGGAGGCCTAAAGCCTTTGTTTTTGTAGTTATTGCCTGACTTAGAATTGGGAGGCCGGGAGGAAGGTCGGGGACCTGATTTGGGGGTGGTGAAATAGGCAGAGGGAGAAGAGGACTGAGAGAAAGAGATAGAGGAATTGCCACCTATTTGAGTTTGGAGCAAGGATTCATGAGCCATCAGCATTGCTTGAAGCTCGGCAAAAGTGAGTGTCTCTTTTGTGTTGGCAGCAGCTACAATCGAATTGTAATCCGATCCAAGGCCTCCTAGGACATGGAGAATCAGATCTTCCTCAGATACAGGTGATCCGACAAAAGCTAGCTCATCAGCAATTGATCGAATTTTCTGACAGAACTCCGAGCAGCTCATGCCTCCTTTTGTGGTGTTCTAAAGAGATCGTCTCAACTCTGACAGCCGGGCACGAGATGTGGCAGAGTAAGTCTGTTGTAGAAGCTTCCAGAGCTCTGCTGAGGTCTGACAAGAGACTACCTGGCCAAGAATCGTATCAGTCAGTGACGATCGGAGCCATGACAGCAACAGTTGATCTTGTTTGTGCCAGGCGGAAGAGGTGTCAGAGGAAGTCGATGTGTCAGATGAAGTCGATCCCTCTACAAATCGGTACAGATCGTCACCGTATAGCGCAGGAACTATCTGAGACTTCCATGCCAGGTAGTTGCTCCGATGTAGTTTGGTAGCAATTGGTGTGTTGATGATTACTACTGTTGCAGCGGAAGAAGAATGGGTTGTAGTAGAAGGAGGAACATCATTTGAGTTTGGAGAAGAAGGGATAGACATGGCTTTTTGCCTTTTCTTGCTCTGATACCATAAAACGCTAATAGAGACTGTAATTGGAATTATGAATTCTCATTCTTTATTAAATCTGAGAGTACAAGATACATGGGTATATATAGAGAGGGACTAGAGTGCTAACAGAATTCTAATGACAGTTGTTAACAGACTAACAACTGTCCTAACAACCTCATTAATTCTCTAACTAACTAAATCAGTTACAATTCTGTTATGAACTATATCCTGTATTAATTTAATAAAGAATGAGAATTCATAATTCCAATTACAGTCTCTATTAGCGTTTTAATGTCTGCAATGAATAAGCGCCAGATGGAGGAAATCTCGCATGCTTTAAAAGAGGCAAATCGGCCATTTCTTTGGGTGGTAAGAAAAGATAACCGAGAAGAAATCGGTACCAAGCTGGAAGAATTGGTATCGGAGACAGATGGATTGGTAGTAGAGTGGTGCAACCAACTCGAAGTGTTGCAGCATCCTTCGGTCGGTTGTTTCGTGACCCACTGCGGATGGAATTCAACGCTGGAAACCCTAGCATGTGGCGTACCAGCAGTAGGACTCCCGCAATGGACTGACCAAGGGACGAATGCGAGGTTGATGGAAGAATGGGGGATCGGAGTAAGAGCGGAGGTCGGAGAAGACGGGGTGATGGATGGGGAGGAGTTGAAGAGGTGCTTAGAGGCGGTGATGGGAGACGGAGAGCGAGGAGAGAAGATTAGAGAGATGGCGGAGTTTTGGAAGGAGAAAGCTCGAGCGGCGGTGGCTGAAGGCGGGTCGTCGGAGAGGAATCTGCGAGCATTTGTTTCAGGGAATGGAGATGCATGAGAAATAAATGGAGGGGGAATTTTCTTTTTTTTTTTTGAAATATTGATAGAAAAAAGTTCAAATTCTAAATTACTATTCTGATTATAATTAGAATTTATTATACAAATGAAAATAATATAAAATTACTTGTTATACAATTTTGGAACAGAGATCCACGTTCCCTTTATTAATGGAAAAAAAAATGATCTCTAAAGTATGTAATCAATGTCAACATCCTTATCTTTCCAGTACTGAGAGTTTACTGTTACTGATATTAAATTAAGCTGGAATGCTTATACTTTTCAAATCTTTTTGGCCCATTTCCCTTTCATTAATTGTCAATAAAAGAAAACAGAGCCACATGTTATATTTTGAATTGTATCTGGATAAGGGAAAAGTCGAACTACAATAATTGTCAGATTACAATAAGTTCCAGTATGTAGACTCGTAAAATCCACCTAGAATCTGGTAGCTCCTACCAACCTTTCAAAAAAACAAATTCCACCTAGTGTCGTCGCTATGTGATAATAATTCGCTTTTTTTTGACACTGAGTACGTTTTTTTTTTTTTTTGTATGTGCAGAAATTGTTGTCAGCCTTATTTGCGAAAGAATCACTAAAACAAATTTTACTGGTAATATGTTTTCATAATGGGTGATGATAATATGATATTTCATATTAGACTAGTTGACAGAGTTCAAACCAGATTAATTTTAGTTTTATGTTTTGCAATGCAAAAACTGTTCCACTATGAAGAAAATCTTTACCAGGTTAATTTACTACTACTTACGGAAGGAGTTTAACAAGGCGTACTCGGTACAGTATGAGTATACTATAAGCCAATGTTGTAAAATGCGGTTTTGTTCATGCATGCGGAAGGCCAATGCATACCGCATATGCGGAATTTCATGCGGACTCATATATGCGGATTTTAAACTATATATTAATTTATTTCCACTCAAAACATGCAATATATTCTCATTAAAATCATTTAAACAATAAATTCGCACATATGCAGACTAATATGCAGACATATGCAGCTCAATCGCATATATGCAGACCAATATGCGGAAATATACGGAAATATGTGGCCGCATATGCAAAACCTCATATTTGAGACTGCATGAAAATTTTTATGCGGAATTAGACTGAATACGCATATGCGGCCGCATTTTACAACACTTAAGCTATCTAGTTTTTCTCCCTTGTATGAATCCGTGACAGTAAAAACTCCATTGGATTCCACACTTAAGATACCTCAAAGTTAGGGGTGTTCATCGGATCGGTCCGGTTAAAACCGAATTGAACTAAGTAAATCAAACTTATAATTTGTTCAAAAATAGACCGAACCAAACCGATTTAGCATTGTAACCGAACCGAACTAAAGTTTTATTTCGATTTGTTTGATTCAAACCGAAATATATTAATTTTATTATTTAAAGCAATTGTTTTGTAATAAATCAAAATATATTAAGAAATAAACCATATATTACGAAATGAACCCAATATTAAGAAATAAACTTAAGTATAAAAAGCAATTATTTAAGAAATAAACTAGAGCAGTTCGGACCAAAATTATAATATATAAAAATTCGGTCGTTTCGGTTATTTCAATTTTGAAAATTTTCGAATCAAATTGAACCATTTGATCTGAACTAATTCAGTTCGGTTTAAAACCAACTAAACTGGATGTGTTTGGATCGGATTCAAACTCCAATCGTTATATATTTGCATGAATCATAAAAAGACCGCGCACATTTAATATTTTGGCCGAACTGACTTGGATTTCGATCAGACGGTCCAAACTCAAACTCAAACCGTGAGGTAATTTAGAAGATCCGGACTGGACCCCATTTCCCAGCGACTCGCATATCCAAGACTTTCCTTCTTTAACTATGGGAGAAATTCATATATATCTTTAGAGAGGAGGTTTCAATATCTCATGTTTTTTATACCTCATCATATCTCATATTTTATATCTTTATTTTCAAAATTCAAAATGTTGGTCCGAACAGCTCAATATGATATACATACTAAAATATGCATGGGATGAAATTTTATAATTTTTGAAAAAAATGTACTATTTTTTAAGATAGGTACAAAATAACTATTTTTAGACCATTCAAAAACAACGATTTTCTATCCATATTAAAAAAAATAAAAAAATTCCAAAAATTATAAAGTTTCATCTCCAAGGATATTTTAATATGCATATTATGTTGAGCGGTTCAGATAGACAGTTCAGACTTTGAAAATAAAAATATAAAATATGAGATATAAATGGCATAGGTATTTGAACTCTCCTCACCTTTAAAAATCTCGATATACTTACATCTCTCTGAAAATTTATAATATAATATTTACTCTTCTAAAAAAGCAAGAAAACTCTTACTTATCATTCAAAAATTTAAAAATTATATATTGCCCATAAAATTTAAATTAAAGTGATACTTGTGGAGGAAATTTTATTGCAAAGTCATTAAAATAATCTTCAAACTAGTCGTTGGTGAGTTTTTTTTTTTTTTTTTTATCTTTCATTTCATTTGACCATCTTATCCGTCCAAAATAGGGAGTGGGTCCGATAGACATCATATCTAATTCAGTCCGAAATTCGATCAGAACCGTGCGATATACGTCAAAATGCATATGTACTTGATCAACATGAATATTAAAAATGTTCGTGAGCATTTTAATATGGATCGAACGGTTTCAATTAATCGGATGATAACTGGACTGCCGCCGATTCCCCAAAATAGACGGCTCTAGATGGTCCAGAGAAATTTGTATTACTGAGAGGAGCCTAATACCATTTGAGCCCAATCCTTGTCGTAATAATTAATTTAATGCTTAATTGAGATGTTATTGGGTTGGGCCTATTTATTCCTTTAAAACAAAAAAAACTATTTTGGGCCATACGTTTTTGTATGTTCAAACTTGAGAATAAGGATGTCTGTAGCAACTTTTATTCGCTTGAAAATTTTTGCAAAATTTGCTTTTTTTCATAATTATAAATAAACCCAAAAGTGATTGTTGTATGTACACTTTCACAGGAAAATAAATTTAGTTTAGTAAACATCGACAAAACAGAACAATGAGGTATTAGAAAAATAAAATTCACATAAGCAACTAACACAATTAGCAAACCTTAAATATCATGAAAATAATTTAAGAACGCAAGCCAGTTTGAGTTTGACATTAACCTTTTTTTTGGACAAATTTTATTCTATATCCAATTTGAAATACAGGACTTGGCCTTATTGTGAAAAAGCAGTGCAACTAATATTTATTCTTTATAATTCCCAATTATAATTTGAGAGCTTTCTTCAATATTCACACAATGCCTATGAAAGAATAAAATTAATCATCTGAAAATGCAAACAGAAATTAAGAAACAATTAATGTTCCACATATCAATTTATTATCCATCAAGGAATATAATTAAACCAGTCATCCTCCACACTGCATTGCTCACATCCCTGAGATCGCGGCTTTTTAGCGTTCGACCATGACCGTTGCAAAGAGGAAATGCCAATTTGCCGGTATTTCTCTTGCGCAACACAACCGACACTAGAACATGTGGCAACACCTGCTCATTAGTGTCTTCCTCTTCTTTCAACCAATTGCCTTGATATTGCGAATAACATACCCGATATGGGAATTGGAGTGGTGTCAGTGCTGCCATTACTGTAATTCGACGCTCGGGCATGTTGATTAGCAGGATTGGCAATTGTCTCATAGCAGATTGCATCTGCATGAAGGTTAATTTTCAGGCCACACAACTTCTGATTCAAGAAGCTCTTCCATGACATAGAATGTTGTTTTGGGTCTTTTTATTTATTTTTCTTTTTTAATGCTTGTAATGATTTAGTAGTGCAATTTGGGAAGAAGAGATAGGAGTGGCCAGAATTTATAGAGCAGAAAGGTGATGCAATCATGAGGTTGTGGATAAAATTTGAATTGTAGTTGAATGAAATAGAGGAATTTTGGATAATTAAAGTACGAGAAAAAAGGAAAAAATTATAGTATCTCAATCATTCAAATTTCAATGACACAATCCTCAGGCTCTATATATTTCAAACAAGAAGCAAGATTAACTGCCTAATTTAGTAATTAACTCCCTTCTTTATATATGGAAGATATTCATATATACCTTTATAAAATCTCGAAATAACTCCAACTCTAACTACCTTTGACCATGATCACCATTTAGAAAGTCGTGAGTGCACACTGGAAGTAGTTGGCACGTACAAGTCTTTAAACCTAACATATGAAACCTTTACTCTTATCATATCAAGTTTTTATACATAGCATATGAAAAAAAAAAAAAAAAAAAAAAACAGCTACTCAAAATATAACTCAAAAGTATTTTATCATGAATCTCATTTAAAAATGAAAATCAAATACAAGATGTTCGTAGTTATTGAATTCGCAAAATTCCTCACAAATTAAATAAAAATGTATGGGATTGATTGGAAGAAAAATCAAAGAGTGCAAGTCTTTAAAAGATCCAAAGTGCAATTTTATACATATTATATAAAGTCTTTAAACCTACGCGTACAAGTCTTCAAATCTAGTATATCAAGTTTTTACACATAACATATCAACAAGATAAAAAAAATGCAGCACACATATAACTCAATAGTACTTCATTATGAATCTCATTTGAGAGATAAAATTGAGTAAACGCAAAATTTCTAATAAATCGTCGGAAAAATAAACGAGAATGATCGAATGAAAAAAAAGAGTGATTGAAAGAAAATTGTTTTTTTTTTTCTAAAAAAGGAAAATAGCAGTTGAACTCGTTGTGAACAAAATTGCAAACAAATGATATTTTCTGTAGCACATAGCCTCCTATATATCGACGAACAAATCGAACCATCTCAGTGAACCCTTCGTCATTGCACCATTCCCTATTTCTTGCGTGAAAGATGATGACTTGATCAACATGGTAAATATGCTAATTGGAAAATAAATCCGCTGTTATTCAAAAGAATAACATGAACCTGTTATTTTGATCCCAACTGTTAATTTTCGTTGTGAATTGCTTAGTGCTCAGTTTGATTCCTAGGAGTTTCAGATTTACATCTTTTGGTCGATAGTTACTTGTTTTTGGGTATCTTTATTTTCTGGCATGTAATGTAAACGTTTTGTATTTGGTTGGTACCAAGTTTAGGTACCAGCAGTGGCGAGGCCACATTGCCACAGGGGTAGGCATCTGCCTACTCCTGAAATTTTTTTTTGTATTAGAACCGAGTATTTTTTTTAGCTTTGCCTATCCCTAAAATATGGCCTTGCCTAACCCAGAGTCCAAATTGAAGCACATGGAAATACAAAAAATTTGAAACTTTGAACTATAGAATAGTGAGTTCGTGACTGAAGCCCATACGCGAGTGAGAGGATTACGGGCGACGCCAGAGGCAGAGTCGCAGAGGGAATTCCGCACCGACGCCACTCGCCACTAGACGCGATTCCGCCACAAGATGCACCGACACCAGAGGCTAGCAGGGAGACGCTAGTCACCACTCAACAGTGTTGTAAAATACAGTTCATGCGGCTGCAAATGCGGCCGTATATGCTTATACAGTTCAATTCCGCATGAAAATCTTCATGCAATCTCATATATGCAGTTTCGCATAAAAATAGCATATTTCCAGTTTAATTATTTGCATCTGGCATCATGCGATTCTATCACTGAGTGTCAAAAAATTGTTTGTATATGGTTAATTTAGTGAGTTACTTTAAGATCAATGCCCCTGCTTAGACCCAATTCTGATATGCTCCGACCCAATTCACTGAATGATTTTAATATGCTGGAATTCGATGTGATTATTTCTTTTGACATATGACACAAGTTATTTTTAATGAGAATATATTGCATGTTTTGAGTGAAAATAAATTAATATGTAGTTTAAAATCTGCATATATAAGTCTGCATATATACCTTCCATATGTATGAACAAAACCGCATTTTACAACATTGCCACTCAGGCACTCACTAGAGCCAGCCACCTAGCCCGCCATTGTGCTGCCCCGCCTCTGTAGCCTCGCGCCCTCGCTCTGCGCCTTCGGTAAATTGATTGAAACTTAGAAAATTTGGATAAATTTCGGTAAATTCGATAGAAAATTCGGTACTTAGAAAATTGATTGAAATCTTTAATATATTTCTTGTTATTTTTTGAATTGTGTCTTGAATCCGAACCCGAACCCGAAATCGAACCCAAACCCAAAATCGAACCCAAACCCAAATCCGTTAATTTATTCGAATCCGAATTCAATTTTTGCCTACCCCTATCTAAAATTCTAGCCTTGCCACCGGGTACCGGCCAGGCTACTTGTGGTTTCAATATGAAATCGGTGGATTATTCCACTATTATTCAAAAAAAGGGTAAATAACAGTTGAGATCGGTGAAACTTAGTAGGCATGGAAAAATTTTGAACGGTTGAGATCGGAATAACAGTGTTCTGTTTTTCCTTTGGATAACATCAGATTTGTTTCCACTTATTGGAAGAACAGAGTGCTTCCATATATTAATGGCGTCGAGTTTCGGCTCTTTACATCTTCTTCCTTATTGGATGTGGCTTTCTCAAGATAGATTGAATCTGAATTATATTAAGTGTTTCAGGCCACAAGCAACTCTTCTCAAGATAGATGCTAATTAGGATATGAATTGTTTGAGTGTTAATGAGAAATTTCTTCTACTACTTGAAAATGACAAGTTAATTAGAAGCTTGATCAGATTGCATGCATGATATATAAAAGGTTACTCAAGTGCAATTAATTCTTTCATCAAGTTAATTATATTTATTCATGCTAACTTGGCACATCTTTGTTAAACACGTGTCCAGAGCTCCTACTGGATAACTGGAAAGGGGCTGATGAAGCATGGAGTACATTTAAATATGGAGAACATGTTGAGCAGTTCGTATCGGCTATTTGAACTTTGAAAACGAAGATATAGCGTAGAGTACAAACGGATTTTACTCCACGTCTCACCCTAGTCGGACTATATATATATATATATATATATATATATATATATATATATACTAGTATCGTGCCCGTGCGTTGCAACGGAGACATATTCTAAGATTGAATAGAATATGAAGAGATCTTTTTGTTTGACATTCACGCAAAATTAAGAAAAACATACATTTAAATGAATATTAAAGACAAATGGAAAAAAAAATAGAAATTCAAATAATAAATAACAATAAAAGAAATAATAACAAAAAAAACAGATCAAATATAATATAAATTTTTTTTCTTAAAGTATCATTGCTAGTGTAATCATGTTCGTGTAGTCTAACATATATGGAAATGAACAAACAAAATAAGAAAATTAGATTATAATTCCTCAAATTGAAAATATATAATAAAATAATAAAATTAGAAAGGTTAAATTAATATGGTTCATACCTTATTTCATCAATTTGCATAGATACAGTAGCTCTCATAAAAAATATTTTTCCTATTGACACAATGAATATAGCATATCAGAAAAAAAAATTATTTTCTCTACAGATTCGGAAAGATTGAATAATTTTTATTTTCAGTGTTGAAAATATAGAGGAAGAGGAGAATTGAAATAGAGAAAATAAAGAAATAAAAAAATAAATTAATTACAGAAATCAGAGATGGAGAACGCTGTATTGAAACCAAGAATTCTATTATTGAGAGCTAATAATTTTTTTTCTCTTTTCTACCAACTGTGCCCTCAATAAATTTTTCTTTCAATTTTTATTTGAAATTAAATTACAATAATAAATGAAACATTTGATTTGGAATTGTTTCTCCATTCATTTATTATTCTCAATGATATTGTAATTCCTTTGAATTGTAACCTGAAAATTGAGACAAGTCCAAATCTGACTATATGTCTCTTGTCATCTTATTTACAAAAAATATTCAAATGCTTAATAGTACAAATGACATATCTTGTATATATATGAAAATTATAAATAAGAAATACAATTATTTTTTACTTTTATCCATATGATCATGATTACAATATAAACCAAGTTACTTTATCTTATTAATATTTTAGCACAAAATACAATAAACGATTTTTCCAAAATGAAACTATCTATTTTAATTCACAAATGAAATACTTAGAAAATTACGAAATGTTTATTAAATTTTAAATATTAGTCAATGACTCCTCAATTGAAAAAGATCCAAAATTTAACATGTTATATTTGTTTTTATAATTTTAATTGCACATATTGGAACTATCAAACTTTGGCCCTCTTTTTTAATCCAAATAATTTTCGTTGGATCAAATAAAGATGAATTTGTTCTACCAATATTTTTTGACCAATCTCAATGAATTACCCCATCAATTAATTATCAAAAAAAATATTTCTAACTGTTCTAAATTTTAATCAATTTGGAGTTGAGAAATTCTATACTTTCTTATTCCAATATGTAGAATGAGCAACTTGTTATGCAAGTATTATTTAAACTAAAAAAATCTAGGCATGATATTTTCTTTCATAATTGATAACAGAAATTAATTACAAACAAAATAAGAAAGTATTTATAGCATTTCTCATTAGAGATAGCTATAAGGAGATATAAGGCAACAAATCGCTAGAATTCATTCAATTTTAATTGTAACAAACTATATAGCAGTATGGGTAGCGAATATATTTTTAACTAAAGTTAGACTTCTACACATAAAATATATACATTTAATCAAAAGATGACAGATTATGTGATTGAAATGCTGATATTAAATCCAAAATTTTATCTTTCAATCTCAGTCGTTGGCGGATCAAGACAACTAAGTGCATTATATAAGAATATATATATATAGTAAATCTAGGGTGTGACATGCTCACCAAGAGAGTTTGGTGAGCACAACTCCAAAAATACATCGGATCAGCTTCAAATGACGAATCCAAACCGTTGAAATCCATGTACTTCATGAGTGATGCATGTACATGCAAAATTTTGGAAGTTTCGAATTCATTTGCTACGAGGTCAAGCGGTCAAAGTAATGAATCTTTTAATAAGTTATTATATTAGTTGTTTTATATATTCATTTTTCATCATTACTTTGACTGCTTGACCTCATAGCAAATGAATTCGAAACTTCGAAAATTTTGCATATACATGCATCACTCACGAAGTACATGGATTTCAACGGTTTGGATTCGTCATTTGAAGCCGATCCGATGTTTTTTTGGAGTTGTGCTCACCAAACCCTCTTGATGAGCACGTCACACCCTAGATTTACTCATATATATATATATATATATATATATATATATCTCCGTTATATCACTAACTCATATATATAACATATTTAAATTAGCAGCCGAAGCAATGCGAGGCATTTTACTAGTGATCAATAATCAGTGTTGTTCAGCAGGCAAATACAGATACAAAATAGTGTAATCTAAATGGTTCTCAATATTGATATTAAAAGTGGAATTAATAAGTTCAATTTGAAATGGAATTGTATGGATCAGTAGGAATCAACCTAATCGGATCGATCGGAAAGAATAATTTCTTTCAGAAAACTTGTTTTTGTATTAAAAATAGGAAACACGTTGTACAAATTTATATAATATAACATAATATTATCCAATAATATAATAGATACAAATATTTAAAATAATTAAACAAGTTAATTGCCTAATGAATTCTCACATATATAATAAAAAAGTAAAGGAATTACTCATGCTATGCAAGGCAGAAATATGGGCTCTCATACAGTTCAATTATATAAAAAAATTAAAAACAAATTTTAACTTCGATAGAGTGAAATTGTAAATTTCACTTTTAACAAGATTCGAAATAATTATCGCATTATTGCTGAAAAACTAAATAAAAAGTTATTGCGAATAGCATAGCTATAACGAAAGCTATCCTACATAGCGTTTTTTGTTTAAAAAATTATATTTTATATTTCTATTAATTATCAACATTATCTAAAGTCTCATATAGTGATATGCAACACAAAATTGAATAAGGAATTAAAATATTCATATTGAACCATACCAATACAAAGTTCAAATTGCTATTCAAAATATCTCTAATAATATCATAATCTATCTATCTTTTTCCATTCAAATTAATAACCTAAACATCATGGAATAAATTATATATTCATTTATATTAAAAAAAAACTAAATATGATGGCATAAATTATCTATCTTTTTCTATTTAAAAATCAAAAGCAATCCAAACCTTGAAAAAAATTAATCCTTAAAATGAAAATTCGGGTTGGAACTTTAAATAAAAACCTATGTAGCATAGCTTGCGCTATATCACGTAGCGTGTAGCGCAAATAGCGGACTACTATTACCGCTATAGTGGTGGTAGCTGAAATATAACACTTTTATTCCATAGTTTAGCGTTCAAGATCCGAAAAAAACTATAACGCCGCTATTGCATCACTACAACGCGCTATTTAGAACACTGCTTTTACAAAAACAAATGTCAGATAGATGCTCGCTTCCATGTGATGCATGTTACTTTTACAAATGTTCTTGTGATGCATGTTACTCTCTCATTAGCTGTATGCAATTAAATACTAACTTCGTGTCAATAATGCATGATACCCGGCGTTTTTCAAGGCACCAGACAATTTATTCTGCACTACAAAAAGAACCGTTACTCACTTTCTTTGATATCTAAAATTTGAGATAGCTCTTTCAGTCTTCCCCTTCTCTCTTTCCCGATATGTTACTCAATTTCTTTGATATCTAAAATTTGAGATAACTCTTTCCATTATATCGACAACACTGATCACTTTTGTGATTAATCAAATCAAAATCGTTAAATAAACCGGCCGATTGTTTCGATTCAGCTTTGATTTTTTAACAAACTGGTTTGAAAGATGGTGGAGGGTATAGTTAATTTTGTTTTGGAGAAGCTGTCAGATGCTGCTGTTAAGGAGTATCTACTAATACATGGCGTTGGAGAGCAAGTCGAAAAATTGAGTCGTCAGCTCGGTTGGATTCGAGCATTTCTCAAAGATGCCGACATGAAGCAGATTGTAAATGAGAGGGAGAAGTATTGGGTGAAACAGGTCAGAGATATTGCTTACGATATAGAAGATGTAATAGACAATGCCTTATTATTGAAGGTTTCCGAGACTGGGAACCCTTCAAAAGAGCACCCAACAATGTTTGCTCAATTTGTTGAGGCTGTTAAAGGGGCGTGGAGGAAGCGCAAAAGGTACCCGGGTTTACACAATCTTGCTGATGAGATGAATGGGATCCTGGCACAGATTCAGGAGATCAATGAAAGTAGAGTGAAATATGGGAACGGCTCTCTTGGTGAAGGCAGTGGAGAGCGGCTGAGACTACCGATCAGGCCCCCTGTGCTACATCAGATTGATGATCCTGATGTTGTCGGCTTAGATTCTGACAGGGACAACATCCTAAATCAGTTGCTTGACAAAAGCATTCAAAGGCGCTCTATCATCTCAATTGTGGGACCTGGTGGGCTCGGAAAAACAACTCTTGCTCGAAAAGTCTACAATAGGTAAATATGATTATATGAAGCAACTGTGTCAAAAATAGCTTAATAATGTGTGTGTTTATATAATTCAACCTTAGTTTCCTTTTCATCTTATTTATATGAACCATGAGTTATTTTATTCGTTCTGCACAAATTGTGTCCAAATATTAATAAAGCTTCCTATTGAAATAGGATTATCAAATTGAAGTAGAACTAGAGTGTTCTTAATCGATCCAAACAGTTGAATCTCATCTACTTTACTAGTGATGCGTTTACATATAAAAAAATTTAACTTTTGAATTAATTTAATATAAAGTCAGGCAGTCAAAATTAGATGGTTTACAAATTAATTTTAATTCATTATTTTTTTGAACGTTTGTTTACCACTTGACTCTATACAAAATTAATTCAAAAATTAGAAATTTATGCATGTAGACGCAACACTTTTAAGGTAAATGGATTTTCAACGGTTTGAATTCATCATTTGAAACCAATCCGATAGATTTTAGAGTTTAATTCACAAAGAGACTTGTTGAACTAAAGAACACCCTAGTTCTACTCCTGAAATTGTGCAATCCATATTGTTGTTGTTAAACAAAAGACAAGTTAACTTGATTTTTTGTAAGTGTATCTTTAATTATTTTTTTTTAGGGCAAGGTGGCAACATGCCATCTTACGGATTTTCATTGATAATAAAATTATTTACACAAGTGTATCTTTAATTTAAAGGAAAGTCAATTGAAACATTTCCTGAAAAAAAATAGTTTTTGAAGGCAAAACTCCCTGGATACCCTTTAATAGCTTGAAATTTACAGATTTATACTTCAAAAACACTATGTATCATATATGCACCTCAAAAGTTCAGATTCATTAAATTTACCCATTCGTCTTTCAGTATCAATTGATTTTATCCATACACATTATTTTCTATTAGAAATTTACTCTTCTACCCTAATGTCAATCTAATTTTTTTCGAAAATACAATCAATGGTAAATCATGTGAAAGTTTTACAGAGAGTTTTGCTATCTTTTAATTCTGATGATTTTACTTGTTGATACTCTGGTCGAGTTTTACAAAGGAATAAGGAGAAATGCCAAACTAAATTCCTGTATGCAGACTAGATGATTAGATAGCTTAACCTTAAATTCTCTTGTAAATAAAATAAAGTGTGAGAACCAGCCTCTATGATAATATATATGGACAAGTACCAATAATTATAGGAGTAGAGGAATGCTATATGATTCAAACTATCTGTTTTGTTTTCTACAGCAATGAAGTCCAGAGACAATTTGATGTTTGCATATGGGTAGTTATCTCTCAAGAGTTTAATTTCATAGATATTTTGAGAAAGATAATAGAGCAAGTCGAACCTCTCTGTCAAAATGCCAAAGAAGGTGGAGAAGAGTATTTACTTACAAAGCTTTACAAAACTCTTATGGGTGAGAAGTATACTATAGAAGACTATTTACATCCAAACTCTCGTGGCCTTCAAGCTGGTGAAAAGGCACAGCCAAAGAAATACCTTCTAGTCCTAGATGATATCTGGAAAAGAGATCTATGGACTCAAATCGGTCGAGTGCTACCTGATGCTGGGATTGGAAGTAGAGTAATCGTAACTACTAGAATCCAAAACGTTGTTGATAATGCTGAACCATATGAACTTTCATGTTTAGCTGAGGATCCGAGCCTAGAACTTTTGTTTAAAAGGGCTCTGTCAAATCGAGATTTGATAGAAGGGTATCCCGATGAACTCTATGAGGTTGGAAAACAATTTGTTAAAAAATGTGGTGGATTACCCCTTGCATTATTGGTTTTAGGAGGTTTATTATCAAAAAAACCTTCTAATTATATTGCTTGGAGTAAAATGTTGCAAACTATGAACTGGGGTACTGATGGGAGAGAATGTACTGAGATCATGGCCACTAGCTACGATGACTTGCCATTTGTACTCAAATCATGTTTTATGTACTTTGCGGCTTTCCCTGAAGACCATGAAATCGATGCTCACCGATTATTGCGGTTGTGGGTTGCTGAGAGGTTCATACCGGTAGAAGAATCAAGAGCATTAGAGGATACTGCTGAGAGCTTCCTAGAAGATCTAGTGCAAAGGTATTCATACATAATTCAACATTTTATTGCAGATTCCTTAAACTTACCGTTTTATTTTATATTTTTTTAAAAAAGATATCTGATTTTTGTTATAATTTAATTGACTCTTTAAAATTCAACTCATATTCTTGACTAACATTTTTCTTGTAGATTTAGGTACTCTAGTTAGTTTAAAATTTAATATACACTTCATATAATCCAAATTAAGAATTCCATTTAATTAATCTTCTACTTTTAATTTCAATAGAAGCTTGGTTCAAGTATCACAGAGATGTCCTGCTGGTTCCATCACAATTTGCCGTATACATGATCTCCTTCGTGAAATTGCCATTCAAAAGGCAAAGGAGGATAACTTCCTCACAATTTGCTCAAACCCAGACAACTGGAAGAGCAGCGTCAAGGCACGTCGTGTGGCGGTCCATTACTCGGGTTGCGATGAATTGATGAAACATGCAAATCCAAATCTCCGTTCTTTGTTGTGCTTTGAGATGCCAATGCCCAATTGCTCTCGGCAAAGGTTGCTTAAGGTGCTTAGTGACATGGGAAAGAGGGGTTCGGTAATAGATTATGAGTGCTTTAATGGACTGAATCAGTTAAGGTATTGCGAACTTAGTGGTTACCAGAGTAGTAACAATAGAAGATCTTTTGAGTCATTCATACGAGGCCTGAAATTTGTGGAGACCCTTCATTTCCATAAACTTGATGATAAAGACCGACTTGATGACATATGGAATGTGAAAACACTAAGGCATGTGATGGTAAATATGGAGAGTCCTTTAGGACTCCCATCATCTGCCATTTACCTAAGAAATTTGCAAACACTCTGGCATGTGATAAGCAAAGAGCCATGGAATGCACAGTTACCTAAACTACCAAATTTGCGCAATTTAGTTATCCAAGTGGAGAGGTCATTTCCGTGGGATTTAATAGCCAAGTTGCTTGGTACACTAAATCATTTAACCCATCTTAACTTACACGGCTATCAAGTGCCGCAAAACATAGTTGAAATGCAAAGGTTTCCATTTTATCATCATTTACAATCTTTGCTACTGTATGATGGGGCTGGATTCCCCAACGAGTATCCACTTGAGGTTGGCGGGAAGGTTGGCATGTTTCCCATCCACACCACGGAGCTTATACTGAGGAATATCCAGTTCAAGGAAGATCCGCTGCTAGTGCTAGAGAAACTACACTGCCTCAGGGTGCTCCAGTTGTATGATGAAAAAGTGAATCGAAAGATGAGCTGCTCAGCTGGAGGCTTTCAACAGCTACATGAGTTGAAGTTGTCTGGCCTAAATCTAGAAGAATGGAAGATAAAGGAAGGTGCCATGCCCGTACTTACGGTAGTGAGACTATTCTATTGTGACAAACTAACAGTGCCTCTCGGACTTCAGTACATGTCCAACCTAAAAGAATTTGAGGTAAGGCAGTGCAGCGAATTAAAAAAACACAATGCTGAGATCCGCGACATCTGCAAACATGTTCCCCGCCTCTATCTGTAGAGTGTTTTCCTTTAATTTTATTTGGGTTAGTGGTTCGGTCCTTTCTGTCTTGCTATCATTTTTTTCCTTTTAATTTATTTGTATTTGTTGTTTGGTTTTATTCTAGAATTGTTGAATATTACGCTTAAAAAAATGCAACATTTATGCCTCCATCAATTATTTAATCTTTTTTTGGCACTGTGCTGCACATATTCTAAGACAAAAGACTGCACATATTTTTTTGGTAAGTGGGTTGATTTGTTTCGAACTATCGAATTTTTTTTATTTCAATAAGTATAAAATTTTAAATTATACTTCTACAAAAAAAAGTCTCAATTTTAAATTCTAGCTGCCACACAAACATTTTATCAGTTCGAAAAAAATGGAAAAGAAAATATTTATAAAGTACTTAATTGAGCCGTGATCCATCCATTTATGAATATAGTAAGATCCACATGTGAATATAGTAATTAATAAGTAAAAGGAATATAGTAATTAATAAATAAAAAAATTATGGATTTGAGTCATTGACTCCGATTCATAAATGGATGGATCGTTGCCAGTGACTCCAATCTTACTATATTTGTTGCAATATAGGTACTCTTTCTATTTTTGTATATTTGAATTTTATAATTTCTATTGATAAAATTTTTTCCAACAGCCCTATAAATATCCAAATCATTTCAATGAATAAATACAAGACGTCCTTTTAGAAGGGATAACACTTTATTAAACTCCGAATCTATTACTTGAGAATAAACTCTGCTACAGCATAACTCAAAATTTGTATGCACTAGACGCATCTTGATACGGATCAAACGATTCTAACTAAATATTAAACCGAATTTAGACCGATATCCATTGCACCACCTCCGATTCCCGCAAAATAGACAGCTCTAGATGGTTTAGTGAAATTCGTATTGTTGAATGTTGCGTGGAACCAAATACACTTTGAGCCCAATCCTTAATAATTAACTTACTACCCCATAAATATGTTATTGGGTTGGGCCTATTCATTATTTTATTAAATTCTTTTGGGCCATACATTTTTGTATTTATTTGTTCAATGATTTAGAGTTTATGTTCAAAGTTGACAATAAAGAAAGAGTGAGTCTATGGTACTATGCATATTACGGGTTGATCCGTAATATGGGTCAATATTTCCGTTTTCAAAATATTAATAGTTGATCCGAACTGTTAAAAATGATTTCCATATGAATATCTACTTGCAAACCAAATTTTATATTTTTGAGAATTTTTTTACTATTTTTTAAGATAGGTAGAAAATCACTTGATCTAAAAATCTGGACCATCCAAAAACAGTTATTTTCTACCCATCTTAAAAAAAGTAAAAAAATTCTGAAAAATATAAAATTTAGTCTGCAAGTAGATATTCATATGAAAATTATTTTTAACTGTTTAGATTGACCATTAGAATTTTGAAAATGAAAATATTAATTTATATTACGGACTAAATCGTGATATGCATAGTACCAAAGACTCATTCATAAAGAAATCCTCTGGCAACTTCTTGTTTTTTGCTTGAATAAATTTCAATTTTTTCTCTCTGTACATTGGTTAGTTATATGCTCTGATAAGAAAAAATATTTTCCAGCCAAAAAATCAAACTAATGACAATATTATAATTCGGTGGAGAATGTTCAAATAACAAATGGAAAAACAAAATAATTCACAGATACTTTTTGAGATCTGCTTGCTTTTCATAATTAGAAATAAACACAAAGATGCAGTTTACATTTTACAGGAAAAGAAATTTACATTAGTATACATCGACAAAACAGAACAATGAGATATTTAGAACAAAAAAAAAAAAAATCACAGATGCAACTACCAAACCTTAATTTCCATATGCTATGTTTTTTTTTTTTTTTGATAAAAGGCAGCAAAGTGCCCGTTCCAATATATTGAAACATAAGTTAATTTACAATGCAGCATTGTTTTATAATTGCTGTCAACATATAACAGCGTCTAGCAGCAAACAAAACACATAAACGCCAAGCCACCAAAAAATGATAATAGAAAAACTAAGTATGAATACTAAGTATCGATCTATATCAGCCACTGTAAAATAACAAAAAGTAAGATCATTTTGCATCAAATCAAATAGCTGGGGTTCCAGCCTCCCTTCCTGCTTCTGGTGGTTCAAAATTTGAGTCTAACATCATATTGAGGCTAGACTCATCCTCATGGTCTGGCCCTTGATAGATCACCAGTTGAGTATCGGGTCCCACATGCGTAACGGTATCGCACTAATTTCATTTGGCAGCCAGTCCTCCGCTGCAATCCGGATCTTTTTATTCATATTTCCTGCCCAATATTCAAAAACAGATATAATTAGTAAGATAAGATTTCTGATAGATTTGCTTGGACTCGAGCGAAAGCAAATTTCATTCTGATGGCGCCATATTGTCCAACAAACAGCAGCTACAATAACTAAAAAACCTTGTTGTTTATTTTTACTAAGGGTAGTGGAGAACTCAAAAATATCAGCGAGAGAACCCCAAGTTGCCATATAATCTTGTGATCGCCCTAACCAGAACCATATCTTCTGTGCTTGTTGACAATTAAGGAAAAGATGGTTAGAATCTTCATTTTCTGTGCAGAAATGACAAGTCAAAATACCTGTCCATCCTCTTCGAGACAAATTAAGCTTAGTTAATATCCTATTATGAAAAAGAAGCCAAAGAAAGATTCTAATCTTGGGAGGAAGAGGTAGTTCCCAGATGATGGTAAATTTATTTGCATTGCTACCCCTAAAGTTTAATAATTTGTAAATGGATCTAACAGTAAACTTTCCGGACGACTCCCACCTCCAAGCTATGTTATCAACATGATGAGTAAAACTAGAGGAACTAATTATCAGAAGGATATCATTCCAGTCAGTGGATAACATATCAGTCAGTCTTCTTCTAAACCTAATGAGGTCGCCTTGAGAATTAATGACTGCTGCTAGTGATATGTCATTATTAGAGCATATCCTATACAACTGAGGGTACTGAACTGCAAGGGAACATGTACCATGCCAAATGGAATTCCAAAATGAAATGTGAGAATTATGTCCTGGTGAGTAAGTAACACTAATAGAACCTAAAGAGTGAAGTTTCATGATGGTTGACCAAAATGATGAAAGAGGAATTGGAGATACAGAATAGTAATTGCATAAGACTACGGTTTTCCATAAGGCCGAATATTTGTCATTATGAAATTTTCACCACCATTTTAGTAATAACGAGATGTTCATTTCTTGAAAATTTAGTATCCCTAAACCTCCATTTGCTTTTGCTAAACAAGCTTTGGACCATTTGACTAGTGCATACTTCTTCCTACAATTACCCGAGCCTTGCCACAAAAATTTATTTCTAAGAGAATCTAATTTTTTCACTATTTGTTTAGGTGCCCTATAGACTGAAAATGTATATAATGGGACTGCTGAAAGTACCGAATGAACTAGGGTTAGTCGACCACCTAATGATAAAAGTTGTCCTTTCCAACTTTGTAATCTTTTATCTACTTTATCAACTAGGAATTGCCAATCAGCTACTGTTAATTTAGTATCTTTTAATGGAAGCCCTAAGTATTGGAAAGGGAAATGCCCTACCTTACAATGAAACGTGTTAGCAAAGTCCTCACCATTAGTATGAATTGGGAACAGTGCAATTTTCTGTAAATTCATTTTAATACCCAATAAAGCCTCGAAACACATCAGACCCCACCAAGCAGATTCGACATTAACATGATTAGCTTTTAAGAATAATATAGTATCGTCGGCGTAATGGAAATTGGTAATGGATTTTCCTAATAAGCATTGATGTCCTAGTCCTATTATTTTGTCAACCTGTCGACCCTTCTGAAAGATTTTGCATAGCGTATCAGATACTAAAAGAAACAAGAAAGGTGATAATGGGTCACCCTGACGCACACCTCTTTGACAATAGAAGTATTGGGTAAGGTCCCCGTTAAAGTTAAGACAATACTGTGAGCTTGCTAACCAGTCCTTAATCCATCGACACCATTTTGACCCAAAACCTCTACTGGTAAGGACTTCTAGAATATATTCCCAATGAATCTCGTCATATGCCTTTTTGAAATCTACCTTGATCACTACTCCAGGGACATTATTAATTTTACTATGATGGATCAATTCTTGGCTTAACACAACATTATCTAATATGTATCTATCCTTGATAAAAGCTAATTGACTAACATCAATGATTCTACTCATTATTGAACTCCAACGATTTGTTAAAATTTTGGAGATTATTTTAAAGCTACAATTAACTAAACTAATTGGTCGGTATTTACTAATGTGTGTAGCATCCTTTTCCTTCGGAATTAAACATATCACTGACTTATTTATTTTGTGTAAATCTAAAGTATGATGATAATGTTGGATTTAGAGACGTCTAATTACAATAATTAAGTTGGACATGAGTGCATTACGATTATGATATCAAATACTGTCGCAAGATTACATTTATGTAATGATTAAAATATGCCAAATAATGTAATTAATTAAGTCATGGCATTATACGTATTTATATATAAGGTTTTGGATACGAATACATATAGAACAATGTTAATCAATATAATTGTTAATGGATCGATTATAGTTGATTAAAATAATAGCAGTAATAAATATAGGCTAAATAAGGAAATCAGAATTTAGTCTGATTTATTTCGATTTTTCTGGAGGTTCCTGATTTCCAGATCCTTGAAATCCGAAATCAAGATTTCTTGGCAAACTTGTTTTCCAAGTATTAGCCAATTTTCGGCTGCCCTAGGATTAGGGTTTTGCACTGCTATAAAAGGGCTGGGTCTCCATAGCCTTGAACTCATGATCAGATTATCATAATCAGAATAATCTCCAAAGTCTTGCTCCATAAGAGACTAGATATTCTGTCTTCAATTCGTGAGACAGAAACAAGTAAGAGAGAGTTCAAGAGCTTTTGAAAGACTCGCTAGCCAAGTAATTTGTAGGTTGAGTGTGCAAGCAAGTCAATCAAGCCATCTTCATCAATTCCATTGATATTGCTTGAGAGGCAATAGATGGAAGGCCATAAAGATGGAAAGTAAGTAATTTCCGCTGTGCATTAAGTTTAATTTCTTACAAATGAGTAGATCTTGGTTAGGATTTAAAGTAATTAGGAAAACCCACAAAGTAAAACCAACAGATAAAAGTGAGAGCATAAAGATATGAGATCAAGTTTAACTATGTCCCAAAAGGTTTGGTAGAAAAGGAATGAAAAGCCATCGGGACCCGGAGCCCCTTGTGAGGAAGAAGCAAATACTGCTTCCTTTATCTCAATTTCAGTAATTGGAGATTCTATTACTAATCTATCAGTATCTAGTAGCTTATCCTCGGTATCCCAAAAGTTGTCATCTAAATGTGCAAATTTAGTAGTAAATATTAAACCGAATTTATTATTTCCAAAGATGAACGAAGATTTTGAAACTGAGAATGCAAAATTAAAAAGAGAAATTTTATTTTCGCCACAATTACAGATGTCCTTGATCAGAAATCGATCAAAATGCATCATATACAATACCGGTACAATAAAATACCACCACAATTACATATGGATTTATATTTATTAATTAATACTTTTAGCTACTTATGATCATAAAATCAAATAAATATGCTCCATGGGGGCAGTAGAGATAAATTATGCCAAGATCTCAACTGCACCATTGATGAAATCATAGTGGGCGCCAAACAGCTTGAGGGTTCCCTTCTCCACTCCTTCCATTACAAACGGGTATGTCTTGAGATTCTCAAGTGATACCTTCACTGATTCCTGAAATATTTTCATATTATTATCATCATCATCATCATCATCATCATCATCATCATCATCATCATCAAATAACAAAAGATTTTCGTAATTACACTTTCGAATAATCCTGCAGTAATCTAAATGAACACTTATCATGCATGCTGTGAAAATAACTTAAGAATAATACATTAGCACATGCAAATAAAAATGCACTTCAATTATTTAGTAATTGTATTATTTTAAAAGGGATTAGATAATTAACTAATAGTATGTTATTAATAAATGTATATACTACAAATTAATTAACCTTTTCACAAAGGGTACATTGCTCGTCAAAGGGCTTGGAGCCGTGTTCAGCTTGAACCTTTTTTTTAGCAGGGAGGCCTATCTTCACCCAATCCTCAATAAATTCACTGTTTATTTTTTCAAAAAATAACAAGACACAAGATAATTTTGTCAAAATTGAAATACAAAGGGGTATAGAAGTATAATTCAGTACATTACTTATTAATTAATTTACTCATGCATATACATTCTGTTAATTAAGAATCTGGCCCAAAATAGGTGGGTCCGGCCCACGTTATTGCTAGATAAATGGTCCAATAGGTGGGTCCAACTAATGAGGAATCCGTCTGCTAATTGGGCTTGAAGCCTGGAACACCAATCATGTTAGGAAAATAGCATGTATGTAATTTGCTTGTAGACTTACGTGCTGTGGGTTCCATCATATTTGTAGGTCATGAGGCCCTTAATTCCACCACACTTGCTATGTCCAACAACCACTATGTTCTCCACCTACACAATCAAATAATGTTTATCTAGAAACCTTCATACTAAAATTAGTTTTGCCATTTCAATATATATATAGAGAGAGAGAGATGGGCTATAGTGAGTTGCAAAGTAAAAATCTTGTTTTACTTCACTCCAGTATTCTAAATAGCTAGCTATAGCGCCGCTATAGCGGTTTTGGACCTCATAAGCTAAGCTACGGACTAAAACTGCACTAATCGAGCTACGGCCGCTATAGCGGTAATAGCGGTCCGCTATAGTGCGTAACTCGTAGCGGAATAGCGGTCTGCTATGCTACATGGGCTTATTTTTATATATTTTTTAATTTAAATGGGTTTTAAAGTCCAAACCGAAATTAAATTACATGGTCTTTTTTTCTTTAAATTAAAAGGCTATTTCAATAAACAGGAACATTGTGCGTTGGCCTATATCAATTAAATTATTTGTATATGCATTGTGCGTCAAAGAGAAATTGGAAGAAAACCTAGATGCGGAGAAATTTGAAACAAAACCAAATCACTTAATATAATGTTGTGTCTCAGCCTGACTAATTTAAAGAATGGTTAATTTGAATATGTAGTAAAATGATACTTAATATATGATAGTATGTAGGATATTTTGAATAGAAAATGTATCTATAGTTTATGAATTATAGAATTAGAAATATTTTGAATGACAATTTGGACTTTGTATTGGTTCAATATGAATATTAGAACTTCTTAATCAATTTGATTTTTTTGTTACTCTATGAGATTTTACATAGATAATATTTATTATTAGTAGAAATATAAAATATAATTTTTAAAAAGAAAAAAACGCTATGTAGGAAAGCTTTTTCTATAGCTCCGCTATTCGCTATAACTTTTTTTTTCGTCTCCCCGCTATGCCGCTATAATCGCTATTTAGAATCTTGCTTCACTCTCATATCTTCATTTTAAAAGACCAAATAGTCGATCCGAACTGCTCAACAAGATGTCCATATTAAAATGTGCTTGGATACTAAATTTTACATTTTTTGAAATTTTTTTACTATTTTTTAAGATAGATAGAAAACCGTTGTTTTTGATGAGTTGTGCTCACCGGTAATTGATTTCACACGTGTAACAAAATCTAACTAAATTTGGGCCAAATATAAGTTCTATCTTATCTCTTCAACAGTCTGTTTCTAGTGGGGCACTGATCAAGTTATCATGCACTATTCAGTAATGTGTCAAATTATTGAATACTTTCAAAGCGAAAACTTTTTTTCCTTATTCCATTTTATTAATTTGTTGCTAAGCAACCCAACTCAAAGGTCTTACCTTGAGGTGGAGAACAGCGTACTCAATCGCCGCCCCTTGATCGGTATATTTAATCTACATTCATACGTAAAAGGGATATGTTAAAACAGTAAAAAATAAAAGTATAAATCACTAATAAATTGAAATTTATTGAAATGAGACCTTCCATAATTTCCACCAACTTTAAAAAAAATTACCTTGTCAAAAGGAGGGACCATGTTGGCAATGTTGCGTGCCATGAAGGCCTCACCGGGCTGGAACCCGAGCATGATTGAGGGACAAACACGCGAGTCACAGCAGGCAAACAACATAAACTGCATGAGACGTGAAAGTCAGACACATTGCACCATTATTATCGATTATTATTTAAATAAAGCGAGACATAAATATGTATTAGTGTCATGCTTTGTTTTCCTATTTTCCATTGAAAACATGGCAAGTTACGTACAAGTCATGCACACGTATTATATTTGCAAAAGAAATAAAAAAAAAATACGACATACATTAGGCTGGAAGAAATGAGCCACTAATGATAAAATAGCAGTTATTATTTACGCAAAACAAGAGCAAATTCAACCAATTCAGTAGATATATGTGGCAATTAAAGCAAATTATGCGAATTGCAGATTATGTAAATTCTTCTTTGAATAACCCCATGAAAATAACCGGTTAGGATCATCCCTCCATTACTATTTGAATCCTAACATATATTCCCTAATAAATAATATTTATTTTAAATATGCAAGTTGATGCATTATTTCATGGTGTAAAGCGAAATAAGACCTATGTAAAAGATAATAAAAAAAAACTTGATTAACAAAGAGGTAAATCATATTAGTAGTTATATCACTAAAAGTGTTATGTAGATGTTATTTTGGGTGGTGAAAAGGGGCACAGCACAAATGGGAATAAACAAAGCAAAATCCATTTAGATAATCTACCGAATTTAAAAAAAAAATACATATATAAATCATACCTTTGGCCATTGTCCTTCCTTCAGGGGACCAAACAACTCTGGTTTCTTGCTACAAAATTTCGGAAATAAAATAGTTGAATAGTTGATAAATTTTACAAGAAATAGCACTAAAGAATTAAAATGAGAAAGAATACAAAATCTGCTTCAAAAAAAAAAATATATATATATATATTTTATGCAGATATACTTACTCGTACTCCTCGGTCTTGAACTGCTTAAATCTGTTGTTTAATCTCTCCACAGGATCCATCTGATCCAGACAGATTTCACAAAATTAAAATTAAAACAAATCAAATTCAACAAAGATAATTGAAAATTGAAGGATATAAAATCTGGAGAAGTTGATTGCAATGGATCACAGGAAGAAGGGAGAAGAGGTAGAATAGAAACAGAGATAAATTGTTTTTTGAGATGAGGCTCAATTAAAGGAAGATACTGTTTTACAATATCTGTCGAGCAAAAGTTCATAGAGGTGATTTAAATAGTAAGTTATCTGACCTGTTTTACTAATTATCATTCATTGCAGATTATGCTTTTACTCTTAATTTTTAACTAACAAAACAAATTTCATGTACCTCGGTAACAAGAACTCCAAATGCGTCAAGAGATTGTCCAGACCGTCAATAAAAAACATTAATATTACTATTACTAGCTGGAAGTTCAAAAGGAATTCCTTCTTCCAATAAGCTCCCAAATTTGTCTCAAAATATTTGAGTGATCTAACAAGAAATACTCCCTCAAAGCGACCAATGTGTCCTTTTTACAGAGGTAATTAATGTACTCAGATGTCTGAAGCTTTTTATGAGAAACTCAAGGTAAGGGATAGCCGATTTCACTGCTGGTTTTACATACGGGAGCATGCATTATTTGGAAGGAATGGTTTTATCATTGTATTGATCTAAATGAGCCATAGTAAATTGATCAAATTTTGAGGATCTGAGGTTTAGGGTTTTTCTCTTTTAGTACAGTCTAACAATTGGCTTCTCGGATTTCTGGTTCGAAATTTACAAATTGTATCTTAACATTTCATTAATTATTTCTAGTCAATAGATGCTACATGTGCAAAAAAACAAGAGGAAACGGTTAGGCACCTATTTTTTGAATGTGAGACAGCAAAATTAATTCAGACGATTATGATATCAGCTTATCAAATCAGAATGCCTTGTTTCCAACAAGGAACACACCCACTTCTAAACAAGGATTACACAGCAAAGGAGAAGTCTCTCGTTTTGATTGCACATTTTGTTGTATGGAGGGACCGATGTGCAAAGGTGTTTCTCGACTCCAAGAGCATGATACCGGAACTAATGGCACAAATAAGAGAACAATGGCAACTCACCTCAGGCACATACCAGTAAAACAGGGGAGGGAGTGCGGCAATCAGCAGTTTCTCTGTTTCTGTTTTTGTTATTTCAGGATTTTC
This sequence comes from Carex arenaria, assembly GCA_964058825.1. NCBI lineage: Eukaryota > Viridiplantae > Streptophyta > Magnoliopsida > Poales > Cyperaceae > Carex > Carex arenaria. Next base: position 464,320 of record CAXKVW010000326.1, read on the forward strand.
TTTATTTTTCATTTTAGTGGGACGCTCCACTGGAGCTCCTAACTAGGCTTTATTTTTCTTTATTTACATGATTACTTGTTTTGTATCATGACTCATGTAACGAAACAATTATCAATCTAATAAAGGCTTGACCTATGTTTTCTTTTAAAAAAAAACATTTCATTAATTATCGTAGAATTTGTCTTGTCATAAATTTTGTGCAGAAAGCAATTGCTGGCTTGAGTATAAATAAGAAAAAGAACAACACAATTATTGTCTTGTCTTGTCATAAACGAATGGATCTAAATATAGGATTATGTATATCATTTACGATGGAACTCAGAATAATCAGTGAAAAAAGAATAACAAAATATTTACAGCAAAACTGATTTTATGTAATGGTGCTGACTGTTTATGTCAATTATAAATTATCTGGCCCGATTGCTTGAGCAATGCACTCACTTGGTTGAGCATTTATCTATAATATAATAAAATATAAGATATATATTGGATGGCTAATGTTTTATTTTATTAAAGGGTCCCGGTATACCCCGAGCATCTTTCAGATACTATTTTTAAGAATGGAATTTGCGTCTCTTCGTACAATGACTAGTGCCACAGCGGTAAGTCGACTTCTCATATTGTAGTTTATGGATATGTATAGAAGAGATATCAAGAAAATATTATTTACCTTTGAATAAACTCCAATGGCTTCAAGCATTGATCCAGCACGTGCAAAGAAGCCAATGATTTTACCACTAACGGCTGGAAGTTCAAAAGGAACTCCTTCTTGCGTACCGTATGGTCCATAAGTATTCAAATTTGTCTCCAGTTTGAGTGACCTCACTTGCAATGTGTATCCCCAAGTAGCAATGTGGCCGCTTATACGAGTAATGTACTCAATTGGTTGAAATTTTAACTGCAACATTCATAACTAATTAAGATAAAATTTATGGGCTTAATTTTTGTTTTGCCCTTTTAATAAATTTGGACACATATAGAAGATATATCAAGAAATGTACTTTTGTCGAGTGTCCACCCGGTCCGCCCCAACGCTCGGTGCTTTCTACTTTGCCATTACGTTCATAACTTATAGTCAGAGAATCAATTGTACTTCCATGGCAAATATCAATCTGAACAATACGAGCGATGCCAGTTATATCCATATCTTTTTCCGGCACACCAGCACCACTACCACATGGACCAGCCTTATAGATAATCGGCTCTGCAGATAACCACACGTCACCCTTTATGTCCTGCAATTAACCAAATATAAAAACTGCAAACATATATAGATATGTGGATTTGAGTACTTGATGCTCTATATCCATCCAATTAAAATGTATGCAAAAAATAAAAAAATGCATGTAGATCAATATACAACGTTAATGAGCTTAATTTAATTCATGTTGGGACCTTCCAAAATCGCATGGCCAACCTTTTTAATAACCAATTTATCTGGTGCCAATTCTCAGTCAAAATGAAAATGGAATCATGGACATCTTATATTTTAAACAGTGATGTTTTACTCGACAGAGTGTGTAATGATCATACTTCAACATAAACTCCAATAGCTTCAAGCATTGATCCAGCACGTGCAAAGAAACCAATGATTCTACCACCAAAGGCTGGAAGTTCAAAAGGGACTCCTTCTTTTGTTCCATAGGGTCCATAATTGTCCGAGTTCGTCTCCAATTTGAGAGATCTCACTTGCCATGTGTTTCCACAATAAGCAATGTGGCCGCTTACACGAGTAATGTACTCACTAGGTGTAAGATTTATCTGTAAATTCATAAATCATAAGATAAATTTCATGGGCTAAAGTTTAGTATTGGTTATATTATGATTGATGAAAATGTAAATAAGATATACGATGAAAAAATTCTGCACCTTACATGTTTTTCACAGCAGATAGATCAGTTTGTTTAATATAATAAAGTACCCACCACAAAGAATATGAATTAGCATATAAGAAGAATAACAAGTACATATCGGAGGTTAACTTGCTCTTGAAAAATCTAATTTATTCTTTCCAAAAGTATGTAAGCATTTTACTTAATATTGTGCCTCCTCTTTCGAATTTTGAATTGGTCGTCTACAAATACCTTCCTGTTTGTAATTTAATTTGCTATGTCCGACAGGACAAACTGAAACTTGTTTGATGGTTCTGTTTCGATTTTGCTGAATCAAATATTATTTTTGTTCTTTTTTTTTTTTGGTATTCTTAGCTATATACAGAATTAACTTCTTGAAAATCATCTAATTCTTTGAGAGGATGTCTTTTTATCATTAAATATGCAAGAAATTTACCTCTGTCAAGCATCCACCATCTCCGCCCCAGCGCTCAGTGGTTTCCACTTTACCATTACGTTCATAACTTATAGTCAGAGCATGAATTGAATTTCCATGGCGAATACCTATCTTTACAACACGAGTGATGCCAGTAATATCCATATCTTTTGCTGGAGCACCACTTCCACTACCGCATGGTCCGACCTTTTTGATAATCGAGTTTGCCTGTCGATACATAGTTGCTGACTACTTGAGCAGAAAAACAACACGAGTAATGCATAAATAAAAGGAAAAAAAAATAGTATTACTTAAAAATCACATAAATAAAAGGATGCGACTACTTGATATTCTATATGCAACCAAATAAACTGTTAATATGTTTATGCATGCCAAAACAACAGGATGAATCTTATTTGCAATGTGTTTCTCCTAAGAGCAATATGGCCGCGTGTTCTAGTAATGGACTACCTTGGATGAAATTATATATATAAATTAAAAAATTATAAGAAACATTTCATGGACTAAAGTTATATATGTTCTTGCTCATTGTATATTTTTTGCAAATGTATAGAAGAGATATTAAGAAAAGGTAACCTTGCAAATTCAAATTTTACAGAAGTTATAATAGATTTATTACAATAAAGAGCCAACAAAGAACATGAATTACCGAATAATTAAAATAAATGAAAAACAATGGTAGTATTTCAGAAATTATGTCAATGCATAATGTTATTTTAATTGAATAAGTATTCTAAAGCAACACAATTTTTTATCTCCGTTGTTAGGTTCTCTATCGAAACACAAAAAGACTCTCTTGAGTTTCTCTAAATGCCTTCACAAAAATAATATATAATATTTAAACCCCCATGTAAAAGGATCGTACCATTTTTGGCAATGAAGTAGCGGGGAGAAAGGATTGAAATCTTAGCTTAACTTTGTTTCAATGTATTGCTTGGTATGCTTGTTTGCTAGATCACTCTTGTATTTATAGGACAGCTTTCAGTTTTCTTATATATCAACCCAAAAAAAATATATATTTGCAAGAAAAAAATACTTTAGAAGGTGGGCCAATATAAAAAAATCGTTAGCTTTGCTTTATCCACCCGTAATTACGAGCACATGGCAATTGGTTTTATAGATACTTAATGCTTGGCTCTTGAGCCAAAAAAAAGATTTTGGAATCTGTTACAAATATAACAAGTACCAAAAGGTAGATCGCAAAAATAATATTAGACAATATTTTTAAGGAGCCATTCTACAATGTACGTGTTCTTTGATTGCTTTCTTTTCAACGTCCATTTTGTTTACAATCTTTAAAGTGCACGTAAGTTTTTAACATCTATCTTTAAATTTTTTTTAATTCTAAAATTTAGTTAAAGCAACTTCTAATAACTTTTGTCTATAAGTTAAAAAATAGAAATATTCTTTAAATCTACTTTTTTTTTTCCTCCGATTATTTTCATCCATTTTTTCAATGATTTATAATGAATTTTGAGAATCTAAAAGTACAAATGTCTTGTACTTGATTTTCTCTTTCCCAAAAAAAAAAAAAAAAAATCCATAGAGAAGTACTTTTAAGTATATGTGTCGTTGCTTTTTTAGAGTAAAAGCTCGTAAGCGTTGTTAATTCTAAAGCTTTTAAACACCTGTCTACAACCCTTTAAAGTACTCATGCCAAGTCTTTAAATCTCTGTCTATAGTCATTTAAAAGTACTTGTGTAAAGACTTTAAACTTACATGTAATTTATAATGTTCTTTTCTTTTCTTTTTTGTCTCTCAAGTCTTTAAACTTATGTCGACAACCCTTTAAAATACTCGTCTTAAGTATTTGAAATTTTCACGTAACTTATCAGTTTTTTTCTCAATCCTTTAAATCTTTGTTTACACCCTTTAATTGATTAGTTATATAGTTTTTTTGGCTTTAAAAGCCTTTAAACCTCTATCTACCATGATTGTTATTAATATCAAAAATTAAATATAAATTGCCAAACCTGCCCAAGAAAGCTGGTTATTTATAAAAGTTCCCAAATCTGTCAATTATTGGCTAGTTCTTATTTTTATTAGAAACCGGCCAATTATTTGCCGGTTCTTAAATTTTTTTTTTTTTTTGAGAAAGTTATATTAATTGTGGAGTTTATATTAAGACTAATTTTTTTATATTATTTGTTGTGCATGCATTGACTAATTAGTAAATGTCAAGCTTCGAGAATATCCAATAGGTAATAAATGACTTCATTTAAGTTTCGAGAATGTCTGGTACTATATAATTTTATTTATTAGAAAGCTGCCAATTTTTATATTTAATTTATTTGAAATTAATGTTATATTACAGAGACTACCGAGGAAATATACTCTTCAAAATTTTCTTTTATTTTTAAGTCATTTTGCGTCATTTTTCATAAATCATAAAAAATAGTAAAAAAAAAATTCAAAAATAGCAAAAATTGATATTCTACAAGTTTATTATATAACCAATTTGCTGAGGTACTTAGATTGAAAAATAGGAATGAAAATTTTAATTGGAAACTTGAACTCAAGTTTCGAAGCTCTTCTCTTTTTTCGACAATTCTGAATATTGAAAAATATCGTAGCTATGACTGACGCATGGGTATTTTCACAAGCTTGTTAAAAATCATCATTTGCTGAAATCGGACACTCAAGCGCCATTTTATGGCCTTTTAAAGTTTCGTCATCGTTTTACACCTTGTCAGTGTAGATATCCGTGTAGAAAGACTATTTCTACATGGTTTTTTAATAAATATCCGTGTAGGAAGACTATTTCTACACGGATTTTTATTAAAAAACTGTATAGCTCTCGTGTTGTGAGATGTACTTTGTGAGGTTTTCCACATGGTTCTTTATTAAAAATCGAATAATTATCCATGTGTAAATGGTGGACATTCCTACACCCCATTATTGCACATGTTTTCAAATCCATATAGCTCCTTCAGTTAAAGTCCGTATACAAACTGTATTTTTGTAGTAGTGATAGTGATGTTACATTCTACAAGAAAGGACAATTTCCTAAATGTTCTAAATGTTTAACTCATTGCCCCTCAAGTTGATTGATACTACTTACTGATCGATAATAATTTCAATCACAACTCTGACTAAATGATCACATGATACAATTCCTAAATGTACGTGTCAATTGCATCCTACACATTAGGTACAACATATGAAGCATAGAAGTAAATTAGGTTTAAGATTGAGACATAACCAGCTATTCCTGATGTTTGTACACAGGTTTGGAGCCCGCATGATGGTGAACCTGTTGAATGCAACAAATTATTTCTATCTTCATAACCAGCTGGCAAGATGTCTGTTTCCCATTTCATCGGACGGCTTGTAGCTGAGGTGCAGGGGAGGTAGTTAGTATCTTTCAGGCCAGCTGTGTTCTAGCGTTTTGTTTTCTTTCGCTGAATGGTTTAGGAGAGCTCCATTTTTTTTTCGCTTAGATACGGTGCTATAAGCCATAAACTCAATAGATAAAGATTTCTCATAAACCGTGTCCATGACTGAGAGCAGCGTGAAGCGCATGATTTTAATTCAGATGGGATCAGTCTGATAACCGGGACCACTAGTCAGGTTTAATGAGAGAGATATGAGGCGCTAGAATTTTGCTCTTTGATTGACCAATAGAAGCGGACAGCCCCATGCTGCAGCCCGATTTCTCATTTCAATTTGGCTTGGGCCTTTAATTATTTCTTTATTCAATTTGATTTAAGCCGAGCCCAACTAATTTGACTTTTGCTCTTTTACTTTAGTGAGCAGCTTACATAAATTCCGATTCAAAACCGTACGTGAGCTACCTTTTTATTATTTTTTTTGTGATTAAATGGATGTACTCAGTTCTCCATTTTAATCTTCAAAGGACGCCTCCATTTCTCGTCATTTTTTAATAAAATCCCGATATTAAAGGTCTCCAAGTTTGTGCACCCTTTAACAACCTCCAACTTCTTTATACATTTTATCTCGACATTTTAGGGTACAACACAAACATATAGCGAAAAGCATTTCTAACGGAAATTAGCGAAAAGCAAATCCAAAGTAGTCATTTTCCCAATTTATTTACCGCAAACATGTTTTGAAGTCATTTTAGCAGGTTTTGGAGAAAACTGTATACTTAGGCCAAAAACAGAGCAAAAGTGTCCAATTTAGACGATTATTAAAAATGACCTTAAATTTGGACACTACATGGCATATGCAACGATCTACATGTAATACCCTGAAAAATTAAGCACTTATTATTTATGTTAACAAAGCTTTTGCATAAAATAATAAATATTATAATTATTTTTGGTAACATATTTTACATAAAAATAATAAAGATTATAATTATTTACTGTTTGAAAACCGTCGATAATTCTGAACCCTTTCCTTTTTATTTTAAAATCCAAACTCTGCTAATTCGCTCCCTTTAATTTTTCTGCCGCCTCTTCGTCTGTTTTGTCGCAAACCGTTTCACATCTCCATAGTTTAATTGAAAATATATATAAACAATAAAATCATGTGAAAAATCAAAGGGACTTTTGCAATTCCTGCCGCATCACATATTTACATGCCTCTTCTCATTTCTTCACAGCCACCAATGAAGCTACCCAAATCATCATCTTTTGTTTTGAAGTTTTTGCATTAAGGTACGTTAAAATTTCTATTACTCTGTTGCATAAGTTGAATAGATTAGGAGAAGATAATTTGATCTTATTGGCTAGAACTAATTTCGTTCTTAAATTGTATGAATTCATGAATAATTAAGTGTTTCCTTAATAAAAATGTGAAAACTTAGATTACAAATAATAATTACTTTAGTCATATTATAATTTGAAATTTAATTTATTATGAGAGTTTATTTAAATTATAATCTGAATATTTATTTCTTTTGTGATATTATAATCTGAAATATTTTTTATTTATAATAATTTTGTTAGTTTTAAAAACAATTCTGAAACTATTCTCTCGATTATTTTTCATTCAATTACAATCATATAGGTTGCCATATAATGTGCTCCTTTTATCAAGTAACCTAGATTATCTGATTTCAAAATAGAAATTGTTCATACTCACTAATATTTAATTCTATTTTTGTAGATTTTCAAAACTATTAATTGTTCAGCAAATATTATATACTAATTCATTCTATATTTAATTGGGTATTCTTTTTATTACATCCAGACAAAACTTCCGGTTATGATGAGAATTAAGGTAACTGAAACAAAATAATTTATTTTATATTATTTTAATTCTTTCATTATCGTGATACTAAAACAGATTAGATACCAAAATATTTTAGGTCGAGAATAACATTGTCAGAGTTTTTAATAAAGGAAATATATATATAACATTTAACATGTGAGACGATTTAATCGAAATAGTCAAATCAAGGTCATTGTTAGTAAACTAGAATGAATGGACATAAATAAAAAATTGAATTCAAATATCATTAATTAAATGAATGCTTATGTTTTAGATTTGAGGTTTAAACGACATGAGAAACAAACAAGGAATCTACTACAGTAAACAGGTACGGGTTTCCTGGAAATTGTCAAATTGTTACTTACCGTTTTGTATGCAGTTTATTTATTTATTGACTTATGGAATTGTGCATGTTGAATCGAACGACCCATTTGGCTTGTTTAGAAATTAATAGGATTATTTCATATTAATCATGAGACTTGTAAGTAGGATGTGTTAAGCATGACGTTGTGTTGTGTTAAATGAGACGAACGAAAAATGTAACGAATGAGTTAAAGGAAAGGAGTCAACATGCGTTGTACGTATGTTGGAATGTATACATTGGGTCTGGGTTCGACTAGACCCCTCGTTAACGTGACTGTAGGCGAAAGCGGTCATGTCACGGATGTGATTGGAGGCGGAAGCGGTCCTGTCACGGATGTGATTGCAGGCTGATGCGGTCCTGTCACGTACGCGATTGCAGGCGGAAGTGGTCCTATCACCGCCAAGACCTAGCAGCATATGAATTCACCGCCTAGTGAGGCACACTAAATGGATTAACGGAATTTCGAAAGAGAATTACATAAGTGTGTGTTTGTGTGTGTGTGTGTGTGTGAGAGAGAGATTTAAATTGAATTTAGTAAGATTGCATTTCAAGGATATAATTTTAATATCCTGTTGGTATACATAAGTGAATTTGACAAACTCCGGGACTGGAACTAAATCCTGTACTGAGAGACTGTTCGATCTCTCACCCGTTCCACTTTTATGTGGGCTCCAGGAAATAATGAAGCCGACAGAGAGCACGAATAGGGGAGATACGTATCAGGAAGTCAACACGTAGATGATTCAAGTATCTTTTTAAATTTATTTAGTTAAACTTTCAATTCCCTTTAAAAGTAGTCGTTAAATAACTGGTTACTAAGATTTGTAGCTAACTCCGTTTTGTTATTTTGTTTTCCTTTCTGTTGGCGACGTAGGTTGACGGGCCAAGGAAATGTGTGAAGATGCTTATATAATCATGCTCCAGATAGTAAAAATCTGAGGTGTGACACTACATGAAAGGCAGATCGACAGAAATGGCAAAATTCTGAAGAAATACACTAAATCCGAAGATCTTGCGAGTTACACCTATGCCGCACGTGGCATAGCCTAGTGGCCGCACAATCTACTTACTCAATCCGTGGACTGCATTTTGTTGGTCCCAAAAACACTTAGGGGGTGAATAGGGTTTTTTTTTTACTTTTTAACTAAATTACAAGTCCCTAACGTGTCTTATAGTTAATATTGGCAGAAACTATGATAACTTGGCCCTAGAATACAATATATAATAATAAATTAAAGATTAGAGTTTAGAGACACTTGACACAAGAGTTGTTTACGGAGTTTGGCAATAACGCCTACGTCTCCAGGGCTCGCGACCTTCGAGATGGGTCACCTTTCTCAACCCAATGAGAAAGGTTGTACTAGTTAGAACTGGTGACCCCTTACACCTTCTGAGTATCACATAGCCCAGAGCACGGAATTGCAGCGAGCGCTACAGCTTCGCAAGTAAACAAGGTGAGCACAAAGGCTCGAAAGTAGAAAAGATTGATCACGCAGTATCACTCTAAGAGTTGTATTTATTGAAAAAGCTTGAGATTGATTGAGAATATTGAAGTTGAGGTACACAAGCTATAACAGCTTTTTCTAGATCTGAGAATTCGAAATATTGAAGTTTGTGGTGGCTAGAGTGATAGTCCAAACCTAGACCATGCTTCTATCTATAGAGGGCTAATAATATGGAAGTAATTTGGCCCTACTGTTATAATGGTTCCATTACCATTATAACGATTGGTCTACTTATGCTAGGTTTGTGCGCCATTATCCTCAACGGTAGACGTATGACGGTAGCCATCATGGTACGTTATGTAAATCCTGTCGTTGGATGACGGTCCAATCCGAATTTTACCGTCACTAATCGGTAGTGTAATTTATTTATTTTGTTGCAACGGTTCCTGAACCGTTTCAACGGTATACCTTACTTAATTCATTCTCAAGCTTATTTTACCAATATTACAGATTTGATGTCCTTAATCTTGAGATGGTCTTCTGATGTCCAAAGCCTTACACTTTATGACCACATCCTTGATATTGATAGCAGTTTAATATTTCATCATTGGTGTGTAATTCTTTGATCTTCCATTGTTATGAACCTGTATATTATCTCAAGATATGCAAACTGTAAAATTCAATTTATATATGTTTTACAAATCTAATCAAACAGATAAGTAGTTTAGACACAATCCAACACTTTTTGCGTTAGATCAACAGATTGCAGCCATTGGATGAAAGCTTCTAGAAGGTCCGAACTCCAAAATGATTCTATCGCTTCTAGAAAGAGTGTGCTCCAAGGAAGCTATTTTTGGTATGTCTATTCTTGCACTCCAAGCATGTTAGATCATGGGTGGGTCCCATGATCGCCCATGATCTCCATTACTCCCACTACTTTAGGAAATATTATACATACCCCCTCTTGTATGAGCCAAGTGTGAGTGTTTACCTTTTATTTAGTCATGTACTTTAGCCACAATTCCTCACCGATTAGGATAGCTAGGCAAGGTTGGAGTTCTAGGGAGAGAGGCGAAGTCCTTTGTGATCAAGGCAAAGATGTAACATCTAAGGAGGCGAGATTCTTCTTCTTCAAGAGAGTTGTAATATTTCTTTCTTTATTTATCTTTCTTTTTGCCATGGCTCCAATGAGCTAAATCTCTCATCTCCAGGGTGAGAGTTGAACTATGAGACGTTTAATAATATTTTGATATTTTGTTTATATTCTGTTATGTGAATTTTTATTGCACTTTAATCTCTATATTTTATTCAAGCATATATAGTTCCATCTACTATATGCTAATAATCATCTACATACCAATAAGGAAAATCCGTTGGATCCATGTGTGAGAATGATGATGATACCAAAACATATAGCGAAAATCACTATCTTTTATGATGAAAAATGGCAAAAAGTGAATGCAAAGTAATCATTTTTCCGATTTATTTACCGCACACTTGTTTTTGAGTCATTTTGGCAGGTTTTGGAGCACGATGGTCCACCCCAGTTGATATCATGGGGAGCACGATCCTCAAAGCATGCTGAACCACTCGATGAAGGTGCTAAAATAAAGTTCAAAGGAAAAGCATAGATCTTGATGCTGCAAGCTAATCCAAAGGCCGATATTCAAATCAAAAGCAACGGATCCCGACAGTAGGGCCTCACGGAAGAGGAGGGTGTCCGATGCCCATCGGACCAGAGTCTGTTCGATGGGTGTCCGATACCGTCCAATTCACTTCAAGATCTGTGCGTATCACTTTAATATCCGTGCTATTTTCTTTAATATACGTGCGCACAGATCTTGAAGTAGATCGGACGGTATTGAACACCCATCGAACACTGTTCTGGTCCGATGGGCATCGGACACCCCCCTCTCTCCGGACCTCACATGTTATTAAACTAACGAGCTGCTCCTGCACGGATATTGACACATCGTCTGTCAAAGCCCAAAGCCAGTACCAAATAATAAATAACAAAAAACCAAAACCCAGTAAGCCCAAAGCTTAAATCCAAATACATGCATGGTGCTAATCTCAAATCCCAGATGGAAGCCTAGCACACATCTCAAAGCCCATTTACCTAATCTCAAAGCCCAGTCCATGATCCAATGGCAATGTGGTTATTACCTGATCATTTTCATGTTTGACTTTGTTGATTAAATTTCAATTTCCACGAGGGGTATGTAATTCATATTAATTGTTCCTATATAATAGCAATTGATATCTTCATATTGTGCTTATAATTTTCAATAGCAATTGATATTTGCAAGTGTCTTGCATCTACCTTTTCTTATTATTAACTAATACCAAATTATAATTGTAGTATGCACTGAAGACCCCATCTTACTCCATGGAGCAGATCGATGATATCAGAAGTATGTGGGCAAGATGGTTTCTATTAGAATTTTGTAACGAACAATTTGAATTTGTATAATTTAGTGTACATGAATTTCTAATAGTTATGTTTTGGAATTCTCAGGATTTTAAATGGCTTGCCGGTTTTTGAAGTTCTCTGTTTTGCTATCTAAGAAATTTAATACTGACTAGCAAAACTGGAGGCTAGGCAAAAAAAAAAAACAATTATACACATATATTTAACTAAAGTCCGTGTAGGAAAAGGTAACCATGAAATAATAATATACTAGAACCTTCCTACACGGATAATTTGATAAAAGTCCGTGTAGAATTATTTCCTACATGGATATTTATCAAATAATCCTTGTACGAAGCTATTCGTACACGGATTATATTCTAAATATCCGTGTATGATGGTTAAGTGAGCTACACGGATATTTATCTAAAGGTCCGTGTAGAAAGAGGAATCCTACACGGATATTTGATAAATATCCGTGTAACTCGGTTATATGGAGAGTGACAGTGGGAGGTGTTCGTACACGGCTGTTTATTAAATAATCCGTGTAGGATTCGTTATAATCGTACACGGATAAATATCCTTGTGTAATTATTTATTCATTCCTACACTCTCAAATCCTACACAGCAGAAAATCTGTGTAGCTCCCTCATTTATGTCCATGTGCAATTTCTTTTTCTGTAGTAGTGAAATGTTTTTATTTTATATTAAAATTCATATGATGCGCTTAAGATGGGCGGGCAAGCGCTTCCCAATGGGAGGGATCCAAAGAATTTTAGATATATATATTTTTCATATCTGGACTTTGTGATTCTGACCGGAGAATTTCAGTAATCACCGGCATCTGCCAGAAACTACTACTGCTTGTCACAAGATCAAGAAAATTGAGATTAATGTAAACGATCAAATATATATATAGTCTCCAAAGTTGGGCCAATTCCCAATTTTAAAACAAAAAGTTTGACTGCAAATTGATAATTTCTATCAATTTCATAATTTCCTCTTACATGACTAAAGAATTGTTTTGAATATTTAAAATTAGAAAAATTATCCCCAATTTTACTTGTAAGCAAATTAAGAAAAAATTTCTGTATGTCAATCTTTTTTGCACAACTACAAAAACACTAAGCATACACATCATATTATATATGATTGCTAACAATTCCCCCTAAATCTATCTACAAAGCAATAAAACACTATTCTGAAAATTTACTCCAACAATTATACACAAGTCTTTATAAAAAACTCTGTATTAACGTTCGACCAAGTTTCCAGAATAGTGTTTTCTTGCTCTCGACACCGATCATATTGTAAAACAGCGTACAATTGGACCTGATTGTAAACGGTTCTTTATAGTATACTTAACAAAGCGGGAGGTGTATTGAAAATCTTTTATGAATGCTTCAACAATTGTACATCATTTTACTATATAATTCGTGTGTCATGGAATAAATACAAACTTTTTCACATCATCGATCTGTATCTCTCATTTCTAAAGCATCTCTTCCCAGTAGGTTGTACATATATTCCTTTGAGAAATCTTTCTGATCTAAATAGGCAAGTTAAAGCGAGGGATAACGCAAGAGCGCGATATCTTCACCGAGGAGGTGATCTCCAACAAAGAAACTTCAATTGGAAGTATCTTGGTGCTCCGATGTCTGATTTCTGCATTCAACCACTTTTTGGAAATTTTGTGAGGATATCTAAAATAATTATATCATAAAGTGGTAACTGGTTTTTTCAACCCCAAAAAACAAAGAGCAAGTCTCAAAACTTGAGTTAAAGTTTCGGATTAAGATTTTCTCTTTCTAATTTTCAATTTGTTTGAAGTCTCACATCTAGGGATTTGATGTTGTATTTTCATTTTTTTTATGTTGGAATATTGTTATTCACGTAAGTAATAATATATGATAGAATTGTAAATGTTGTTTATATTGGTAAATTTAGTGTTTTTGGTATGTGATGTGTTTAAATTCATTGTTTTCCTCACTGCTCTTTCCTGTCGTGCGGCATGGGTATGCTACATGTGGAATAGTCCCCCGTCTTCTTAATCTTTCTCGATTCTCGTGTCCTTTCCTAATCTGCACCTACTCGAGCTTGGTTGTACTCTTTCTAAATAGTAAATATTCTTTGGACTCTATAAGAAAAATTAAAAAGTAAGGTACGTAAAAGATAAGAGTTCATGGTTGCCTCCCATGCAGTGCTTTGTTTGGAGTCTTTAGCTTGACTTTTCCCCTTCTTTTGTGATTAAATGATTTGCGGCAATCGTCATCTTAGGATTTCAGTCTAGTGAGTCCCCTCGAGATCATGGATAATTAATCTATGGCTCTTTTTAAGAATTGCCTCGAGGGATCCTTGCTGGGTATCGGCTTACGTAGCTCGTCATGTATCATCTTAATTTCTTCTATTGGATTAGCGGGTTGGCCTCCTCTCATGCTTACATTGGCGGGTTTGATAATATGGAAGGCTAGAACGGTTTGATCGATGTCGTGTCGTGTTTTAGAGTCGTCGCTTTCGATCATGCTTGGACTATAGAAACCTTCGTCAGATAGAAGTTCGCCAAAAGTATGGAGGGGTTGATATGGTTTTTCCTCATCACTATCTCAAATATCCATATATATGATTGTCACTCGCTAGCTTGTCCGTTATGGTGCCTTCATCCAAAATGCATACTCGGTTGTCTTTGACCGGATATTTCATAGAAGTCTTCATATCAAATTAAGACAACTTTGTCGTTACCTATACTCAATGATATCTTCCCGTTCTTCACGTCCATTAATGCGCCACAGGTGGATCTTTAAGAAGCTGAATACCTATAATAGCTTTAGGAGCAGGTTTAGCAGTCTCCCCCACTGGTGCTCCGATAGAGTAATTATACTAAATATTGATATGATAAAAATATTTTTCTTCTTCAGTATTTGATGAACAATTAACTCTGCATTTTCTTATTTCTTTCAATCTAAAACATATAAACTTAGTTTCAATTCTCTTTGTCATTATATAGATGTGGGAGAAGTTTAATTAACAAAAACAAACTCAGTTGGAGATGCTTTAGCTTGGGCATTCTTACATTCTGATCGGAACTAAGAAGTACCTAATTTTAATTCAACTCAATAGAAATGACTTTAAAAGAAACACATTACAATTGAAAATTTCTTATTTGAAAGAATATTTTGACCGCTACTGCCAGGTTCTCAAAAAAAAAAAAATATATTTTGACCGACAAGAATTCATTTGGCAAAAAAAAAAAACAGAGAGAAAATCGGAATTCATGTGCGACAGGTTAACATGGTCTGTTATTTTTTTCCTTTTAGTCCTTGATTACATCAGAAAGCACAAGCCCAATACTTTGATTATTCTGAAATTTTAATTTTTTTATATGTGATTCTCATTTTTACTTTTTTTAAAAAAACAAAATTATGATTTGAAACATACGGCACTTCTTTTTATGGCACGAATTAGCATATTGTTGTCATAAGTTTTGTGTGATTCATCATGCATATATTATCATACTTGTAACAACTCATTTTTTTTTAAATAAATATACAATAATTAGTATCAACATATATGAAAATAATTTTCCTAAACTAATACTAATTTAGTTTCGAACAGCCTAAATTATTAATTTAATTATAATTTTGTACAACTTATCTTCTTATATACCTTTCACTTCTCTGCTCTGAGGTTCAATTTAGACACGTACAAAAATAGTACTATATATAATGCTAATTTTTGCATTCGGCATAATTATAATATTCAATATTATACTCCTAGTTGTACAATCGGTCATACTCTGCCTTATCATGATTCGCACCCGATGACCATTCAATAAGTGCAATTTACACCCCTTTCCTCTACTGGTTGAATCTTTATAATCTCTCTCTCTCTCTCTCCACAGAACATGCTCCCTAAAAAAAATTATCGAACCCTTCTGTTTTGTCTCAAGCCGCCAACCTACTTTCTACTCTCTGTCTTTCATCGTAAGGTATGTATATTACTTGAATATATTTTATGTAATTACTTCAAATCAAAGTCCGTCTCTAAACTACAATCATACTCTGCAAAATCTTTATTACATTAAAAATATCTACTTTTATTAATTAATATATATCATTACATCTTAGTCAATGGATTTTATGATTAAATCTAATTCTCATAAAATATATTTTTATTTTCAATAATATCATTTAACTCGTTGCTAATATTCTTATACATGGTATAATTAACTTTCAACATTTATCTTAATTTTTCTTATTTTATAAAGTTATTAGTATCTTAGTCGCATTCTTATCAATAGTAAAATCAAAACTATGTAGTAAAAATTGTATTTTATTAGTTCCCTTATGATTAATAAGGTTACATCATTAAATAACGTAGGTTAAAGTCTAAAGATTAAGGAACATGAAGCGTACGTTCCAGGAACCTACGGAATTCCAGGTGCGGTGTATTTCCCGGATAATTGTTAAATTACTTTACCGTTTGGTTCAATATTTTATTTCTGTTGTTATGTGATGAATGGTGAATTTGGAAATCTAAGGAAAGATGCCATGTGTTATTGAAATGGAATTTAGAAATGCACGTTATATATGTGAATATAAAAGACTAGAATACGATTAGTGAACAGGGGCTGATATGTTTTACATATCGGGATGTATACATCGGGTCCGGTAATCGACTAGACCCCTCGTTAACGTGACTGTAGGCGAAAGCGGTCCTGTCACGGGTCAATGTCTAGCGGAAAGCCGGATGCACCGCCTAGTGAGACGGTCAATACCTAGCGGAGAGCTGGATGCACCACCTAGTGAGACAACTAAAACTTAGCGGAAAGCTGGATGCACCGCTTAGTGAGAAAATGAAAAGGACAAATATATGTTTTTGAATAAATAACTAAATTGGTGCATCATTGGATAGATTTCCTTTAATTAACCGTGAATAAGAAATGTCAATTTGGTATTTAAAGTTAATTTCACAAAGATCCGGGCTGGAACTAAAAATCCGCACGGAGAGTTTTGTTCGAACTCTCATCCATACCACATTATTTATGTGGGCGTTCCAGGTGACAAAGACAACGTGGCTAGACGATGCGAGGAGTAAAGCTGGAAGACAAAGCGAGTATAATTATTATTTTGCCACTTAGTTTGTTTATTTGGTTTGTTTGAATACATAGAATGAACATGGCTATGAGACATTTATATAATAGCCATGTCAATTTGTGTCCTTTGTATTAGAATACATTTTCTGTGATTTATATATAAATTGTGGCAATATATATTTATTTATTTTATTGATAATGTGTGTAATATGCTCATGCCTTACGTATAAATACGTGGCGGGTTGTCACGGGGTGTGACAATACTCGAATCTTACTTCAAATATTTAGAAATCATGATAACTTGCTATATATAGGAAAGTAGTTAATAGAGTTAGCAAAGAAGTCTATTTTCATTTCTAAATAAATTTAATCAACAAATAGATATCTATTAATTTATTTATAATTTTATGCATATTTATACTTAAATTAGAAATCAGAGAAAATCAATAAAATAAATAAATAAAATAAATTTAGGTTATTTAATTCTAAGTATATGGCTATCATACAATTCCGGTAATTTATAAAAGACTCTATTATGAAAAATTAGAACTGATTATTGGTAGAACGCTCAATTTGCATCTAATGCATAAAATTATTTCAATGAATAAATAAAAGACGTCTCTTTAGAAATAATAACACTTTATTAAACTCCGAATCTACTAATTGAATACAAACCCTGCTATAGCCTAAGCTTCCAAAACACACCAAATTATCACATCCTTGTTGTTCATCTCTCACTTGATGAGGCAGAAAAAGTGTGCCACTTAAGCAATTTATAGAAAATTGAAAGGATAGTGGAGAGTTGTTGTCAGAGTGTGCATGGCGATAGGACGACGGTGGAGCAGCAGATATGGAGGAGCTCCACAAAGATTGTAGAAAAAACAAATGGAAAATGAGAGAATATGTAAAATAGAAAGAATATATAGTGTAGATATATAAGAAAAAAAAATATGATTGTTATAGTAATTGAGGAGAATAAAAAAATATATCTACAATAGAAATAAGAATTATTTGATGTGTTGTAAACATTTTTTTATTATCAATAAAATTATTAGTAGATAATTAAAGTTACTAACCTTAAAGATATAGTTGATATTTATTACAAATAAAATGGGAAAAAATAACAATACTAGTGGTGGTTTTTTTTTATAAAAATTAATAATGCGAGCTGGTAAAATTTAATGTCAATTGTATAGCAATAATTTTATATTTGTAAAATGGAACATACTTAATTGTTTAATAAGTTAAATTTTATAAATTAAAGTAATAAATAAAATTTATGGCAAAGTTATTACAACAATCTTCAAACTAGCCGTTGGGGGCTATTTTGATCTTTCATTTAATTTGACCACCCCATTCAAAATAGGGAGGGGCTCCGATGTCTGATCGGAGCCGTTCAATTCAACACAAATTTATCTATCTAAACTCATCTTAATATGGATCAAATGATCCTAACTAAATATTAAACCGAATTTAGACCGATATCCATCACACCACCTCCAATTCCCCCAAAATAAACGGCTCTAGATGGTTTAGTGAAATTCATATTGTTGAGAGGAGTCTTATACACTTTGAGCCCAATCCTTAATAATTAACTTAACACCCAATAAATATGTGATTGGGTTGGGCCTATTAATTCTTTTATTAAATTCTTTTGGGCCATACATTTTTGTATTTATTTGTTCAATGATTTAGAGTTCATGTTCAAAGTTGACAATAAAGAAATGCTCTGGCAACTTCTTGTTTTGTTTGCTTGAATAAATTTCAAAATTTTCTATCTCTGTACATTGGTTGGTTATATATATGCTCTGATAAGAAAAATTATTTTCCAGCCAAAACAATCAAACTAATGACAATATTATAATTCGGTGGAGAATGTTCAAATAACAAATGGAAAAACAAAATAATCCACAGATACTTTTTGAGATCTGCTCGATCTGCTTACTTTTCATAATTAGAAATAAACCCAAATTAAGATGCAGTTTACATTTTACAGGAATAAAAGAAATTTACATTAGTATACATCCACAAAACAGAACGATGAGAAATCTAGAAAAAAAAAATCACAGATTCAACTAATTACACAACTAGCAAGGATCTGTCTCTGCTGTTATCCAAATGGAATAACAGGATCATGTTATTTCAAATCTAACTATTTACTGATATTTAGGTTTTTGGAGAACTGCTAATTCAATCTATAGGCTCCAAAAATTAATAAGGCTGCATATTGAATTGGGATTCTAATATTTTTCAAATTCTCCAATTTCACTTGTGTTTTAGTTTTTTTTTTTTAAATGGTATTAATAAACTTTTCGGTGCGATCAATTGACAGCATATGAAGCTGCCGTGGTCATGACTGCTGTGCAAGGTAACATCTTAGTCTTATCATCAAATTTTGTTTCCTTTTGATTGATAACAATCTACTTCTTGCGCAATGACAAAGTCAACAAAGTTCATTGGTTTTTTCATTGCAAGCCCAAGTGCCTTCTCTTTTTATTGAAAACGACTAAGCAAATTATGTGCGGCACAATTTGTCATCGTGCAAAGGTCTTTAATGATTGACAGTAACTCTGAGGAAATATTTGACAATTTTTAGCGCACAAAATAATACAATGCACCTAAATCTTCTTCGTTTTATTTCATATATATATAGAGAGAGTAGAACAAGGGTGCTCCTAAGTTCATCCAACTTTTTGTGAACTTGACTCTAAAATATATTGAATCGACTTTAAACGATGAATCCAAACCGTTGAAATCATTCTACCTAATGATTGATGCGTCTACATGTGAAAATTTTAAAGTTTCAAATTAATTTAACATAGAGTCAAGTGGTCAAAAGAGTCCAAAAAATGAATGCATTAAAATTAATTTATAAACCTTAAACTTTTGACCACTTGACTCTATATTAAATTAATTTGAAACTTTAAAATTTTCACATGTAGTCACATCACTCATTAGGTAGAAGGGTTTCAACGGTTTGGATTCATCGTTCAAAGTCGATTCGATATATTTTAGAGTCAAGTTCACAAGAGGTTTGGTGAACTTAGGAGCACCCCAGTTCTACTATATATATATATATATATATATATATATATATATCCATTCTTATATAATGCACGTAGTTGTCCTGATCTGCCAACAGCTGAGATTGAAGGATAAATTAATTTTAGAATTTAATATCAGACCTTCAATCTTCAATCACAAAATCTGCAGCAAAACTAAAAGCAATATTTAAATGTTTAAATCCGTCTGGAACCACGTATCAGCCGCACTGGAGCAGGTGATCTCCTTCCTTGCACATGTGCGGCAAAACCTCATTAATTAAGCTTTCAGATGTACTTACTTTTCACAATTCATGATAAAAATGGAGGGCTCCATTTTACTTTAACATTAAACCATTCATGCAAAGAGAGACACTTAGAAAAGTTTCATCTTTACATGTATAATAACAAGAAGCATATGAAGCTGCATGCCGTGATCATGACGGCTGTGCAAGGTAACATCTTTGTCATATCATGAATTTTGTTTCCTTTTGATTGATAACAATTTACTTGCACAATGACAAAGTCAACAAAGTTCGTTGGTTTTTTCATTACAAGCCCAAGTGCCTTTTCTTTTTTATTGAAAACGACTGAGCAAATTATGTGCTGCACTACAATTTGTCATCGTGCAAAGGTCTTTCATGATTGACAGTAACTCAGAGGAAATATTTGACAATTTTTAGCGCACAAAATAATACAACGTACCTAAATCTTCTTCGTTTTATTTCAAATATATATAGTTTTTTTTTTTATTTTTTATGGTTAGTTGGCAAGTTCAAATATATATAGTTATAGTGGAAGCACATAGCTATAACATGTTTTAATGAATTCTTAAAGTTTTGAGAACCACCCATGCATTTATTGCCTATAAAATATATACAGGGCTATCAAGCTTTTTTTTTTTACAAATAAAAAAAAATTGCAATCCAAACAAATTAACTTATAAAAGAATTATAAAAGAAATAAAAAAAACGGAGATGCTGTCTAAATAGTGTAATATAAATCAATATATATATATAAGATGTTACTAAAAGAAAATGATATTCACTGCGAGGGAAAAAATATAATTAATAGAGGAGGGTTCAAATGCACTTAAATTTCTATGCTCCCATTTGCTTCCAATCTTTTATCTCTTTTATCTTCATTTTCAAAGTCCGAATAGTCGATCCGAACCGTTCAACATGATCATCATAACAAAATATGCCTGGAGACCAAATTTTATATTTTTTGAAAATTTTTAACTATTTTTTAAGATAATACAAAATTATTGTTTTAAGGAGATTTTGGACCATCCGATAAAGTGATTTTGTACCTATCTTAAAAAATAGTAAAAAAATTTCAAAAAATATAAAATTTGTTCTCCAAGCATATTTTATTATGAAAGTCATGTTGATTGGTTCGAATCGACTGTTCGGACTTTGAAAATGAAGATAAAGGATTGGGAGCAAATGGGAACATAAAATTTTGATTGCATTGGAACCCTCCTCTAATTAATATGTTACATATAAGATTAATGACTGACCTGAAAATGCAATTAAAATTTTGTTCCTGTGTGAAATATTAATTGCATTTTTAGGTCAGTCATTAATCTTATATGTAACATATTAATTAGAGGAGGGTTCCAATGCACCCAAAATTTCATGCTCCCATTTGCTCACAATCCTATATCTTCATTTTCAAAGTCCGAATAGTCGATCCGAACCGATCAACATGACTTTCATAATAAAATATGTTTGGAGACCAAATTTTATATTTTTTGGAATTTTTTTACTATTTTTTAAGATAGGTACAAAATCACTTTATCGGATGGTCCAGAATCTCCTTAAAACAATAATTTTGTACCTATCTTAAAAAATAGTAAAAAAATTTCAAAAAATATAAAATTTGATCTCCATGCATATTTTATTATGATGATCATGTTGAACGGTTCGGATCGACTATTCGGACTTTGAAAATGAAGATAAAAGAGATAAAAGATTGGGAGCAAATAGAAGTATAGAAATTTGGGTGCATTTGAACACTCCTTATGTTTTATGTATTATAACTATACTTTATTTTTTAAATTCACATAGTTAAAATTTGAATAGGGGTATTAGTAGCATATCCTAATCCTTTAATATATCAACAATCGAAGTCCCCAGATCAGAACTAAACTGAGAAAAAAAATCTTCAAACAGTTGTCTAAACAGCAATACCGAATTTATCCAAATTTACCCGGTACTCAATCAATTTACACAAATTCACAACTAAAAAAAAATTAGGGCTTGATTTTGGTAACGTACCAGTTGCAGCAATGAGCTCCTCAAGCTGCCGCGCACACCTTCTCCTCTGTGATCTCCTCAGGCTGCCTCCGTTGAGGCTACGCACTCCTATGCAATCCGCCTCTATTTCTCCTCCGCTCACAACACACTTCTCAGCGTCGCCAATTTTTTTTTTTTTTTTTTTTTTTTGCCTCTGTGACTCTCTCTGTCTCCACGATTTCACAAACCAAAAATTAGATTAGTGGGTATGGGTTTAGCTAGTAGTGGAATTTTATTGTGGGGCTCAGTTTTGGGTTAGAACTGAGATGAGTAGTGGGTCAGGGGTAGGAAAACTCATTTTTCAAAGGTTGGCAAACCCGTTTTATAACCAGGTCTCTAAAAAGAAAATTCAAGATTAGACAAGTGCCTACCTTGCGCCTCTGTTAAGCCTACCACCTTTCATTTAATTTTCGTAAAGGACCCTCTTATGAATTTCGAACTCACTATTTTTCACACGGAGAGTATTGTCTTTTGCCACTAAATCAAAAGTTGATTCTCAAAATTATGAAATTGTAATTACCAAGGAGGGAGGCAAAAAAAAAAAAATTCAATGGGGTCAATATTAGCAAACTCTCAAATTAAAACGGAAACTATAATTTGGAGGTAAACAATCAACACAATTAGTAAATAATATGTATAGTCAATGGTTGAAACTATTATATTTTTCCAAAGATATATATACAAAACACATAGAAGCACAATTATTTGAGATATTAATGAGTGTGAGAATTGACCTCAGAGGTGGACTTAAGTGAGTCCAGGATAGGGGCAGTACGTACAGTTGATCCCCTTGGATTTTTAAATTTTGTAGAAGATATACATACAAAATATTGTCCACTCATAAAAATAAATTTTACCTCTTTAAAGGACCCAAATTCCTAATTTACTTAAGTTCGATTTTATTGTATATACAAATTAAGTAAGTTTTTTTAAAGTTAGTGGCTTTAAATGTCACAAATTAAATAAGTTAATATCTCTTTTCTTCAAATTTGTCAATCAGAGTATTAATTATCTAATTAGTTTGAATCTGATTAGTTATTTAAATTTAATTAGCCATTTAAACTCGATAAGCTATTCTGTTAGCCTCTGGCCTGGTGAAACTTCTGAATGTTGACCTCCACTCCTCTCATCTGAACCCGCTTCCGGTACTTACGGAGAGTTTAGAAATCATAGATATCTCCATATTTCAAAATAATTGAGGTCATCTTCTTTAACGTAGATTGCATATTTGCTACTAAGAATTAATTAGTTCGTGGAAAAAGTCAGAACGGAGAAGCATATATGTATAGGTGTCACTATTACTAGTGTGTCATGCTCAATAGATTAGAAGCAACCAACTGTAGAACAACATATGGGCAATTAATTAGCATATTAAATTGATGAAAATAATGAAAGATGAATTGTGGTTGGTGGAGATCTGAAAAGAGACGCCAGAGGTACATGACAGGGCATAAGGTACAGTTGAACTTTTGTAACTTTGAGATTTGACCTCCACATTTCTTCTTCAAAAAATTGTTTTATCAAGTTAATTATATTTATTCATGCTGACTTAGCGCATGCATCCCTCGCTTCCACATATTTTTATTGTACAAGTGACTCGCTCCTTTCTTTTTTGAAATATGAGTTGGAATCAAACCACTCAACATATTAGTATAGATGATTTTTCCATTTTGTGAGTTTCCAATTCTGTGTATTAATTTTTTTGTAGCTCTTTTATAATTGAGAATATAATTGTTGCTTTCTCACGTCTGGAGTAGCACATATTTTGATATATATTTGATTATTATTTTGCTATTTAATTTTTTAATGCTCAGCTCTTTTATAATTGATGAGAATATAGTTCTGCACATAGTTAGAAAATATGTTGTTGGGCAAAATTTTGTATGCATAGGTGTTGCATGTGAATTATTGTTATTTTATGATACCTCCATTTATTTGGAATTTTTACCTGGCAATATATATTATAAGCACATTATAAGAAGCATTGTATAAGATTTCAAAGCAGATCAACTAACTTAGGTGTACCAATTATTTTAGAAATCTCGAATTCAAAATAATGCGGTATTTCATATACATAAGATAAATATTTTGAAAAAAAAGAGGTGTAGAGATAAAAAAAAATTAATTTAAATTATGCAGTTCAGAATAATATCTCATGTGGATGAGAAAAAAAAAAAGGAAAATCTACATGAGAAAAATGGAAAATTTATATGTTGTGATTTTTTATACTGCTATATAACAAAGTGTAGTTTCTTATATACTATTATTATTCTTGTAGAGATAAAATAATATAAAATGAATCAATAACATTTCCATGTGTATGGTGGTTCAGTATTTCCATAAACCTTCACTATAAAATAATATAAACAAAATAAATAAAATATTTCCAAAGGTAGCTTATGGAAATAATGTCTCACTACTTCTATCTTATTTTCATACGCATGAGGTGAGGTATTTCCATGAACTATCAATAAAATATAGTATTTGGTTTGCTTGGCAAGTCATGAATCATGCAAAAGTAAATTCAAGGACAGATATGAAACATTTCCAAAGATAGATAACAAGAATTTTCATGCGCTAATATTTCCATAGGCCTGCCGTTGGAAATTGTTAAGTGTATCAGAAAAGATAATTTTCTTTCCAAAAACTCTTCCTCTCCTTGGCAATGACATATGCTCCGCATGGAAAAAGCGGAAATTCTAGTAGTTGCAGCTCTTTCAATTCTTCTCGTAATCTATTAAAAAAAATCCATCAAGTTATTTATTCGTGCTTACTGAAAAGGGGCTGATGAAGCATCCCTCCTTCCACATATTTTTCTTGTATAAGTGACTCATCCCTTTCTTATATGTTTCATGAAATATTCTCAAAGAAATTAATCTAGATTATATAGACACGTGTACCGTTTTGGCAATATATTTTTTTAATATAGAAAACTTGATTTCCTTTAGAAAATTAAATTGGGATTGAAAGTAACGATTTAATTAATTATTCATCTAAGAAGATTCTGATTTAATTATATGTATCTATATAGAAAATCTTGAGGCTACATAAAATAAAGATAAAGGGAAGAGAAGTTTGAAATGTGCCAAGGTCTTGGCCAACACAAATCAGATGGCTTCTTTTAATTAGTTTTGGGTACGCAAAAGCAGGAGAACTCTGCTCCATTCTTTCCGAAAATGGACGACGCCATTTTTCTAGCTTCAAATTCTCCCTTTTCCGATTTTCTTGAAGAAATACCCTAATTTGAAAATTCTTGAAAGGGCTTTACTTTAAACATGAACTACATGTTTATAGTTAATTTTTTGTAAACTGTCTACGTTAAATAATAATTTCTTAAATGTTTAAGGGGGGTTATATACAAGCTATATGGATATGGAAGTAATGCTGGTCAATTAGCAGGGACCAATTAATGGCCGAGATACATATAGTGATATAATTAAGATATTGTAAAATAATGACGAGGCAAGAAAAGAAAAAATACAATGCATATATATAGGTAGACGGTAGTTAGTTAGTTACTTCTCAAAGATGCGTACTGAGAAGGAAATACATGACATGCCACGATGTGACGTGACAAACAGGTTGTGATTTGGTTACATAATGTGATAAATTTTTTTTTCATATGACGTGACTAACATTGTGGCGGATGGTCACGTCCCATATATGTAGTTACGTTGTGACCACACGTGACATGAAGTGTTGTGATATAAATTAGTCACGTCAATTTTTTTTGTATTTTAATTTAAATTGTTGAAAATTTAGAAGAAAAAATATAAAAAAATAAAAAAATTCTAAAGATTATAAAATAAGTAAATAATGTTGCAAAGTTACATTTTTTAAGAAAGACGGTTGGACATCTGACATTATTTTACAAATTCAAATTACAAATATTAATTTGACTAAACTAGAGAAAATAAAAATCAGTATTACACGAGTACCAGTATCACTGAACCTACACCAAAAGAGAAACCTGAATACTCTGTATGTACCAAAAATATTGGACACTCTATATTTCATACTGTGACGTAACTGGCTCGCGTGATGTGGCGTGGTGTGTAATTTTCGTTTGAATACATTAATGTCACGCGACACGCGAGTCACGTCACGTAATCGACATACGTAATGTGACGTGATGTAATATTCCCTGATATTCCGTGACGTAACTAGTTACGGCATGACAAATTTTCTTCTCTAGATACCCATACACAAAGCATTCGAACAATAGTTTTCATGCGGGATCCACTAATTAATCGCCACATAATGTCAAGCTTATTAGCTAGAAAAAAATATTACAAGTGGAGCATTATCTTCAAATTGGACCATTAATTAGTGAGGAGGTCATTGTCATTATCTGAACAGTAGATTGTGTTGACAACATGGTGGGAAGAAAAAAATGTCAACAGTATCATCAAACCAATGTAATATTTAAAATAGAGAAAATTTATAGTGTACCGTACGTCAAAACTTTCAAAATAGTCAATTTCTTATCAAAATATTGAAATATCTTATCTTTCCCATTTAAAGTTGAAATCATTTCTTATTTCCTCTATCTTGATTAAATTTAAAAATTTAAGCTGGATTTACATTATAATTTTATTTTGAAGTTTAAATTAATATCTATTAAATAAATAATTCAACAAGGTCCAAATACCCAGTAAAAAAATTAGTAAAACATTTCCAAATATATATATTGCGAATTTTAATATGAAGATCATGTTGAGCTCTTCAGATTTATTGTTTGGATTTTTGAAAATAAAAATAAAAATATGCGGTACAATTTAAGTATGAAAGATATAATATATTTAAACCCTCATTTATATACATTCCATTCATAATCATTAATTTGGGATATTCATTATTTTTATAATGTATATAACTATTAAAAAATAATTAATTAGAAAGAAGATAAAAAAACTGCGACTAATTCGAAATTAATTTGTGAATAATTCATTAATTTTGCAGATAGTGCTGAGATAAATTTGTAAAGTTCTTGAAATTTATTTAATTTGTATATTTATTTAAAAAAATCGAAAATAAATTAGTCATCAATAATTAAGTACCGAGTTGTGTTCACTTAACGCGTAAACACGAGCACTTATTTACGAGATGCGTTAATTATGTGTTTACGCGTTAATTTATTGCCAACTTAATTAAGTTGGCTATTTATTACACGAGCACTTAATTACTTTATAATTTCACTTATGAGAACTTAATTTATGTGTTGCATAAGAAAGTAATTGTAAATTAATCCTATTTTTACAGTGACTATATTCTCTTTTCCACTTTAGTGTATATGTATGATAGTTAATAATTAGGCTTTCGATCAATTATATCTTGGTTTGAATATCCAACATGAAAGCATACAATACTCTTCCCACTTCATTTATATTTTCACGTATTATAATACAAAATTTTATCCTATTTTATTTGGAGCAACATTAATTTACATTAATTATGAAAAAAAAAATAGAAAATTGAATAAGAATTTAAAAATATATATAGGTAATTAAAGAGAAAAGCATGACGCCATTTCAGGTAGGAATATAGAAAAAACTACAATGAAGAAAAGTGCTATTTTTTTTCATTGATAAAGATGCAATTTGACGTTTGACTTTTGGTCTTTACCTAGAGAGATAAATAAATCACAAATCAAAGATAAATTCTCATTATTCAAACCAAACTCTAACCAAGTTAAGTCTCCCTCATAGCCCCTTTTAATATATAATATAGGTAAGCCTACACTCTATGACCCAATCATTGCTTGTTTGCCTTGCCTTGTAAGATAATCATCAAAACCCAATCTTGTTAGAATTCACATCCTCTCTAGGATTGCACAAGGGAATATTTTACAATTAGTGAATCCGGACCATTCTTTTAAAGATGGCACGAATCTCAAAGCCCAATAATAATGCCTCTTAGGTCTTCTCGAGTCTCAAACCGGCTGAGATTTAATGTTAAACCGTAAAGTGAGAGAGATCCTATGCAGTATTGAACGATTTGAATCCAGCTTGTTGTCTACAAGAAAGCTAGATAAAGAATCGAGATCCAGTGATGTAACCCAATTTTTGTACATTAACTGTCAAATTTAATTTGGGAATTTTCCGGGCTACAAAAGCCATATCCTATCAGTAAACAGAAATCATCATTGGTTAATTAATACAATAAATTTAAACTGAGAAAATTAAAAAATTCTCTAGCTATTATGATTAATGTGTCATCCATCAACAAAACCAGTCATCCTCCAAACTGCATTTCGAATGTGCCGAAGCTCACGGCCTCTTAGCGTTCGACCTTGACCTCTACGGAGTGAAATTGCCATTTTGCCACCATTGCTCTTTCGGGACACCATAACATGAGGCGGCACCAACTCCGTGCACTCTTCCTCGTAGCGCCATTTTGTACTCTCGTGTGAAAAATGATGATAACCTGATGGACTACGTGGTATGGTGATCGGAGACGAAGGAGGGCTTCCGCTATTATGTTGTGTGTCTCTGCTACATCGATCAGCGAAGTTCGATATCGTTTTTTGATCAGAAAAGGATGAATTTGAAGAGATGGTCTCAGGCCACAACACTTCTTCTTCAAGGAATTCTTCCATTTTGTGAGAAATTGTTTTAGTGCAAATGAGAAATTGTGTTGTGCACTTGTGCTACTTGGAAAACAATAACTTGAAGTTAGGAGTCATTTATAGAAGAGAGGAGTGTACAAAAAGAAAACAAAGGAATAAACCATGCTGACGTGGCATGTCCTTGACCAACCACGTGTACCAATAAACTGCTTCTTCTTGATTGTAATTTAAATAAATAAAAGAATTTGGATAATAATTAAATTTACAAGAAGAAAAATGAACAAATTGTAATATCTCAATTATTCAAAAGTCAATGACAAAATCCTCAATAATACATTAACTATATACCTAACTGAATAATTAACTGTTAATTAAAGATTTCCTTTCTCAAAAGGTTCATGAGAGAAATAAGCCCCTAAATGAAACAGCTGCCTCGCTTTCAGTTACTACAGCGTGGTTCCTTATTTGCATGCTATATATGTTTGGGTTTCTTACTGTGACACCCTTAGATATCTGATCATCTCTGAGTTTTGTGGTTGTAATAGATATGATATAGAGCTCTATCGGACATTAAATTTAATTAGGGGCAATATAATTTTAAAATTTAGAATGATAAGTATGATCAGAGTTCTTGCGTTTTAGAAAAGCAAATATTATATTATAAAGTTTCAGAGAGAGAAATAATTATTTCAAGATCTTACAAAATTATATATGAATTTCTTCCGTATATATATACACGGAGAGAGGAAGGAGATCAATATATCTTGTACAAAATTAAAATAGCGATGTATATATATATGTATTGTGAAGATCATGACAAATATTCAATAAAGCAAATAGCCAATTCAATTAAGTAATTAAATTTATTAGTTACCATTTGACATGTGTGATGTGATCAATTGATAGCTAGCATATATGAAGCTGCCGTACGTGGTCATGACGGCTGAGCAACAGAGCAAGGTAACATCTTAATCTTAATCTTAATCTTATCACGACTTTTGTAATTTCCTGTTGATTAATAACAGTCTACTTCTTGCACAATTGATAGCTTATTTGCCTTTTTTTCATTACAAGCCCACGTGCCTTTTCCTTTTTTCTTTTCTTTTTTTATTGAAAACGACGACTGAGCAAATTATGTACTGACTAGTATAGTAGTGAACTGACAAATTTGTCATCGTGCAAAAGGTCTTTCATGGTTGACAGTAACTACTAACTTGGGGAAATATTATTTCACAACTTTTAACATACAAAATACACTGCACTTAAATCTTCTTCATTTTGTTTCAAATATAATGTAACCACGTACACAATTATTTTTGACTATGTAAAAGTTTTTAGAGCCACCCATGCATTAATTGCCTATAAAATATATACAGGACTATCAAGCCTTTTTTCAAAAAAAAAAAAAAAAACAATTATTGCCTATATATAAACCCTACAATAAGTTAATCCAAAAAATAATATAATCTACTCCCCTCTAGCTAGATTGATGTTTCAGTGGTTCCAAAGATTATAGAGAAGAAATTAAAAAAACGGATACGCTGTTTAATTAGTGGTACATAAATTAATAAGATGTTATAACTAAAAGAAAATGATATTCACTGTGAAGGGAAAAAAAAATAGATAATTAATATATATATATTACTATTTATAAGATTAATGACTGACCTGATCATGAAAATGTAGTTAATATTTTAAACAGAAACTTTTTTTTTTTTTGTGGAATAGAAAGGAATGTAATGGAATAGAAAGATAGATTAATATATTTAACTTCTTCATCTTTGAATGATTAATGAGGGAAAATAAATTTAATTAACTTTTTTTTCCGTCTTATTTCTTGTTTGATTAATTAAAATTTAGAAGGTTAATGAAAAATTCAGTGATTGTTATAGATTTGTGACAATGAAACTTGGATGGAAATTATATAAGTAAGATATAGGATTGTTGTGTTATTTTTTTTGAAAATATTTGGAACAAAATTTCTTTTCATTCATTACATCCCAAATTGGAAGAGAAATCGATTCTATTGATTATAGTTATGCAAGATTAAATATTTAATTACTTTCTATACCCTTCACCTCTGACATAATTTTATCAACAAACATGATTCGAAAGAAACTTTTATTTTCTTTGTATTCCCTCCCTTCCTCTACTCTCCATCGATCCAAACAAGGTGTTAAGATATGCTAATGAGGATCAAATAGTTACTGCTGCTTAATAAAAGGTCCAAAGTTTTTCCTCAAAAAAAAAAAAAGGTCCAAAGTTGCACTGAATTTATAGAAGAGATAGAAGAAGCAAGGATAATGGAATATGTTGTAACAAAACTAATTATGCAAGGAATATTCCTGCTAGCTAGCGTCGCATGATTTTTAACAAACCATGCACGTACGTGTACATGATTTTTTAACAAGCAACACCTTAGAGGCACTTTCCTCATTAAACATTTTATAATAATATAATATAGCAATAACATGATGACATAACAAGCTTTTATTTCTTATTTTGTTTAATTTGCCCATTCACCTAATTTTGAAATTC
This sequence comes from Carex arenaria, assembly GCA_964058825.1. Classification (NCBI taxonomy): domain Eukaryota; kingdom Viridiplantae; phylum Streptophyta; class Magnoliopsida; order Poales; family Cyperaceae; genus Carex; species Carex arenaria. The sequence goes on from CAXKVW010000326.1 coordinate 495,545, forward strand.
TTAGATTGCATATAGACATGTAAACACGTAGATTATATATATGGTCTATATTTAAACACAAAGTTTGGACTTCTTCACACGAAAGTTGTTATCTAAGAAGTATTGTTAATTTAATTATTAAGTTCACAAGTTGATGATTTATCTAAAATTTAAAAGGAAAATGAGGCCAAGAGATATAACAGGTGTTAGGGAAAGGAGACTTGCCAAGGTCTCAAGTCATTGGCCGTTTGCACATATATATGCGGCAAAACCTCATTAAGCTTTCAGATGTACTTAATTGGTTTTCACAAATCAGGATAAAAATGGAGGCTCCATTTTTCCTTTGACATTTAACCACACCATATTCATATAAAATATGCACTTAATTCGAACATGTTCAACATTACATGCATGTTTAGCAAGAAGCCAATAACCATCTATATTTTCACCTATATTAATTGTGAAATTGTATTTAGTACGGTTTAGAAATATATCATGGATATCTCCATTTGTCAAATAATGGAGGCCATCCTTTTTAACGTAGATTGCATACTTGCTATTAGTGGAAAAAGTCAGAATGGAGAAGCATTTATAGGTGTCACTATTAGTGTGTCATGTTCTATAGATTAGAAGCAACCAACCGTAGAGCAAACAGATGGGCAATTTAATTAGCACATATTAATTGAAAATAATGAAAGCAGAATTATTAATTAATTGGAGATCTCAAAAGAGACGCCAGAGGTAAAGGTTTCTTTCAAGGGAAAGGAGATAAACCCAAAAAACAGCTGGGAAGAACAAATAATTGGAACACTTTTAAAGGCACTGCATTTCATTTTCACTGCAATAATTTTTACTTCACTACTAGCAACTAAATAATGTTACGGTTGGTATTCGCCTTCCACATATATTTTTCTTGTACAAGTGCCTCACGCCTTTTTTCATGAAATATTCTTAATTAAAGAAATTAATCTAGAATATAGAGACGTGTCATGTGCATCTTTTTGAAATATTTTTTTAATAGAAAACTTGATATCCTTTAGAAAAATAAAATAGGGTTTCTTGAAAAAAAAAACGATTTAATTGTTTGTCTAGGAAGATTCTGATTTAACAAATGTATCTAGAAGAAAAATAAGGTTACAATGAATGAGTATTAAGGAAATTAGGGAAGTTTGAAATGTGCCAATTCCTTGGCCAACACAAATCAAATGGCTTCTTTTAGTTGCGCAACAGCATAAAAACTCAGCTCCATTTCTTTTCGAAATGGAGGATGCCATTTTACTATAAATTCTCCTCCCCTTGAAGAAATACCATTTGAAAAGTTCTTGAAAAGGTGTTTACCTGAAACCTGACTATACATCTTTTATATTTTAGTTTTTGTAAATGTGTACGTTAAAAAATTTCCTAAACTGTTTGAAAGGGGGGTCATATTTAATCTATTATAAATTAATGTACATTTTTATTATAATAGAGAATATCATATAAGTTGTATGGATATGATAGGATGTTAGGAGAAACGTGTGAGTCATGCTCTCCAATTAGAAGGGACCAATGGAGATACACATGGGGGATATAATTAAGATATTTTAAAATAATGACAAGGAAAGCTAGAAAAGCAAAAGTGCAAGGCATATAGCTTGGTACGTAGACGTAGTTAGTCCCAAGAAGGATACTTAAAAGCATTGGTGAACTGTAGTTTTATTGTGGGACCCACTTAATTGCCATATTATAAGTTAAGCTTATTAGAAAACAAATATTACAAGTGGAGCATTATCTTCAACCTATACCATTTGTGAGGAGGTTATTGTCATTATCTGAACAGTAGATTATGATGGGGAGAAAAAATTGTCAACAGCATCATCAAACCAATGTAATAAAATAAGATGAAAATCTCTCTCCCAAGCTGGTTTAGACAGTACGTCAGTACCAAATGATATTAACTTATGAATTAGTTAGTTAAATTAATTACTAATTCATATATATTATTATTTACAAATTTCCAAAACAAATTATCCATAAATAAGTAACAAGTCGTGTTTCAAACTTAACACGTAAACACGAGTACATAAGGAGACGCAAAAGGTGAGAATGAAATGGTATTAAGGTCCCTCTCAGGAAAAGGTGCAACACCAACCAAAATCAAACAAGGAAAACAACCAAAGAGATAACTAGGGTACATTTAGTCAAGTTATGAATAACTATATGCTGGTTTTGTGCTATAAAAATTTGTCACTATTTGCGAGAAGTAAAAAGTGACTATTGTCGATGGTATCTCACTGAATATTTAAATTACCACCACTAACTGACTTTGCTATAATCTCATAACATGTGTATGCAATAAAAAAAAATATTGCATTTCAAGTGTTGAATTTCAACATTTTAAGTATTTTTTTAAGTTAATTTGTTGATGTAATTATTAAGTTAGGAGAATCTTTTAAGTCTTATATATTTTATAATTTCAGTTATGAGAACTTTAATTCCTGTATTGCATAAGAAATTAATTGTGAAGTAATACTACTTTTGCATGCAGTGAGTATATTCTCCTTTCCACTTAAGTGGATGGTGTTAATAATTAAGCTTTAACTCAATTTGAAGCATTGTTCTACTATATATATTTTATCTAATTTATTGAGAACAAATTGTACATTATTAGTTATGAAACAAACAGCAAATTGAATTAGGATTTAAACATAAATATAGGTAACATAACGAGAGAGCATGATGCCATTTCAGGTAGGAATCTAGAAAACAACCATAACAAAGAAAGGTGTTTGGTTTTTTAATTGATAAAGATGTAATTTTATTTTGAGTAAAGATTAGGGTAAAAGCACTTAACTATTTAGTACTTATAAATAATTTAAGAGTATTGCTTTTATCACTAAATTGAAGGTTGTCTTTTGATAAAAATACAATTTTATATTTGACTATTTGGAAGTACTTAACTATATATTTAATATTTATAAATAATTTTTCTTTACGAATTTCGAACGTGCACTGTTTCACACGAAGGACATTGCCTTTATCACTAAATTGAAAGTTGACTTTTGATAAAAAAAAAAAAAATACAATTTTATATTTGACTTTTTGGAATTACACAGAGTACATGAAAAAAATAAAGCACTAACCAAATTAAGATAAATCCTCATAATTCAAAACAAAGACTAACCAAGATAAGACTCCCTAAAAGCCCTCTTTTTTTATAGGTAAGCCTACACTCTATGACCCAATCATTACTTGTTTTCCTTTCCTTGTAAGATTATCATCAAAACCCTATCTTCTTGCCTACAAGAAAGATAGATAACTACTAATAAATACTTTGTCTTTTTCTTTTCTTTCTTTTTTGGGAAACTTAATTAAGACTTTGTCTATATATTCTCATACACAATAACTAATTTTTTACTAGGAAATCATACCATAAAAGCTTTATCCATGTTTACTAAGTTCCAGAAAGTATTTTAATTACCAGCAAGATCTGAAAATCACAGGGACAAAAAAAGGCAAGAAAGAATATCTCAATTTCAAATATTTTGGTACTCTATATATTTTCATAGCAAATGGTCTATGATTCTTTACATTGTCAAATTTAACTTGGGAATTTTCTGGGCTACAATAGCCACCTATCAATGAACAAAAATCATCATTGGCTCATAAAACAATAAATTAATTAAACTCAGAAAATATATTCTCTAGCTATTATAATTAATGTGTCATCCATCAGCAAAACCAGTCATCCTCCAAACTGTATTTCGAATGTGCTGAAGCTCACGGCCTCTTAGCGTTCGGCCTTGACCGCTACGGAGTGAAATTGCCATTTCGCCACCATTGCTATTTCGGGACACCATAACATGAGGCGGCACCAACTCGGTGCACTCTTCCTCGTAGCGCCATTTTGTACTCTCGCGTGAAAAATGATGATGACCTGATGGACTACATGGTATAGTGATCGGAGACGAAGGAGGGCTTTCACTATTATGTTGCGTGTCTCGGTTGCGTCGATTAGCGAAGTTCGATATCGTTTCTTCAGAAAAGGATGAATTTGAAGAGATGTTCTCAGGCCACAAAACTTCAGCTTCAAGGTATTCTTCCATTTTGTGGGAAATGCTAAACTGGGATTGCTTTTTTTGAGTGCTAATGAGAAATTAATTGCTTCTGCTATTTGAAAAACAAAAGCTTGGAGTTGGGTCTAATTTATAGAGAAGAGAAGAGTGCGCAAAAAGGAAACCAAGGAATAACCATGGTGACGTGGCATGTTCTTGACCAACCACGTATACCAAAATTGCTTCTATTGGAGAAGTAATACTAATCAGGAATCATTCTCCTTCCACACGTATTTTCCTCATACAAGTGGAAATAATTATTTTATATGAAATCAGTTAGTTAGATGGCAACCATGTATATCATTTGGGAAAATAATTTTATAATAAGTTTGAGAACCTTCATACAAAACTTTGGGGTTTTGAAGTTAACGACGATCTTTAATTTATTCAACTACTAAGTACATATCATTATTTAATCAAATATGAATCTAGAAGAAAATGAGGCCAAGAGCAACAAGGGAGGATTCTATGAGGTAATGTACTATTTGAATTTTAATCCGGACTAATTCAATTCAAATCTGTAATACATAAGATCTCTTTATGATTCGTGCTAATATATAATGAAGGGACTTGTTTGAAAATAAAAAATTGAGGTATCTCATCTCATGAGGCAGAGCAGGTTGGATCCGAATTGAGAGTTTGATGGATTTCATAACCATCCGATCTGCTTTAAGATCTGTGTACGTCGCTTTCATATCCGTGCAAGTTTGCTTTACTATTTGTGTGCACAGATCTTAAAGCAGATCGGACAGTTATAGAGCCCATTAGACCCAAACTGCTCTCTTAATTCATCAGGTGATATGAATTCGGATTCATTGTGGGTTTTTTTGCCAATAATTTGTTGGGTATTTAATTAAAGTGATGAAGGAAGGAGAACCGTGTAATGCATGTTCATTAATTAATGGCGACCAATTACAGAGATCCACAGATACGTTGGGGACTTGGGGTTGGTTTAAATTAAAGATATTTTAATATAAGGACAAGGTTAGAAAAGCGTCTAATAAGGACTCAAGAAGTTATGACAAGGCTTAAAGTAGTTCTCAAGAGAAAGCCAAAGCTATGGTGAACGAATGATTGGGGAACTGTTAGTCCATATGTGTGGGACCCACTTAAATTTGTACTGATATTAGGCTTATCCAAAATTATAACTCCAATATTTTATGTGGGTCCGGATCCCCTAATGTAATTCAATTTTTGAGTTTTGGATCGAGACCGGCTGATTAGAATCAGACGTTCTATCTCGTACGATTCATCTTGGGATGTGTGCTCCATTTCGAATTCAGCGCTCCATCTCGCGCGCTCATCTCGAATCGGACGGTCCCGATTTAAAACCCAAAAATTAGGTTACATTACTAAATCTGGATTCGTCTGTATGAGGGTTCAAATGCACTATTATTTTGTGCTCTAATATACTCCACATCTTTTAATATTTATTCTATGCTACTAGTCACTATTTATACTTGTGAAAATAACCAAAAAGATTTGTGTTTCTTTTCATGCTCTAGTTGTATGTATAATAAGATTCTCTTTATTATATAAAAACAAGACTGCTGATCATTAATTAATGTATAAAAAGTGACTTGTTAACATAATCAATCAATGGAACAAAAGTGCAGTACATATGTACTGTCATTGCTATACTCCTTAAGGTACAGAAATGAAAATAACTAGACCGGTTCAACCCCTAATTAAGTTATATGTAGTTCTGGTCAAGAGCGGACCCAGGATTTTTGTCGGGGGGGCAAAAAAATTTCGAATCGGGTTTAAATAGTTAATCGGATTCAAATTCATTAACTAATTAAGTACTTAATAAAAAATAATGCTTTAATTTATACTTTTCAATTCTCTGACTTGTAATTTCTAATTATATTTTAATTTATAATTCTAATTATTAATCATAATTTAAGAATTTTATTTTAATTTTAACTCTAAATTTAACTCTAATTACAAATTAAACATCCAGCAAGAGGCAAAAAAAATTCCAGAAAAAAACAGAGTCGATCGAAACGTTCCGACTTCTACTAAAATACAAAATCCAAGGAGGGGCATCTGCCCCCCGCCCCGCCACCCACACTCCCCCGTTGCACGTGGGTCCGCTCCTAGTTCCGGTAATAAAATGATATATATTTTTTTTTTAACGCGTGATTTTAAAGTCTATCGATATTTCATATATACCTATACGCTCTAGCTAGGACCTAGCCAACGCTTTCTTGAAAATTTTGATCACACCATTACTGCTAAATGGTCCTTACGCGTTAAAATAGAAAGAAACATAATTAGTAATTACAAAATAAAGACTAAAATGCTAGACAGTCCATAAAAAATTCAATTTTGTTCTTACATTGTCCATTTAAAAGTAGAAAATATATAAAATTATATATTAAAAGGCTGAAATCTCAAATTAACAGTGTTGGGCCCTGATATGGGCTATTCATTCAGCAGGTGAAAATATGTTTGATAACAAAGTTGGAGGTCATGTTACATAAAACCCAAGTTCCCTTTTGCGCTTCCACAATTGGGACCATCAGATTAAATTTCTTCAAGGCTTAATTAACAGGGGGATGTGGATGTAATTATACATAAAATCAGGGCCTCTTTCCAAGATAGCTGCTTCACAGTCTGCTGATCTTTGTTTTTTCAGCTCATTATTGTATTAATCGTTGCTAGTGTTACACGTTCACAGGGGCGGATCGAGGATTTTCGTCAGGGGGGCAAAAAAATATCGAATCGGATTTAAATAGCTAATCGGGTTCAAATTCATTAATTAATTAAATACTTAATAAAAAAATAATGTTTTAATCTATACTTTTCAATGCTCTGACTTGTAATTTCTGATATTTTAATCTATATTATAATTATTAATCATAATTGAAGAAATTTATTTTAATTTTAACTCTAAATTTAACCCGAACAACAAATTAAACATCCAGCGGAGGGCAAAAAAATTTTCAGAGAGGGTAGAGTCGATCGAAACGTCCCGACTTATCAAAAAATTAAACCTCAATCATAACAAAATTTTAAAGATCCTTTGGTTACATGTTGTCATTTTTTACATAATATGCATATTAGTATTTCTAATATGCATTTTTTTGAATTTGTTTACTATTTGTTAAGCCACATTGAAAATCGCTAATTCAATGGTCCAGAAAATTTTACTGTTCACCCGGATCGATAATTTTCAAAGTGATTTAATAAATAGTAAAAAAAATTCCAAAAAATGTAAAATTTAGTCTCCAAGCACATTTCAATATGGAGAAAATGTTGAGCGGTTCGGATCGGTTGTTTGGATTTTCAAATTGGAATACAAGCATGAACAACTCACCATAGCCCATCCATATATATATATATATATAGATGGGCTAACTTGCTTTGGGAAGTAAAGAGGGTTCTTTACTTCCCGCTCGTATCTCCATTTTCAAAGTTCAAATAGCCGATCCGAACCGTTAGATGTGATCTCCATATTGAAATGTGCTTGGAGACCAAATTTTATATTTTTTGGAATTTTTTTACTATTTATTAAGCCACTTTGAAAATCGCTGATCCAACGGTTTCACTGTTCAAACACCCGATCCGAACCGTTTTCTAATTTTCAAGGTCAAAAAATTCGATCCAAACAGTCAGATGTGATCTCTATATTGAAATGCGCTTGGAGACCAAATTATATTTTTTTTGAATTTTTTTGCTATTTATTAAGCCACTTTGAAAATCTTAGATCTGCTGTGAACAGTAAAAAAATAGTAAAAATTTCTGGACCATCGGATCTGCGATTTTCAAAGTGGCTTAATAAATAACAAAAAAATTCCAAAAAATGTAAAATTTGGTCTCCAAGCACATTTCAATATGAAGAACATGTTCAACTGTTCGAATCGGGTGTTTGGATTTTTAAAATGAAAATATAGTGCCGTAGAGTACCAAGGCCTTTTACTCTATAGAGTACCATAGCCCAACTCTATATATATATATTAATTTTAGAAATGAAAAATACTTTAATTCGAATCAGATTTGAGATATCAAACATCCCTATGTATTACGCAACTATTTTTATCTTTTTTTCGAGTCAAATCAGTTTCTAATATTAGAAAAAATGTTTTGCAATAAAGGAGGTCAAACTATCGAACTATTTAATGTCCATATTATTATTATAAATGATTTCTCCTATTCATATTTCAAACCCATAACTCTTACATTAGAGAGTTCTTACCACTAGATTAAAATTTAATTAGTTCTAAAAAAAAAATCCAACTTACCAGTTCAAAAATATGCATTCCGGTTCTAAAAGTATTTATACTTTAACCAAATACCACAAGTTCACTTGCGACAATTAATTGCAGTCTCATTTCACACGTATTAATTTCCAAGAATTACAATAATGTATATTCATATCAGAGAAATCGTGTTTTTTTATAACATGGAATATTTTAATCATATTAATATGATGATATATTAACACGTTAGTCATTCGAGCGTTCATTGGTGATTTAATTTAAACTGAATTAGAATCTGTTCTCCAAAAAAATATTTTCTTTATGTTTGGTATATATAAACATAAATTGAATTGACTTTCAACCAGGTATAATATTAACAGAACAAATTGAGCTTTAATTCAGTTGAACTGAATTAGTATGAAAATTTTAATGGATAACTAATACATTAACATGTATATTACTACAACACTAATATAATATTAATTAATATATCAGTATATTTAGTTTGTTGGGATTACTTTAATTGCCAAAATCAAAAGGTAAATGGAAACCCTATCATGATTTTAAATTGAACCGAATCATATAAACTGAATAACTAAATTATTTTTATGAATAATAAATTTAATTTATTAAAATAAAAAGTAACAAAGCAAATCATTGGAACACTCGGCAAGTAAAAGTCAGCTCAAACTGCTGACAAAATTCTTATATTTTTTTTTAGAAGTGACAAAATTCTTATAGATTGAGAGCTTTGTGTATGAATAATTGAGAGTTTTGTGTATGTAATATTCGGAAAAAAAATAATTATTCAAGTTTCAAGTTTGTTCACTGTAATTGTAACTTTTGGTTATGTTCTATATATAGTGGAAAGGGACTGGATTGTTATTTTCATATATACATTAAAGGATGATTTTTTTTTAAATTTAAATAATGTAATTAATTAAATTCTATCATATATAATAATTATCATTATAAAAAATAGTTGCTCTAGAAATTCCTTATTATTTTCACAAGTGATTATCTTTCTTATTATTTTATGATATAAAGCATATGATTTTTTTTATGATACGATCTAGTATATATGTATTTAAAATTTAATATCAATAGAGGTTGTATAAGTCCTTTTATTTTAAGTAGCATAAAGAGAATTTCGACATGTGTCGTGAGAGAGATAATTTTTCAAAGAAAGAGAGTGATAGAGGGTGTGAAGTGAATAGTTTTCATGACTCGTCATGCATGTGTTACTCGACATTAAAAATTATTTATGAATTATTTCAAAAATATTAGTTTTTACTTGCTATATATTACAAAAGAGTTATCGGGAGTTAGCAAATGAGTCTCGTTTTATTTTCTAATAAAAAAATTATATAAAAAAAATGTCTCTTGTAATTATTATGATTTTATATTTTTTTTAATCTTCATATTAGAAATCAGAGAAAATCAATAAGTTTAGAATGTATATGATACTAGTTTCATTCTTCATAGTTAACTGTTTTAGTTGTTTATCATATTTACATTTGTAATTTTTATTCTCTTTGAGTGTTCCAATGATTTGTTGTTTTAGCAGATGGATTAGCAGACAGACTTGCATTCTTTGAGTGTTCCAACAATTATACATTGGAACACTCATATTTACATTAGCAAAATTGGAACGATTAGAGTAATGGACTTGCATTGTGTGTACTTATCTCATGTATAATTGTTGGATAATTAAAAATAAGATATGAGGGCCTATTGTATTGTTATTTTAATATTTTGAAAATTTGTTGAAATTCACTAGAGGTTTGCATAATACAAAATCAATAATTATTTTATTTATCTTTAACAAAATTTAATTTTAATTAGGTCAATATCTACTATGTCAGGTTTTGATATAATAGAGTTAACATGCTTATAAAAAAAAGTAGGGACAATGTGGTATATTGATAGGTCAAATAAAGTTTTCATAATAAAGAAATGAAAAACAAGTTGTAAAAGGAAATAACTTTGGCGTAATTTCCTTGATAATACCAAAAATGGATACTACATAATATTGGTTTTAAAATGGACTATTTTTGTTATTGTTTATTAATTATTAGAGATGAAAATTTAAACTTTGAATAAAGTTTACAAATGGTGAATTAAATTATAAACTTAAATCAGTTAATGTGGAGCTGCTCTAGGGCTGCAAACGAATCGAATCGAATCGAACTTATCCTAGTTTGAGTTTGGTTTGAATTAATTTTGAACTAGGTTTGGTTTGAATAATTTCGAATCGAATTTTTTACGAACTCAATTTCGAATCTTTTATGAACTTTTTTACAACAAGGAAGAGTGATCGTAGTTGTTGAGAACGAAATGTGAAAGTCATCTAGAGTTTCAGAACTGAGAGCGAGAGTTATGACTCACAAGTTATGACTTATGACTGGACGGCCTTATGTTTTAACTTTTAAGTCATCAGCAAACATAAATCATTAGTGCAAATTTACTGTTCATGTTACTTTGAGATTTGAATTAGAATAGTTTGCAAACCTATTTCGAACGAACCAAGTCCAGTTTGAGTTTGGTTCGAACTATTTCGAACTATTTCGAATCAAATTTTTTACAATTTTTTTCGAATCAAACTCGAATCGAATCACGAACTACGAATTTTTTGTGCCCTAAGCTGCTCTCTAAATATTGTCATAAAAATAGCTATTCATATTTTAAAATAAGAGAAATAAATGTTGAACTGATAAATTTAATTCAGTCTATTCATGTTGTTTTTGTTGAAACATATATATTGGAAAACTCAAAATTCATTATCATTTGTAATATTTACAAACTTGAGAATCAAAATGCAAATTTCATATATAAAAAAAAAAAAATTCCATTTCTCTTAACCATTATCGTTTCTCGTAATTAAACTTGATTTATTTTGATTAACCAGAATCAAAGTATTGAATAATTAAATTTTGTCAGACATTTGTTGTTCTCTTCGTCTCCTTAATTCTATTTTGTCAGACATATCAGAGAACTCGTTTTTTTTTTTTAACATGGAATATTTTAATCATATTAATATGATGATATATTAACACAAGTTGTCATTCGAGCGTTCATTGGTGATTTAATTTAAACTGAATTAGAATATGTTCTCCAAAAAAAATATTTTGTTTATGTTTGGTTTATATAAACATAAATTGAAATGAATTTCATCATCAAGGTATAAGATTAACTGAACAAATCGAGCTTTAATAATTCAGTTGAAATGAATTAGTATAAAAATTTTAATCGGTAATTAATACATTAACATGTATATTACTTGATAGGCATAAAATATCATAAATTACACTTGATTCAATCAAGTTACTGCATTTGCTTGTTTTAAATTACAGAAAATAGCGAAAACAGGCCAAAATGCAGCCTCACTGGGTCGCACTGCAACCTCCCTAGGTCGCGCTACGGGCCACACTCAGTACTTAGACGAATTCAGCACATTTCAGGGCAAGCAGAAAAAATCTGATACCACTACGAATGCGCTAATGCTCAGTGCGGATGCACGGCTTTCGATACGGCCGAACTAATTACTTAGAAGAATTTCTAGACACGTGCCAATTTAAAAAATATATAATGAGCTGTGAATCAAAATTCATGCGGAAACATGGATTTCGATGCGGGCCGCACTCTGGTCGCATAGGAAAAGTACGAGCACAGTGTGGACGCACTCAGCTCGGCCGAGATTTCAGCTGCCGACACACATTTCGTATTTTGACCATATCTTTGTCGTATGAACTCTTATTTTGGAATTTTGTTTATCAATTCGGAAAAACTTGAGGGTTAATTTATAAGAAGTGTTTCATAAAATTATTTTAAACAATTTTGTATGTAACTGTCATTTAAGAAAATTTGAGGTTTAATTTATAACTGTGTAAACAATGAAAACAAAAACACCGTGGCTCAAATGCCAAGCAGCTCTCATGCATTAAACTACACACTCTAACCAACCTTCATATTTCAGTTAAATTAATGAGTCGTCTCTCTCTTCGATTCTCTTAAGAAAAGAAAACAAACAGAGAGAAAGAGTTTGAAGAAAACAAAATATATAAGAGAAAATAGATGGAAATGATAGGAAAAAAAAAAAAGAGGATTTGTAATATGTTTAAATATTGGAAGTTATTAGAAAAGGTCGCTATCCGGCACAATTACGAAAGAAACGGATGAAACAAGATTTCTTGAAATAGCAGATTACTTAATTATGAGTTTATTTAATTATGAGTTTATCTGTTTGCTCTACGGTATCAGGTGCAAGATTATTGGACTTATTTGATATTACATTTTTAAGAATTAAATTGTTATTCATTTGTAATGTTGAATGATTGTTTGTTGTATTATTTGAGATGTGTGAATCATGTGCATAGTCCAATCAAATTCAAACTGAATTTGTGTGATAGTACTGTTGACTTGTTTTTTCGAATGGTTTACTATAGGGGTGTCAATGGTACGTACCTTTTTAGCCGTTTATCCAACCCGTATCGTATTCAATAAAGCGGATATGGGTAAGGTTTTTTTTTCGTTAGCTTATTGGGTGTGGGTATGGGTAAGAAATTTTTTTCGTTAATCAAATGGGTATGGGTATGGGTATGGTTAATGACTATTTCGTACCCGTTATCCTATAGGGTAAATATAAATTAAATCTAAAATTATATATATATATATATATATTCAAGTTCAATATAGATTTACCATTTCAGTGCCTCTAAAACTGCTCCTTTTTATTCTCAAATTTGAATATAACTAATATATTTTTCTTCCATTCTTGTCTTCTTTTCCTTTTACTCCATTGTAGAAATGGAAAGACATAAAGTAAAATTTGCAAAAATCTGGCTCCATTTCAATTTTTTGTTGTCAATTAGGATTTCTACTTCAATTCTCTACGTCAATTTCGTTTTCAAATTTCAAAATTCAGATTGAAACGGAATCACAGATTCACAGAAGACACCCCTAACTGTAAGTGTGTTTTATATCCCATGAATGTGTATTTTTTATTGATTTAGATACAAGATGCCGTAAACACCTTTTGAAATTGACTTACCTAATGAAACAAAATAAATAAGTGGCTTTGCGATAAAAGATTCTAAGAGTAAAAAAGCAACTTAGACGGTTATGTAATGAATAAAATAATTTGTAAAATACTTGAAAATCTGAAAATTTTGAGGTGAGTTTATGAAATATATATATTCATGCCCAAACCAAAGCTAGATTTGTTTTTTTGATAAAGTACTTATATGTACACTGTTCTTTTTGAATTTACATTCACTACTATGCGATATGGTTAAAGAACACTATTTTTTAGGCCAAATCATTTTACGTTTGAAAAACAATCATACTCATTTTCAATTTTCATAATAAGTGTTTTTCTCTTTATCAGAATCAATTCTTCTTGATGGTGAAGTTGATTTGCGTGATATTTTATATAATAAAGTTGGACAAACAATTAGTGATATATTTTTGTTATTTACTAGTGTATGTTGTTTTTATAAAAAAATATTAAACATATTATTTTTATTTGCATGTTTGTTATTTAGTTCAATAATTGAATTTGTTCAAATAGATATTCGTGATTTTGAAATTTTTTGCTTTATAAAAAATAATTTAGTTGGAATTGATTGCATATTTATTTTTATTTTATTAGTAATGTAATTACATATGTGTGAAATGAATTAGTTTTTGATGTTCTATTTGTAAAATATAATAAAATTAATTATTATACTAGTATATTATCCGTTATTCACCCGCTACTGTTTCGTTACCCGATAATCTTAACAGGTAAGAGTAGGGTAGGGTACGGTCAATTCTTAATGGGTAAGAGTAGGGTATGGATAAGGTCAATTTTAATGGGTATGTGTATGAAAATGTCTCCACCCGACCCGTACCGTACCCATTGACACCCCTAGTTTACTATTTTGTGTGATAATACTTTTGACTTTTTTTTCGAATGGTTTATTGTTTTGTGTGTTCTCTTATTTTGGATTGTAGTCGAAAGTCGCCATAAGTGATGATTACCAACTTATCAAAGTCAATTGATGGGTGTTGACTTTGAATGAATATGTGCATATGGTGTATGGTTAATCACTTGCTAGGGTATTGACAGATTGTGATGGAGACTTTGGGTGACTATAAAGAAACATCTGATTGGTGTTATATCCATGGTGTTATATCCAGTTAATTATGGGACGTTGACTGTTGATATGTTTATAAATGTGTTGAAAATTACGAATTATGAGTTTATTGTAATATATGAAATATTATCTGACTATAAACCAGACTTTAATAAATGGTCTAAGCCCCAACACTACATATGAGGGTTTGTTTGAGGGCACTATACGGGTACCGATAGGTGTGGGTTTAGTGTGAACACTTATGTGACTAGATGGTGGAACATTTGTGTGTGTTATCAGACCTGATAATCTGAGTATTGAACTGTTAATATCAAGTTGTAAGTATTTAATTCTGGATATGGATTAATTGTAAGTCCAGTAGCCTGATTGTGGGAAATTAGCACTGGGAAATACAATATTATTATTATTTCTTATTCCCACTCTTTAAATTTTTTTCAGGTTTATTACACGAATAAAAAGAGGCAGATTTGGATTGCATCTGACTGCATGATCACATGAAAGTGGGGTTTTGGATTGTTGAAACTGACAGAATGCGGGAATCATTTTTAAAACACAATTTGCTGTATTATGTCAGATAAAACTTGTAAGACATATGGGATGTGATTAATATGTAATAGTGTTATTAGTAATACTTATAAAAAATTCACTGTTTTGCATATATATATAAATAAATATACGCGGCAGGTTGTTATATCATATTTGACGTATTTAAATGGAAAAAAAACACATGTAATAAATAATTCATGAGAGCTTTGTGTATTATAGAAATGATTTCTATTTATATCGAAAAAAACTCCATAAGTGTTTATACACACCGAAAGAGCCCACTAATTAATATGCAAAGCAAATTCGAAAAGTTAAAAAGTTGGATCCTAAAGTTTGACACATAACTAGATAAATATTAGTGATTAAAGTTAGTTGATTCAATAATTTTTGAAGTTACTCAAGTTTGGAGGAACAACTTTCCTTCAAGTTAAAAGGATTTGGGTTCTATTAAAAAAATTTGGACAAATTTAATTCAAAGTCAGACTTAAAACGTTCGATATGTGTCGTAATTCGTGCACACATAATTAGAACATAGTAAATTTAAACAATCCAATAAATATAAATTTAAATCGTCCGTACAAATTTTAATGTGAATGAGGCAGTTTAAATCGTCCGTACAAATTTCAATCAAAACCCCAAGTTAAAATGCCCACCAAATCTGACACCTGCTGACAGTTTATTTATTTATTTAGTTATTTACTCTAATTACAAAGAAAAATATTTAATAATTCACAGTGAATCCATGAAAAGAAAAAAGAATATGCAGTCAGTGAGAAGTCTGATATATTTTTTACAATTTACTATTGTATTAATCTTTGCTATCATTATACGTTCATATAAAAATAAATGATTTTATGTTCATATGTTGTCATTTTAAATAATATGAGAATTAGTATTTCTAAAAAAAAGTATAATTTTGTAATTCCATTTTACAAGAAAAATATCGTTTAACTTGAACATGTGAAACAATTATGCATTTTAAAGAAATTCATTACTTATATTGATAATAAATAAGAAAATTATATATTCTTCATGTTTGGTCCCTGTGATTCTTGTTAGTTTGTAATAATCTAGAAGTCAATAATACGATAAATTATCATAAAGCTTTGTTCATGAATTGAATGATTAATAAACTGTCATTTTGTTCCTTGAGTATTATTGAATTTATGAATCATTTCGGGTTCATGACTTGAAATTGTAAAGCTTCATAATATAGATAATAAATGCTCTTAAAAAGTCTCTAACAGAGGTAATTAGCAGAAACACTAATTTACCATTACAAGGTTAGAATGTGGATTAAAAGATGGTCAAGTTTTACAGACCATTGACATGAGATGTCATTTTAATCACATAGATACATGTTCTAGGAACATGGTATTTGACAGACCTCGAATGAAACATTAAATGGAATTGTGTACGTGTCATTAATGTTTTCATTCAGTGTTAAGTTCTAAAGTATGAGGTATCCATCTTTCCTACTAAGAGATGTGTATGTGTGATTGTTACCTAACGCTGTCGGTAAAACGCAGTCATAACGGTAGCTTTTCGGTATACATAGCTTAGCTGAGGTAGTGATGGTTTACCAAAAGTACTATTGTCCCTCGTATCTCTATACGAGTTACGGTATCACTGGGCCCCTTGATAGAGTAGGATTATCTGCATGCAGTATAATTACAAGAGTAATTATATTTGATAATCTGCTCAAGATCAATAAAAGATTAAGTTTGCAAGGATGACACACACCTACCTTGAAACTGATCTGATACTGTGAGACATAAGAATTAACACGACTAAATAGTTTACTGGATCGTGGTACTGTATAGTACAGCATCATCTGTGTAATTGGATGGTCATAGTGTAGATGTCAGATGCCTCCTATGATTATAGAAGTTAAAATGGTTTTAATTCTATTTACCAACATAACACAGATCCTATTGGGTCACACCGCAAAGGAGACTTATCAGAGAATCTTACTGATTAATTATAAATTGATTATAATTAATATTAAGATAGTTATAATTAATTATACATGATATAATTAAATTATAAATGTCATATAAGATGACAAGCAAAAACAACGGTTAATTTATAAGCGTATTCGATACGTTGTATAAAACCGTACCGAAACCGAACCGTACGAAATATAATTGTTTAGAACAATTATATAGATATTTTTATTTGATATAAATATCTATATTTGAGATATTTGATATAAATATCTATATTTGAGATATTTGATATAAATATCTATATGATGTCAATGGCAATTTGGTAAATACCACAAAACCGAGGGCATTTCGGTCATTGACGAACCTCCTCAAAATGCCTATAAATAGAGGGGTAAGGGGAGAGAGAAAATTACTAATTCACTCATATCTGATCTGATCAGTCTGATCGAATCGATAAATCTATTTTCACTCTTTCTCGGTTACGGTTGTCGTGAATAGTGTTTTCGCGAAGTTTCGTGAATCGGATTTTGCGTGAGACGCAAGTCAGTTTTTACGATCCTCGTGAATAGTGTTTTCACGCCTTCGGTGAATAGTATTTACGGGATTTGGAAATAGTATATATTTTACGAAGGTCGTAAATATATTTAATTCGTCTTTTTCTCGGTGAATAGTATTTACGGGATTTGAAAATAGTATATATTTACGAAGGTCGTAAATATATTTATTTCGTCTTTTTCTCGGTGAATAGTATTTACGGGATTTGGAAATAATATATATATTTGCGAAGGTCGTAAATATATTTATTTTGTCCTTTTCTCGGTGAATAGTGTTTTTACGGTTGTCGTGAATAGTGTCTTCACGCTTTCCGTGAATAGTGTTTTTGCGAATCTCGCTGGTCAGTATTACTGGCAGTAGAAAGCCAGCGCTCTGGTGGTTCCTGGTGGACGACCGATAGAGGTATCAGATGTCTGATACTCCGAGGCAAGACGTTCCTCAGATTCGATCTTCTCGGTCTGCTGCAATCCAATTGGAATTTGGATCAAGGTATAAATATGTTATATTAATCTATTTAATTTGTAAGTAGATTAAAGTTTTAGAAATCAATTATGGAGTAGATCTGTAAAAGGATTAAATTGGGTTTTGATGTCAAGGAATACTGAAGGTGGATCGCCTTAGAAAGTATTCTGACATACCTCGTTTAATCCTTGGCTTAAGTTAGAAGTAAATTTTTTGTTTTACGTTCTTTCCGCAGCTTAAGCTAATCAACGGGTTTGGATTGTCCATAACCCAACAATTCTAACTTTTGGTTATGTTCTATACATAGTGAAAAATAGGGCTGCAAACGAATCAAACCAAATTGAACTTACTCCAGTTTGAGTTTGGTTTGAATTAATATCAAATCAAATTTTTTACGAACTCAATTTTAATTTTTTTACGAATTTTTTTTTTACAACAAGGAAGAGTGATCGGAGTCGCCGAGAGCGAGAGGTGAAACTCGTTTAGGGTTTCAAAACTGAGAAGAGAGTTACGACGTCTTACGAGTTATGACTTATGGCTGGTGGCCTTATATTTTAACTTTTAAATCATCAACGAACATAAGTCATTAGTGGAAATTAACGGTTCACATTACTTTGAGATTTGAACTAGAATAGTTTGCGAACCTATTTCAAATGAACCAGGTCCAGTTTGAGTTTGGTTTGAATTAATTTCGAAATATTTTGAATCGAACTTTTTATGAACTTTTTCGAATCAAACTCGAATCGAATCACGAACAACGATTTTTTTGTGCAGTCCTAGTGGAAAGGTACTGGAATGTAATTTTCATATGTACATTAAAGAATGAAAAAAAATATATAAAATTTAACTAATGTAATTAATTAAATAATATCATATATAATAATTATCATTATAAAAAACAGTTTCTCTAGAAATTATTTATTGTTATCACAGGTGATTCTCTTTCTTATCCTTTTATGATATAAAGCATATGTTATTTTTTTTATGACACAATACAGTATACAAGGAGGGATCCACTTACACTATTTTTTAGTGACACCGAATTACACTCTATATTTTCAAAGTTCAAACATTTGATTCAAAACATTCAATATGATGAATATATTAAATTGTACTTGCAGATCAAATTTTACATTTATTTTATTTTATTTTACTATTTATTTATTAAGATGGGTACAAAAATTCAATGGTATAAAAACAACAATTTTGTAAAATACTTAATAAATAGTAAAAAAAATAAAAAAATATAAAATTTGATCTGCAAGCACATATTAATATATCTATCATGTTGAACGGTTTGGATCAACTATTTGAACTTTAAATTTAAAAAAAAAAAAAAGTAGAGTGTAATCCAATGTTCTAAACGCGCTATAGCCGCTATAGCGTTTTTGGACCCTAAACGCTAAGCTATGGTATCAAAATACGCTATTTGAGCTACGGCCGCTATAGCGGTAATAGCGGTCCGCTATAGCAGATAGCTTGTAGCGCCAATAGCATGCGCTATGCAATATGAGCATTTTTTGGGCAATTTATATGGGTTTTGACTGTAATTTTTTTTTGCAATTGACGTACTATGCTCTATATTAAATTATTAATTGTTAAATGAGAATTCATTGGTAAATTAAATAGTTAAATAAAAGAAAAAAAATTAATTGAAAGCTTGTTACTACAAAAGGAACCCTTGTCACTGAAATTAGAAAAATTCTAAATTGGCGACCTTTCAAAAATTATAATTACTATATGTACTTGGAATATTTTTAATAGATGAAGATATATAGTTTATGCCATGATGTCTAGGTTATTTTGTAATTTGAATAGAAAAAAAAATAGATTATGTAATGAATCATGATTCTTAAGATATTTTGAAGAAAAAAGTCAAGAGTTTATGATATTACTATGAATATTTTGAAGATCAATTTGGACTTTGTACTGATTCAATATGAATATTATAATTTCTTAATCAATTTGGTATTATTTATTGTTACATGATACTTTAGATAATGTTGATAACTTGATATTTAGCACAAATATATAATATATTTTTTGTAAAAATACAAAAACACTATTTACCATAGCTTTCGCTATAGCGATGCTATTCGCTATAGCTTTTTTTGTAGCCTTTCCGCTATGACGCGATAAACGCTATTTAGAACCTTGATGTAATCTAGTGTCACAAAAAAAAGATATCAGTGGATCCCTCCTCTAAAATATTATATATGCATTTGAAATTTAATATCAACAGACGTTGTATAAGTCCTTTTATTTAAGTAGCATAACGAGAAGTTCGACATGTGTCGTGAGAAAGATAATTTTTCATAAAAAAAGAGTGATAGAGAGTGTTAATAGAATAGTTTTTCATGACTTGTCATGCATGTCTTACTCCACTTTAAAAATTATTTATGAATTATTTTAATAATAGTAGTTTTTACTTGCTATATATTGGAAAAAGAGTTAACGAGAGTTGGCAAATGAGTCTCTTTTTAATTTCTAAAGAAAAAACATTATATAAAAAATATCTCTTGTAATTATTATGATTTTATATATTTTTT
This sequence comes from Carex arenaria, assembly GCA_964058825.1. Taxonomy (NCBI): domain Eukaryota; kingdom Viridiplantae; phylum Streptophyta; class Magnoliopsida; order Poales; family Cyperaceae; genus Carex; species Carex arenaria. The sequence continues at coordinate 516,021 of CAXKVW010000326.1, forward strand.
TAATTTTTAGATTAGAAATTAGAGAAAATCAACAAATTTAGAATGTATATGATATTAGTTTCATTATTAATAGGCAATAGTTTTACTTGTCTACAATATTTACATTTGTAATTTCTATTTTCTTTAAGTCTCCAAAATAAAGTGGCAGATAGATTAGTAAAAGTTTAACTGATTAGAGCACTGGACTTTAATTGGCTATACTTATCTTATGTTTAATTGTTAGGTAATTCAAAATGTGATATCATTAGGAACTGAACTATTATATCAATATTTTGAAAATTTGTTGTAATTGCCTACAGATTTGAATAATACAAAATCAATAATTGTTTTATTTATCTTTTAACAAAAATTTAATTTTAATTAGCTCTAATATCTATATACGTTAGTTTTTGATATAATAGAGTTAACAGGAGTATAAAAAAAAAAAGTATGGACAATGTGGTATATTGATAGGTCAAATCAAGTTTTCATATTAAAGAAATGAAAAACAAGTTGTAAAAGGAAATAATTTTGGCGTAATTTCCTTGATAATACAAAAAATGCTTCATAATATTGGGTTTTAAAAAGGACTAGTTTTGTTATTGTTTATTAATTATTAGAGAGAGAAATTTAAGCTTTGAAAAAAAATTACGAACAGTGAATTAAATTATAAACTTAACTCAGTTTATGTGGAGCTGCTCTCTAAATAGTGTCATAAAATAGCTATGCATATTTTAAAATAAGAGAAATAAATGTTGAACTGATAAACTTAATTCAGTCTATCCATGTTGTTTTTGTTGAAACATATATTTTGGAAAACTCAAAATTCATTATCATTTGTAATATTTACAAACTTGAGAACCAAAAATAAAAATCTCATATCTAATTAATTTAAATTCCGTTTCTCTTAACCTTGATCGTTTCTCCTAAACTTGATTTATTTTGATTAATTTTTTCACTATGTGAATTCCCAGATTTTTACCAAATAGTTATATATACTAACAAGAAGTATGATACATTTATTCTCAAGTGAATTAGATTAAGCAAAAAAAATTCTCAGAACTAAACGAAAACGGATATATTATGGATAAATTTCTGAAACTAGTTGTTATCTTTATTTGTAAACGGAAGTGTGTTTTAACTTGAAATTACTGGTATTTGTATTTTTTGCATTAGAACAAACATGGTGTGTGTGTAGGTTTTGGCTCAAACTGGTATTTGTACTTTTTGCATTAGAGGACCTCCGTGCAACGGCTCAAAATTTGAGTTTTCAAAATCTTAACGGCCGATCCAAACTGTTCAAAATGTAATTTGTACTAAAATATTCTTGCAAACAAAATTTTACATTTTTTAGATTTTTTTTTACTATTTATTAAGTATTTTACAAAACTGTTGTTTTTGAATAATTCTGAATCACTGAAAAACAGCAGTTTTGTAAAATACTTAATAAATACTAAAAAAATTCTAAAAAATGTAAAATTTGGTTTGCAAGTACATTTAGTACAGATTAAATTTTGAATGGTTTGGATCGACCGTTAGGATTTTGAAAACTCAAATTTTGAGCCGTTGCACGGAGGTCCTCTATGATACACGTAGCACCATAGCCATGTATTATATATATATATATATATATATATATATATATATAGAGTGGATATGCTCAAAACGTTTGTTCCTGGGCTCAGGAACAAACGGTTCGGTTCTCCAATTTTCAAAGTCCAAACGGTCGATCCAAACCGACAGATGTTTAATCTATATTAAAATGTGCTTGGAGACCAAATTTTACATTTTTTGGAATTTTTTTACTATTTATTAAGATGGTTTGAAAATTGCTGTTTTTATTAAAATTCTGCACCATTGAAAACAGCGATTTTCAAACCATCTTAATAAATAGTAAAAAAATTCCAAAAAATGTAAAATTTGGTCTCCAAGCACATTTTAATATAGATTAAACATCTGTCGGTTTGGATCGACCGTTTGGACTTTGAAAATTAGAGAACCGAACTGTTTGTTCCTGAGCCCAGGAACAAACGTTTTGAGCATATCCACTCTCTCTCTCTCTCTCTCTCTCTCTCTCTCTCTATATATATATATATATATATATAGATGTTTAGTTGTTTTTAGAAACAAATTAAAAAAAAAGTGGTAATTTCATGTATAGCTCTCAAAAATCTCAAATTTTCGTATACCCATCTTATACTTATATCATATATACCCTTGAAATTCTTAAAAAGTCGCAAATTAATTCAATTTATTGACTTTTCTATTAAAACTCATCTTAAATTATAATGTACTTATTTTATCATTTATTAAAATTCATATACCACATTTACCCTTCTACCTTCTAATTGATCAGCTTTTAAGAACAAATTGTTTATTTATCTACTGGTGATGCATGTATAATGTCATTTAATTTAAACTGAATTAGAATATGTTCTCCAAAAACTGAATTAGAACAAATTGTTTATTTATGTTTTCTTTAATTTAAACTGAATTAGAATATGTTCTCAAAAAATATTGATTTCTATTTAAATCGAAAAAAAAAAAAGTGTTTATGTATATCGAAAGATCACATTAATATACAAAACAAATTCCAAAAGTTAAAAAGTTGGATCCTAAAGTTTGACTCATAAGTAAATAAATATTAGTGATTAAAGATATTATTTTGAAATTGATTCAACAATTTTTGAAGTTACTTTAGTTTAAAGGAACAAGTTTCCCTCAAATTAATTAAAAAAAAATTGGATTTTGTTCAAAGAGGTTGCACAAATATATTTTATTCAAAGTCTAACTTAAAACGTCTGATATGTGTTGTAATTTGTGCACAACATAATTAGAACATAGTAAATTTAAACAATCCAATAAATTTAAATTGTCCGTACAAATTTTAATGTGAACAAGAATAATATGCCGTCAGTGAGATCGAAGTCTGTTATATTTTTTCAACTTATTATTGTATTAATCTTTGCTATCATTATACGTTCATATAATAATAAAATTCCATCATAACTAAATTTAATGATCTTATGTTCATATGTTCATATGTTCATATGTTGTCATAAATCAATAGACGCTGTGTAGGTCCTTTTATTTTAAGTAGCATAAAATTTTCACATGTGTCATGAGAAAGATAATTTTTCAAAGAAAAGAGTGAGAGAGTGTGAAGAGAATAGTTTTTCATGACTTATCATGCATGTGATACTCCACTTTAAAAATTATTTATGAATTATTTCAATAATATTAGTTTTTACTTGCTATATATTAGAAAAGAGTCTTTTTTTTTTATTTTCTAAAAAAACACTATAAAAATACGCCTCTTGTAATTATAATGATTTTATATATTTTTAATTTTTAGATTAGAAATCGGAGAAAATCAACAAATCTAGAATGTATATGATACTAGTTTCATTCTTCATAGTTAATTTCTTTACTCTTGTTTATCATATTTATATTTGTAATTTTTATTCTCTTTTTGAGTCTCCAAAATAAAATTGCTGATGATTTAGCAAAATTGAGACGATTAGAGTAATGGACTTCCATTGCTCATATTGAACCAATGTTTAATTGTTTGATAATTGAAAATATAATATCGGGACTTATTGTACTGTTATTTTAATATTTTGACAATTTGTTGTAATTGACTACTGTTTTGAATAATACAAAATCAATAATTGTTTTATTTATTTTTAACATAATTTAATTTTAATTAGGTTCGATATCTAATACGTTAGGTTTTGATATAATAGAGTCAACATGATTATAAAAAAAAAAAAAAAGTATTGACAATGTGGTAAATTGATAGGTCAAATCAAGTTTTCATATTAAATAAATGAAAAATAAGTTGTAAAAAGAAATAACTTTGGCAGACTCGACATAAGCGGCTCTGATCTCAAAGAAGAGAATCCAATGTCGGTTTCGTGCAGCTCTGACAAAGTTGACAAATGCGTCTCTAATCTAGAAAAAGAATCGAAGGTTCTTCAATTATTTTTTAATCTAAAGTTTTAGGGGTTTAAATTTTAGTTTTAATTGGCATGTACTTCTCCGTTATTTTCATATAGCCGCATTTTCATTGAATTATTTATCAACATTTAGTTGTTCATCCAAAATCAGTGAATTCTTGATCGACATTTGATTTTTCATCCATTATCTCCATTTGAGGTTAAAAAGTGTTTTCCTCCTCTGCACCAATTGTATATGATCATCTTTTTTCTATAAAATTTCTCACACATCTGACTGAAAGATCAGATTCATCAGGATCTCTCTGACCCAAGATCCTAGCCTTGACTTCCTTCTTTAAAATGATACTTCCCAAGGCACTTGGACATTATACTTAAAAAAAAAAAAGAATTATTCATATTTTAAAATAAGAGAAATAAATGTTGAACTGATCAACTTAATTCAGTCTATCCATGTCGTTTTTGTTGAAACATATATTTTGGAAAATTCAAAATTCATGCTAATGTTGTGTGAGATCTCTTATAATTATTAGTGTGAGGTTTCTTTTCACTCTCATACCGCATTAATGATACGGTGGAATATATTTTTTAAAATTTTATCCCGCCCTTCTGTTGCAATCTTTGTAGCAAAAAATATTTTCTTTTCTTATTTTGTAATTGAAAAAAAAATCGTAAATCACAGTGACAAGCTTACAAACTTTTGCATAAATAAACAATTAATAATTTCATACTTCGATTTTTCCGATTAGTTGGATGATCAGAAGGGAAATAATAATATGCATCAGATGTATACATCAATTAATAATCTCATTCAAAGATTCGAAATATATAATTTATCCAAATATTTTTTATTACATTATTGCAGGATATAAAATCAAAATAATTTTACATGTGTATTGAAAATTCTCTATTTTACCATACAGATAGAAATAAATTTGAGTTGTATAAAATCAGAATGTGATAGTTTAAAAACCTAAAAAAACAACAACGTGGTCGAGCCATATTCGTTCTAGTTGTTGATTTAGCTGAGAAATTTTGTTTGAGCAATGCAAATTAGAGGGTAAATATTTTAACATAGCAATTTTGACTTTATGGAGCGCATCAACTATAGAGTCAAATAGTGCTGCATATAGTTTCTGTGCTGCATGACGCCAAAACTAATCTGTTAAAATCTTAGCACAAAATAGACGCAAGTTAAGAAGTATAAAAACGAAGCTAGTCGGTAGATTCAATCCATTGAAATTATTCCGCAAAGCTTATCCGTAATGCTAATTCTAAGATTTTCTGTGGGCTTAGTTCGTGTTGTCTACATAATGGACTATATGGCACAGTGACAAATGAATAGTTTGGGTTCGATTCGGCGGGATAAAAAATTTGTGATTCGAATATAATTCGGAAATGATTCGGTACAACAAGGAAGTAAAAAAACAAAAATCCCAAAAAAACTGCACCAAATATATTTAAAAAAAAAAAGAAATTACAAAAAAATGTTGCTTTGTTGTGTTTTTCTCAAGAATAATTCGTGTTTTGTGTTTTATTCGCAAATAAACATACTATACATTTTTTTTGCATTTTATTCAGAGTTCAGTTCGAAAATATCAAAAATACTAATAAAACATAAATTATTCGCGAATTTATCCCGTATATTGTTACTATACTACATGGTATTATTTTGACTGAGCAAAGTTGGAGGAGGGTCAGATTAGATGGGTAAAATCACTGTCAACTGTACCAAATAATAGAATTTCATGATGTATTGATCCAAATAAAATTGATGTATGACCACATAAACAATACCCAGAGAAAGGTAAATTAATGAACTAGTGAACATCAACATCACTGTTTTCAATTTCAAACTTTTAATTAATACAATTTCAGACTTAGACACTCAAGATGTAAATAAAAAATGAACTAGTTATGGGTTTCTATACTATTTATTGTTTAATACATTATACATTCCTTATTTTGTAAGGCGCAAAGCACAAATGGAAATATAATTTTGTTATTTTTTTTTCTATATATCTAATTATTCAGCACCCATTTTTATAAAATATTGTATGACATATGTTAATAATGAATTCTCGCCTCAATTGATCTACAAACTATCTACCCTCTACAATAGTATTGAATTAACTTGATTGTTTCACTATACCACTCAACTAATTATAAGAAATATTCAAATTGGAAAATTTAAATAAAATTGTTAAATTAACCAATTATGCCAATGTTTGCTTAGTAAACCAATGATGGAAAAATCATTCTTGCACAATCTATTTGCTTATTTAATATCTAGATTGGAAACCTTCTTATCATGACATGGTAAATTAAATATCACCATGTGCTTTAGTTTTGTAGCGTAGAGAAGGAAATATATATACGTGTGTTTCTTTTGTTTAAATAAAATAAACTATTTGTTTGTACGTCCATCAAATGTCATAATTTTACATTCAACTATTATAATTAATAAGTTTAAAAATTTGTATGAAGTTAAGTACACAAACGATATTCATGAGCTTCACTTAAAAGAAATCAATTGGCTTCCATTAACAAATTCTACATTGATCTATATCTAATTAATTAGTAGTTAGTAATCAACAAGCTAAACGTTTATATTATTATTTTGGCGTAATTTCCTCGATAATAAATTACTTATATCGATAATAAATAAGAAAATTATATATTCTTCAAGTTTCAAGTTTGGTCACTGTAATTCCAACTGTTTGTTATGTTATATATATAGTGGAAAGGGGCTGGATTATTATTTTCATATATACATTAAAGAATGAAACATTTTAAAATTTAAATAATGTAATTTATTAAATACTATCATATATAATAATTATCGTTATAAAAAAATAGTTGCTCTAGAAATTATTATTGTTTTCACAAATGATTCTCTTTCTTATCATTTTTTGATATAAAGCATGTGATTTTTTTTTATGATACGATCTAGTATATATGTATTTGAAAGTTAATATCAATAGAGGTTATACAAGTCCCTTTATTTTAAGTAGCATAGAAAGAATTTCGACATGTGTCGTGAGAGAGAATTTTTGAAAGAAAGAGAGTGATAGAGAGTGTGAAGAGAATAGTTTTTCATGACTTGTCATGCATATATATGTTACTGTACTTTAAAAATTATTTATGAATTATTTCAATAATATTAGTTTTTACATGCTATAAATTGGAAAAGAGTTACCGAGTGTTAGCAAATGAGTCTTCCTTTATTTTCTAAGAAGAGCATTATATAAAAAATATGTCTCTTATAATTATTATGATTTTATATTTTTTTTAATCTTTACATTAGAAATCAGAGAAAATCAACAAATTTAGAATGTAAATGATACTAGTTTCATTTTTCATAGTTAACTGTTTTACTTGTTTATCATATTTTGATTTGTAATTTCTATTCTCTTTGAGTCTCCAAAATAAAATAACAGATAGATTAGCACAATTAAGACGATTAGAGTACTGGATTTGCATTGCTTATACTGATCCAATTTGTGATTGTTCGATAATTGAAAATATGATATCAAGATCTACTATACTGTTATTTAAATAGTTTGAGAATTTGTTGTAATTAACTACTGGTTTGATCAATACAAAATCAATAATTGTTTTATCTGTCTTTTACAAAATTTAATTTTAATTAGCTCCAATATCTATATATGTTAGGTTTTGATATAATAGAGTTAACATGTATATAGAAAAAAGTTAGGACAATGTGGTTTATTGATATGTCAAAATCAAGTTTTCATATTAAAGAAATGAAAAACAAGTTGTAACTGGAAATAAATTTGGCCTAATTTCCTTGATGATGCCAAAAATGATACTACATAATATTTGTTTTAAAAAGGACTAGTTTTGTTATTGTTTATTAATTATTAGAGATAGAAATTAAATTATTAAACTTTGAAAAAAGTTTACGAACGTATGAATTAAATTATAAACATAACTCAGTTTATGTGGATCTGCTCTCTAAATATTGTCATAAAAATAGTTATGCATATTTTAAAATAAGAAAAATAAATGATGAACTGATAAACTTATTTAGTTATCCATGTTTTTGTTGAAACATATATATTGGAAAACTCAAAATTTATTATCATTTGTAATATTTACAAACTTGAGAATCAAAATGAAAATCTCATATGAAAAAAATTTCAGTTTTTCTTAACCTTTATCGTTTCTCCTAAACTTTATGAAAAGGCAAAATGTAGTTGACACAAGATGACTTCAAATTGGTGGTAGAGGTGTCAATATACTGGGTGTAAGCATTTTTTAAGTCTCTGTTCGACTGTCACTGTGTCTGTGTGAAAAAAAAATTCACTTAATATGTATTTTTTTTCCCACGCGCACAATATTTCGGCTATTTAAATTGAACCCGAATCCAAGTCCATTTTTGTTGCCGCTTGATAGTCAAACATGCATGATCTTAAGATTTTATTGGTGTGGTGTGAGCATTTTTTTATCCGTATAGTTGTTGTGTGAGCTTTTTCTCCACTCTCACACCACACTAATAATGTGGAGTCTATTTTTTGAAATTTTATTACGTCTTTCTATTTCTAGTAGGAAACATTTTCTTTTTATTAATTGAGAAAAAAAGTCTTAAATCACAGTGACAAGCCTAAAAACTTTTGCATAAATAAACAATTAATAATTTCATACTTCTATTTTTCCGATTAATTTGATGATCAGAAGGGTAATAATGATATGCATGAGATGTATTCATCAAGTAATAATCTTATTCAAAGATTTCAAATATATAATTTATCCAAAAAAAAATTATTACATTATGACAGGATATAAAATCAAAATAATTTTACATGTGTATTGAAAATTATTTATTTTACCATACTGACAGAAATAAATTTGAGTTGTATAAAATCAGAATGTGATAGTTTAAAAACCTATAAAAGGAACAATTTGGTGGAGCCATATTTGTTCCTCTGGTGGTTGATTTAGTTGAGAAATTTTGTTTGAACAATGCAAACTAGAGGATAAATATTTTAACAGAGCAATTTTGACTCTATGCAGCGCATCAACTATAGAGTCAAATAGTGCTGTATATGGTTCATGTGCTGCATGAAGCCAAAACTACTCTGTTAAAATATTAGCACAAAATAGACGCAACTTAAAGAAGTATAAAAACGAAGCTAGTCGGTAGATTCAATCCATTGAAATTATTCTGCAAAGCTTATCTGTAATGCTAATTCTATGATTTTCTGTGGGTTGAGTTCGTGTTGTCTACATAATGGACTACATGGCATAGTGACAAACAAATAGTTCGGATTCGATTCGACAGGGTCAAATTTTTATGATTCGGACATAATTCGGAAATAATTTGATACAACAAGAAAGCAAAAAAAAAAAAAACCCCAAATTTTTTTTTAAATTACAAAAAATGTTGTGTTTTTTTATCGCGTTTTTCTAGTGAATAATTCGTGATTCGTGTTTTATTTAGTGTACAGTTCGACAACGTCAAAAATACAAATACAATGCAAATTATTCACGAATTTATTCCGTATATTGTTACTGTGCTATATGGTATTATGTTGGCTGAGCAAAACTGGAGGAGGGAGGAGGGTCAGATCAGATGGGTTAAAATCACTGTCAACTGTACCAAATAATAGAATTTCAAGATATATTGATCCAAATATTTGATGTGTCATCACATAAACAATACCCAGAGAAAGGTAAATTAATGAACTATAGTGAACGTCAACATCACTGTTTTCAATTTCAAACTTTTAATTAATACAATTTTAGACTTAGACACTCAAGATATAAATAAAAAATGAATTAGGATTTCTATACTATTTATTGTTGAATACATTTATTTTTTTAATTTGAAGTGCGTTCTATATTTATATTTGTATTTTGTAAGGCGCAAAACACAAATGGAAATGTGATTTTGTTATTTTTTTTTCTATATCTAAATATTGAGCACCCATTTTTATAAGATATTGTATGACATATTTTAGTATTGAATTCTCGCCTCAATTAATCTACAAAATATCTACCCTCTACAATAGTATTGAATAGACTTGACTGTTTCATTATACCACTCAACTAAGAAATATTCAAATTCAAATTGGAAAATTTAAATAAAATTGTTAAATTAACCAATTATGCCAATGTTTGCTTTGTAAACCAATGATGAAAAAATCATTCTTGCACAGTGTATTTGCTTATTTAATTTCTAGATTGGAAATATTCATAGTATGACATGGTAAAATATCACCATGTGCTTTTGTAGCGTAGAGAAGGAAATATATATACGTGTGATTTTTTTTTGTTTAAATAGAATACACTATTTGTTTATACGTCCATCAAATTTCCTAATTTTACATTCAACTAATATAACTAATAGAGTGATGCTTCTATGGACATAAGGACCTATTTGTAAAATGAACATATTTTTATTTTCAAAGTTCAAACAGTCGATCCGAACCGTTCATTTTGTTCTCCATATTAATATGTGCTTGGAGACCAAATTTTACATTTTTCTGAATTTTTTTACTATTTATTAAGATGGTACAAAATTCAATGGTCTGAATTTGATATTTTTTGTACCCATCTTAATAAATAGTAAAAAAATTCAGAAAAATGTAAAATTTAGTATCCAAGCACATATTAATATGGAGAACAAGATGAACGGTTCGGATCGACTGTTTGAACTTTGAAAATAAAAATATGTTCATTTTACAAATAGGTCCTTATGTCCATAGAAGTCTTTGCCTAATTAATAAGATTAAAAATTTGTATGAAGTTAAGTACACAAACGATATTCATGAGCAACTTAACAGAAAAAAAACAATTAATTGCCTTCCGATAACAAATTCTTCAATTGATCTGTTATATCTAATTAGTAATTAACAAGCCAAACATTTATATTATAATTTATATTTATTTTTAAGTTCATTTTGGTAAAAGAAATAAAGAGGACAAAAATTGTTTGAAAATGAATACACCAAAATAATGCATGTCTTAACAACTCATTTTATACAAAACAAATAAAAGTTAAGATCTTGGATCCTAAAGTTTGACTTACTAAGTAGATAAAAATTAATGGTTAAAAGTTTTTATTTTAATTGATTCAATAATTTTGGATATAATCAAGTCTCTCGGAACACCTCTCCCCAACCCTCCCAAACTCAAATTTTCCATCAAAACATTAAAATATTCGATTTATCCATCAAACTATAATATTTGAATTTTTTTATGAAAAAATAAAATATTATTTTACATGTTGATGGGGACTAAAGTTTGAAAAATAAATTTAAGGGGCACACTAGCAATTAATTAACCAATTTTTTTTTATCATCTTTGTTTATAGTTCCTTTGCATAAATATTTATTTATGGGGGCTGAAAATTCAAAGAATTGTATTTTAAAAACGAATATTGTTTACAAAAGAATACTAACTTTCATGGATTATAATATATAACTTTCATTTTGGGACCTTTTAATTAGGAAAATTTGCTGATTATACAAATGTTTTATCCCAAAAACAGACACTTGTCGCCATTGACACAATCACACGTAAATCAACAAAATCTCATTGTTTATTTTTTGTAACAAATTAAGGAGATGTTAGATTTCCATAAAACCAACTTCTTTAAAGAATGTAGCAGACTAAAAGCAGAAAAAGAAAAAACAAAACAAAACAAAGAAAAAAAGAGAGAAAATGCTACTACTTTAAATTTATTGCTAATATGTTACATATTTACACCAAACTCACAAAATAAAAAAATATATATATTTTTGAAAATACGAACTCTTCCAAAAATTGCATTTTGCTCGTAGAAAGATCCCCAAAATGATCTTTCTTCGCTTACAACTTCAAAAAGAACTCCTCACCCAACAAAAAAATAATTAAAATTTTATACATACAATTTCATATGTTGGTCTTAAAAAATACGACCATCTCAAATTGACAAAAACCAAGTGTTGATCTTTCTCACTAATTAAACAAAAGCTCTCAAAATTAAAGAAGAAACTCAAAATTTCACCAAACAATTTTTCAAAATATCTACCTTAATCAAATCATTGGCAAGCGAATTGTAGTTGTAGGTATCCCCCTTCCATTAGCCATCCTCTCATTAGTTGCATATATCCTCTTATAATTACTTGCGTATTGTGTTTGGGGTTGCACCAAAAATGCCATCTTCTTTCTCTCTCTACGCTCCATAATAATATGAGGAGGTACAAAAATTCTACTGCTTATCACACTGCCAGGATCTTTATTTCTATGAAAGGGTATACTGTCGACGGCACGATCTCTACGGGGTATGTTGATCGGGGAAGAAGTTTGAACTCCGCGCTGAATTTGTTCCGATTCACGCCGATTTGATTCGTTGTCGAAACAGTTGATCATGAACTTGAACTCTTCATCATCAAAAAAATCATTTGTTGTTTCATCTGGAAATAGTATATCTGTTTCTTCAAATTCCTCTTCATCCATTTGAAGCCTTTTTATTTGGATTTCAATGGGATCGACGTTCTTTTATCTTCTTTAATTTGGTTGATATGAGGTTAAGGAATTCAAGGATTGAAGAGGAGGGGTTTATACTTTTTATTAGTCTTTATTATGTGGGACCTTTACCCATTCTTGCAAGGTTAATCTCTTAATTCAATATTTAATTACTACTTAATTTAATGAGTGATTATAAAATGATTTGAAGGATAAGGTGAAGTCATAAATTGACCCGGCTTGAAGCCTTGCACCTAGAGGTGCAAACGGATTGGATAGTGGTAAAATCATATTTGTATATGTTTTAATTTTTTAATACAGACACGGATAAGATATTAGATGGATATGTATGAATATGGATTGGATATCAGATATCCGTGTGTGTGTGTGTGTGGAATATATTTACTATTTAGATACGAATAATTAAAATTCAAAACTATATATGTATCCGTATCCGCACGGATATTCGGATATTGGATATCCGTTTCTAATTATCGGATACGGATCGAATACGGTCGGAAATTATCCAATCTGATCCGTTTGCACCCCTACTTGCACTCATTTATTTACTGAGTTTAATTACTCCTTGATAAAGCCTCATAGAGATAATGGGGGTGATTAGATGGTGATGATGTTTATAATAATATTCATAATAATTATAATAATAAGAATAACAATAATAATAGTAATATAATAATGAGTGAGGCTATAGTAATATGCATATTATGGATCCACCCGTTTTATGGATCCATATCTTTATTTGCAAAGTTCAAACAATCGGTCTAAATAGTTCAACGTGATCTCCATATAAATATGTACTTGGGGACTAAACTTTCCATTTTTAGAATTGTTTTATTATATTTTTAGATAAGTAGAAAATCACTTGATTTAAAAAATTTAAACCAACCGAAAGCAGTGATTTTTTAAAATAATAATAATAATAATAAAACACATTGTAAACTAAAATTAAAATAAGTGACATACACAATTTTTGGAGATAAAATCGGTTGTCAGATAATAGTGACATAAAAATATATTAGTCTTCGGATAATACTGACTCATCATTATTATTTTATTTTATTATTAAGAAACAAGCTGTAGTCACAACTCACAAAAGCCATATAATTAATTCATATATTGCTCGTAATTTTTAAAAGTAACCTGATAATTGTCCCCCCCCCCCCCCCCCCCCCATCTCTGCACCATAATTATCATAACTGCTTTGGGGACTACAAAACTTCCAAGATTGATTTTTTTTTTCAAAAGTATTAATACTTATACACGAAAGTATATACATATGCACAAGTATTTATATCTATAAGGTCAACAATTTCATATGCACGGAAGTATTTATATCTATAAGGTCAATAATTTTTACATAAATAATTGTCTCTTCAACTACACGACGAACCACTCAAACTACATATTTGGGGACCATACACATTTTTAGAGGTGGGTTATTTTCTTCGTTCAATCTCTTCCACATTTCTGACGATCTATGAGGAATTTTGCGGATCTAAAACCACGAACGTCTTCTACGCAATTTTCTCTTTCAAATGAGATCCATGATGACGTACTTTCGGACTTGTTGTTACACAAGTATTCATATCTCATCGTGCGAGTATTTATATCTATACTTGCAAATATTTTTTTACCTATTATAGATATTTATACATATGCACTGAAGTATTTATATCTATGCGGTCAACTATTTTTGTTAGAGAAATGTTAACACAGGAACAATTAGGAAATGTTAATGCGGGATGCGGGGTTACCACTACTTCATTAGAAGAAGATTGACGCGGGGACCATGGTACAACCTTCTATAATTGTAACTGCGGAGATAGAGAGAGGATAGGTGTGTGGGGATTAATATAATTATTCGTTTTAAAAATGAAGAGAAAAATCGATATTCTAGTTGACCGAAACTGCTACCATTTTCAATTAGAAATAATGATTCGAGTGTTCTTTTTATGGAAACTATTTTTTGAAAATACGTAGGAAAAAATGACAATAAGATAATTGCGTGTTAAATAACGCGTTGAAATTTTCTAAGAAATAAAACTTACCATGTGATATATTAATTATTGGATTCTAGGCCACCAGTGGTTTCTCAGAGCTTCAATTATAATAAACAATTATGTTGGCCTAAAAATTTTATGTCGACAAACGTGTTCTTCACGTGAAGGCAAATATTGCGGCACTTATTATGTAGTCATCCGTATAGCACATTAATCTCGTTTAGAGTTTAGACCTAGTTAATTAAGCCGGGCAGTGTATTAATTGCAGTAATTCCGTATGGCGAGTGAATTGGGGTGGTTTGATGCACAGTCACAAGGTTTGTGTTGTAAATGCGTTTAATTCACGTATAAAATATTTTTTTTGGATTTCCAAACTGTATTGCTAATAAAATATTTGACACCAAATAATTTGTGAATAAAACGCGAATCACGAATTATTTGCGATAAAAATGAGAAAAAAATGCCAAATTTTTTTAGAAATTTTTTTTCCTTTTTTTGAGGGGTTTTTTTCAGAATTTTTTTTTGCTTCCTTATTATACCGAATCATTCCCGAATTATGTCTGAATCACAAATTTTTGATCTTGCCGAACCGAATCCAAACTTTTAACTTGTCGCTATGGTTTGATGGACATCAAATCAAATTCAGTCTGATATTAGATCAAAGCTGTTCGATCTGTATTAAGATTTATGTTGATTATGTGAGAACGAATCTTAATAATAATTGAATACTCTGATTAGATATCAAATCAAATTTAATCCGATGTCTATCAAACAATCCTAACTTCTATGGCGAGAACAAGCTAGACCTAAACCTATATAGAATTCACATCCTCCTATATACCTGAAAAGAAAATCTTTTACAATTAGTGGATCCTTTTAAACTCAGCATGAATCTCCTGTGCTAGTCTAAATTCCAAACCGGCTGAGAGTAAATCTCAAACCGTAAAGTGAGGATAATTCTCTACAGTACTTGGGAGGATATTGATCCGACCTATATATGATGTTAATATATGATATCCAAAAAATGAGTCTATTCAGTTGACGCAATTCTAGCAAATTTTTTTTCTAAAATTGTTATAGATTAAGCAGATATATTTGCATAATATTTAACATAAAAATTGTTATAGATGAATTCACAATAAAAGAAGATCGTGTGCTTATCCATAAAAATATTTTGAGGTTACTTGTCGGAGTTTATCTTTATATAACTTGAAATAAAAGTCTTATTGATTTAAAATATATATTGAAGTAGCAATTCATTATAAATGCCTTCCGCTAATTTGTTTGCGTAATATGTCAAAAGACAAAAGTTAAAGTTTATTATTGACCTTTAGTGATTTTACAATTATAAATGTTTCAAACTGATTAAAATTTTAAACAGACATGCATGAATGCACTGTGAAGAGTACTAGAAGTAGGGTGTTCCTAAGTTCACCGAGCATTTTTGTGAACTCAACTTTAAAACTTATCGGATTGGTTTCAAACGATGAATTCAACCCGTTGAAATTCTTTTACCTTACAAGTGATGCGTCTACATATGCAAAAAATTAAAAAATTTTAATTAATTTTGTATAGAGTCAAATGATCAAAAGGCGTTCAAAAAATGAATTAATGCATTAAAATTAATTTATAAAGCTTCTAATTTTGACCGCTTGACTTTATACTAAATTAATTCGAAAGTTTAAAATTTTTACATGTAGAATGGTTTCAACAATTTAAATTAGTCATTTGAAATCAATCTGATAGACTTTAGATCAGTTGAGTTCACAAAGAGACTTGATGAACTTAGGAACACTACTCTAGTTCTACTCCACTGTGAATGTGTTTTAGAAAACAATCATGCATAATAATAATATTAGTTGCATATGTTTGTTCAAGCACATATAACTTTTTTGCTCATGTAGAAGACATAAGGTAGACTGGATAGTTTTGATAATCTAGCAATCATATAAATGGACAGACAAGAACTGTAAATGCATTTTAGAATACCCAATTGGAAGCTATTTATTTATTTATTTATTTTTGTGAAAGAAGTGGCAATGCCCCCAATTTCAGTTCACATTTAAACCAATTACAAAATTTGAAATTACTACTGAATATATTGGATTTAAATCCACTAAAATCCGAGATCCCTTGAAATTTCTGATTCCAGCCATTCAATTTTTTCTGTGCATGCATCTCGAAATAGCTAGTTTTTCTGTGCACGCATCTCATAACAGTTTGACGGCTGGATCTCGAATTTCATAGATTCCAGGGAATCTCGGATTTCAGATTTAAATCCGAATATATTACCCAAAGTACTAAACCAGGAGTAACCACTTACCAAGTTTACCCGCTAAAGAATTTAATCATACATCCAAGTTATCCCCACAAACAAAAAGTGCGCAAACAGATTACACTTTTATGTTTAAGATTGCAATTTATCTTTAAGACTATCCATATTACGGTCTCAAATTAAAACTTATCAATCTCAGTAGTTCAGAAAATTGGATATATAATGAACTTGTAAAATACTAATTTTTACTATTTTTATAATTTATAAAAAATGACAAAAAGATGATCTAAATATCAAATAAAGCATCCCCATAATGTAGAACACTAAAACCAGCAGAAGACTTTAAGTGCTGACAATTTCATTAGTGATTAGTTGGATTAATAGTAGCCCCCAAGTTGTACCCACATGGGCCTCTAACTGGAAGCTATAAACATCAGTTTATGGAACTTAGCAAGGCCATGCATCTTCCATATATAGAACATCAATTACATTAAAAAGTTGCACATAAATGCTACTTCAATTCAATAGCATTCACTCTGGGAAACATGGCATGCCACTATGCTAGGTCATGCATTACATGAAATCTTTGTGACCATATTTGATCTTTTGAATAAACGACTCAGCTATCGACCCAATTCGGATCACCCCGGTACCGTAAAAGAGAATCTATTAGAATTAGTGGACCCGGACAGTTATTTTAATTTGACACGAATCTTAAAGAGGACTCCTACATCTTCAATAGACACTGGATTGAGTTAGGTCCGACTGAGAATAAAACTGGACCGTAAAATTATGGACCTCACTTTACAATACCTGAGGGGAATAGAGGATACTCATTCCTATAGACCCATTGAAATAAGCTTTTGCTGACAAACTCCAATTATTTTCTTTTTTGCGGACGAATAAACCCTTGTGCTGTCCACATCAGTGTTGTAAAAAACATCCGTTTAGATCGATTAATCGTTGGCAGTAATCAAACCATCACGGATTTTCCCGATTAATTCTGATTATGACTGAATATTCCCAATTATTTTCAATTAATCGTTTAGCGATACCTTTTCCATCTGACGACCACATACCGTTATTTACAACACTGATTCACATATGAACCAACCTCTCGCAGGCTTGACTTATGAACTAAAATTCACAGGTTCGAAATTTTAGCTTTCAAAATATCATTTTTTCCCTAATTAAGACTTCTATTATGAATCATTTAATTTTCACAAATTTTTGAATTTTTATGGGAATAAGTGGTCCCATCACACCACTTAATCCTATTTACAGAAAAATTGTTTATTACAGCCATTGCAATCAGACTTCAAACAATATCAAGTACCATAATAACCAATATCAGAATATATAATCTAATAAATACACCTGAACAGGTCTCAGTATCAATCTGGTATTCATCAAGTGTAGAATCTGTGTATTCTTTGACAGTAACAGATCAATATACATCACTCAAACTGGATCTGAATCAACTAAAAAACTTTCACATAGCGAGAGCAATTTGGGTCCGATGCCCATCGGACTCAAACTTAGTTCAATGGGCTCCATAACCGTCCGATGTGCTTTAAGATCCGTGTGTATCGTTTTAATATCCTCGTGTGTTTGCTTTAATATCCGTGCATGCAAAACTTAAAGCAGATCGGACGGTTATGGATCCCATCGGACCCAAACTGCTCTCTCACATAGCATACAAAATTACATACAAACCCTTTAAAAAGAATGTCACACCCCAAACCAGAATATCTGGATTAATGTGTGATCAACCTCGCCTCGTGTTTACTAATCAGTTAAACACGCAAGGCTGAGAGTAATCATCTATATGCAGCGGAAGCGAAATATAAATATATAAATCAAAAGTCAAACATCAGTCACATATCAGTAAATACACATACATATAATACAACAGTCCATGTCACATTCAAAACATAATCTACGCAAAAGATAATACATGATCTACCAATCCCGTATACAGAAGAACAAATATGGATTCGCAGATCAAATCAGGTGATGATCCTAACGGTCAAGCGGAGTGGCCTTCGGGAACAGCTCCTGACAACTCCAGCTGCAGATCATCAGACTCTGTACCTAAAACCCACGAAACAACTTGTGGGTGAGCGACGAATCGCTCAGTATGTGACCCAGAACTATTTCCTCTGGGATCCTCTACGGTCAAAGCACTTTTATTTATAAATTTAAGTACAATTATGCTTGTAAGTAAATATGCACATGTGTGAGCCTATCTCAATATCTAATAAAAATGAAAACACTTTTAATTATGATGCGAATATCCTAATATGCCAACATGCGAAAGTTTCTCCAAAACAAAAATCCAAGAAGAATATACTATTGATAGTCAAATCGGGAAAATCAGTATCGGAATACTGAGTGTATAATTTATATAATAATAGTACGAATAAAAGTCACCCCGTGCTGTGCTAATCGGATCAAAGATCCTCAAGATATGTCCAAGGACTGCGATCAGAGAGTCCAATGATACACAGTGCCTAGTGACACCGAGCATTGCTCATAAGATCGTAGCACGCTAGCCGATGGGTATATCTCAATTCGGTGTTTGTTCATTTCTCTAAAACGATCCATAACCAAACATATAAAATAGGAGAAATCATACAAAGCATGTCGTAAAATAGTTAATCTCATCGCTCATGAGCAGGTGAGAACTCTACCGTCTGGCCAGATCAATAGGAAAGGGGCTCGAGATCGGTCCCACGTATCAAGGCTCGAGATCGGCCTTCGTTCTAGGCAATGTAGCTCCTAATGTAGGTGGAGATCACTCCAGAATCGTTCGTGCCTCGGGGCTCAAGATCGGCCCGCACGTAATGGTAAAATGATCGAATGAATATATAATCAAGCTTATACATATAATATAAGTCCTAGAAGACCATCCGGAAAGTCAAGTGACACCCCGGCTCAATGGCTGCGAGGCCGACTCGTGTCCCATTCCATGAGCCGGAGCACAGTCATTCAGTCTCTACTCAGCTCTCACCAATGCATGCGTATAAATATGCAATAATATATTGCCCTCTACGAGAAGAAGGCAATCTAATAACCTAATATTCTAATAATAATATATATAATGTTATTTTATTTACCCTACTCCTAATAAACAGTAAATTCTTTATTTATCGGGGTTTATGCAATTTCTACCTACAATGCAGAAAGAATAACACGTGCTCTACAGTTTTAATGCATCTACTTAAAAATAAAGTGCGGATGTCAGGTCAAGTGGAACGACTTGGTAAGAGTACGCCCACGAAAGAAATAATTCAGATATCCCACACCTGTAGGGCTGAAGATGCGGCAGCCAACCCTCAGCGAAACCAACGGAGTCCTCGTATGCTCCGATCTATGCGTCAGCCGGATCAGTCCACGAATCAGGATCGTACGGGATCTGAGGATCTGAAATTACATAATTTAAACTAATTAAAATCTACGCTAGATTATACTAACCCTCGCCCCAATTAATATGTTTTTGTTAAATTCTTGATTATTTCAGTTTATAAAAATTGTCGATTCAGTCAGTTTGACTGAACCGAATTACTTAGATATTGATCATTCACTTTGATCTAATTTAATCGAACTTGATTTAAAAATAAATGATATTTTTAATATTTTAATTTGAAGATAAATTGCTTGTTAAAATTTATCTCATTACAATACCTGTTCGATAATTACGTCATTCACTACGATAGTTTAATAGGAACTTCAATTGCTTTAATTTCATGTTATGTCTAATTATTTAAAATAAGTCATAGTAAAAAGAATTTGACTGATCCGATTCGAGTTTAGAATTATTTACCATAATAATTAAGTATATTAAATACTTACTCAATAAAAACATGTGCTCCTTAATTACTTATTTACCTTAATATGTATAAAAACTAGATATACGTTTTATTAATTAATTATGCGAAGTACTATGACAATTATGTTCATTATAATAGTTATACGATTAAAACACATTACTTAGTTAATTATCAAATAAAAATCTATTTTCAACATGTATAATACCAATGTACGTTGGTTGTCTACGAGCTTAATTAGTAAGTTAGTTAGACGTATTTCATATGTATAAAAATCGAGGTACGATTAGTAATTTTAATTACTTTAATTAAAAATAACTTGAAATTATTTTTAACTACATATGTAGAATAAAAATACGTTATTAACTAATTGTGCTAATAATCAACTTATAAATTCGGATTTTGAATTTAAACTTCGTAAACTTTATTCTAATTGGTGAATATTTATTTAAACTAAATTTTTAATTAAAATTTTGTATATAAATTATCCTTAAATAACTTACGTCTCATTAAATTTAACTTTTGATTTAACACCAATTTTTATTACTTTAGAGTTATTATAATAATTGTACGAAAATTTTACGTTGTTAATTAATTGTTCAATTTAATTAACGACTTATCAAGTTTAAATTGTATATGATCAATAGGTATTATCCTAATTAAATCTACGGGGTGGGTGGTGTTATTTGGTATATAAGAGCATCTGCATTCCTGAAACTCTTGGA
This sequence comes from Carex arenaria, assembly GCA_964058825.1. Classification (NCBI taxonomy): domain Eukaryota; kingdom Viridiplantae; phylum Streptophyta; class Magnoliopsida; order Poales; family Cyperaceae; genus Carex; species Carex arenaria. The sequence continues at coordinate 537,282 of CAXKVW010000326.1, forward strand.
GTTTCAAAGCTGACGTGACAGTTTCTAAACCAGTTTCAGAGATGTAGATGGATTTCATATTTAGCAATTTTGTTCAAGAGTTTCTAAATATGAAACTGTTTCAAAACTCTGACATGGCAAAATAATCAATTCTTATTGGCTCAATTTTTAATATTGTTTTAATTAAATGCTAATGTGGCAATTAAGAAACTCTAATTATAATTTCAGAGATGTAGAGGTTTAGAAATTCAGAGAGTCTGGAATTTCTAAAATTCTGTTAACAGTTATTTAGAAACTCTGAGAGTTTCAAGGATACAGATGCTCTAAGATTAATAAGTCATTAAAATATTTTAGATGATAAATTTGATAACCAATTTATAACCATTTAGTATACCCGCTATATATGACCATTGTATAAGTAGTCATGAGGGTATATGGTATAAGGATAACTAAATAGATTATTATATATTTTGTCTCCTTGTATTATTTTAAATCTTGATCACTTTTAGTTTTGAAACTCTTAAATTTATGCTTTTAATCCGAGCCAAATTCCAGAAGTGAAAACTTGTAAAAAAAAATACATAAATTTCCATTTTATTTAGTTAACAACTTTAATATTTGGATCAAGTTTTGAAATTAAAATTTTCGTTTGAGCACCCATTAATTCCCATCCTAATAATTAGTCGAATTCATTTCTTTAAAACTCCCAACTCGTTTTCCAGCCGAACCCATCCAACTAAATTTTCCACATTAACACATAAGCCCTTTTAATAAGATAATTTACCATACGTCACATAATTTAGCAAATCAGCCCCTTAAAATCAGACCTTTTACAATTTCATTCCTGTCACTACAAGCCGTACCAGTATCAAAGAAAATTTGGGTACCATTAGTAACAAGGTATAGAGAGGTGCCAGAGTGATTTAGATTGATGTCTTGAGTTGGAAAAATATTAAATCGAGTAATCAACTCACGTGTCTAAGCAATCATATCACTAAAGGTTATAACTTAAATGGGTTAAAAGACAGAAGTACTCAACAATCAAATTTAGACATAGAGCAAATAAAATTATTCTGACAACTTCATCAAAGCAAGCACGAAGGCTTACTCCACAAGCAAGAGATTTCAAGGTCAGTTAGAACCAAATAACCCATCTATACGTGCACAGTCAAGAATTCAAATTGGGTTTACAATATCACAAACAACAACCATGAAGGCTCATTTCAACAAATTCAAATTTCCCAAGTTAAAAAGCCACGAAGGACATAGACCACGTATACAAATGCGCAAATGAACACAATCACCGATCGAACAAACAAAACATATCCAGCATCAAATTAAAAAAGGAATGTGCTTAAATATTTACCCGAGATAGCTCGATCGCAAAAAGAGGCAAAGAAAGACAGCCGGAACCAAGGAATGGCCTCGCTTCATGGCCATCAAGAGAAATCAGCAAGCACCACCACAAGAGGAACCCCCAAGCACTGAGCTCAGCCAAGGAGGTACCAGAATGGCCAACAGAGAAACCAAGTTCACAAGCACAAGAACATAATAGAGATAAACAGAAAAGAGGCGATAGAGAGATTTTTCTCAGCACATGAGCGAAAGAGAGGCAACCAAGAGGGAGAACCAAAAAAAAACAGAGAGAGAATGAGAGATTTATAACCCAGGACAGAGCCGTACAAATGGGGGGGGGGGGGGGGGGGGGGGGGCACAAGGGTCAACCGGTACAGAGAGCAGGTGCGCTAATCGCGCGACTAGGCTCAACAAAGTCACCGCGCGCAGACGGGAGCAGTTCGATCAACGATCGGTTCGTGCGAAGAGAGAGAGAGCGATAACCTAAATCCTTTCTCGCGCGAAGAGAGAGAGACACAAAAAAAAAAAAAAAAAGGATTTGAACGGGCCGGGTCCAGGGGACAGCCGGACAGGGAAAGGAAGGGAGAAGGGGAGATTTAAACAAAAGGGTGCTTCAAGATTCGTGTAGAACAAAAGTGAACGGTTTAGACAATTTCAGAATTTTTCTTTTAAAAGAAATGGTTCCTTTGAGATTCGTGCGGGATATAGAAGAACGGTTCAGATTTGTCACAGAGAAAAGAGGGAGGGGGTTTATAAATTGTATGCTTTAAGATTCGCGCTACACTTAAAATGAATGGTTGAGATAATTCCAGAGATAAAGAAGGTCAAAAACGATTAAAATCCCACCATGAACTTATTTGGTTTTTAGTGAGACTTGTATTTATAAATTTCTCAAGAATCATTCCAACGTTAGTCGTGTGATTTTATTGAGGACTTAATTCATAAATTGATCTAAAGCCTAGTGATTTTATTATTTTTATAAATTATGTCATTTCTAATATGTAATAAAAATTGGACTTTCTAAGTATGAAATTCTCATTTGTACATTTTTTTTTTTTTTGTTAGACTAACTTAACTCATTAAGTTTTTATCTTCTACTTTAATAAACAAAATAAAATAAAATTTTAATTAGTTGAAGATTTTAATTTGTTAGTTTAATTAAATAGATTTTTAAAAATCCATACCATAACAAAGAACAAATGACAAAATCTTCATCAGCTACCCAGCCATCAACTACCTTTCTAGTCTTTTTTTTTAAGCCTAATCTAAGATACAAAGAATTAATCAACACAATTATATATGACAAGAGTATCAATTATTTTTCATTCTTGTCATTGATTATTTTTGTATTATGAGCTAGCATTCTGTAACATTGTGAATTTTATAAAATAAAATTCAAAATGTTAAAATAAATCATATGGTTAAAATTTAAATTTTCTGATGCTTACAAGATTTTTTTTTTATTTACTAATTGACTAAAGCATTAGATTAATTTTATTGGGTGAAATTAAAATAGAAAATAAAATGAAATTGGTAAAGTTATAAAATAATTTATCTTGAATCCCCGAATCATGAAAATCTGGAAACTATAAACTTATATAATAATATTTGGATGAGCAAGATTTAGAGATACATTAGTGGTAACTATTACTATTGTTAATTTATTTTATATGCAAAGTGGGCCGTAGGCCTTAGTGAAAGAAAATAAGCAACAGCTCAATTTAATAGAATAAAAATATAGGCCTATTCCTATCCTTTGAGATATTTTACCCTTTATTTCTTTCATCGCCTACTTTTCACTTTCATCTCTTTTATCGAATTTTCTGTTTGGAGTCCGTCCCTGTTCATGTCGCCAGCTAGGGTTAATTCTCTCTAGCTTAGTTTGAGAAATTAGAGTTGCTCATTGTGTACTTTATCATTTCCTTCTACTACCGATAGTATAGTGAAGTAAGTTCCTTGCTTAATCAATTCTCTGACTTCTCCTCTTAAATTGATTAGCGCTTGTGCAGAATTGTTAAGTTGCTGTTAAGAAACCTTGAGTAACTTTCTAATTGGTACCAATTTGGTACTGAATCTGATTTGGGACAGGTATGGTTTAAACCCTAGTTTAGTACCGATAACCTATAAGATGATTTTTATTTCAAATAAAGATTGAAAGTACAATTGCTTGTTAAGTTTCCATCTCTTGACACCGGTACCATTCCGTACCAGTTTCCATTCTAGGTTATGTTATAATTTAAAGTTTAGGGGTTGAACTTGTAAAATTTCCCTAGGTTATTAAATTTATCATATCAGAGGGGCTAAAGTGAAAATATGGAATTCTGACCTGGTGCTTAGAAACTTAAATTGAATAGGATCTGAACCTTATAGTTGAACTTAAATTTGATTTAATTTGTCCAATTATTATATACCTTGACTCATTAATCCATGCCAGATTTGAATTATGAAAATTTGCAAGTCAAGTATAAATGGAGATATGAGACCTGACCATGAGATATATACTGGAACTAGAATATATGCATATATTGCATATGTGACTTATATGCTAGAGTTTAGGGTTGGATAATTAATGAATATAACTTGATTGGTACTAACTCACTTATGCTATGTTAACCTAGGCATAGACCCTAGCGGGCACGACTTAGCGGAATCGTCCGAGACTCTGAACCTAGTGATAGCGGATCCTCTACGCACCTTACGTGATCAGGTGCGGGGGTTCACCGGATTTGTCTTGATATTTATTTCTAAGAACTAAATAACTGTTTATATTAGCATGTTGGAATTTCTAATTGATAGCATTATTGCATCATTTGCATGAGGTAAGTTAATAGCATAATTTAATTACTATACTGTGATGAATTATCATTTTGGTATTGTTTCATCGATTGTCTGTTCTCTCGTTTCTTATAATTGAATGGAACCACAGTATCGAATTGAGTTACTTTATTATTTACTGCAAAGTCTAGAGTCGACGCTAGACTTTGAATCAGGATCCATATGCGCATACGGTGAATGACCTCAATTGAACCCAGTACCGGTTGGGTAGAGGATAATGTAAATTGTGATTGTAGGAATAGTAAAACTGTGGTATATCGATTGTTTTATTGGTCACTTTTCGGTAAGGAGTGACAACTGGTTGTATATTATTTAAGCAAGTTATTGTCCATTTGATTTTCTGAATTGATGAATGTCTGATTATAAACCAGAATAAGTAGGAATTGTTAAGCCAAAGGTGATAGATACCTTACATCTATCAGCGATGACCTGACCTAGAAATCTGGTCGGTTTAGGTCCAAATATTCTGAATAACAATTCTTTGATTATCTTTGATTGTGATATATGTTGAATCTCATTTTTATCAATCTTGAGCATGTGCATTTATTTTTATTGACTGATTAACTTGATATTTTAATGTTGCGATTATTTAGTTCTGGTAATGGATTTCTTACAAATCCAGTAGCCCTGGGTTAAATTCCGCACTGAGAAACGGTTGACAAGTTTCTCACCCCCCTTTTCCCTTATGGGTTTTTATTTCAGGAAGGCAAGAATAGGAATCCAAGTGCATCGTGTGAGCAGTAAGCCAATCTAGGTATATATATGTCGCCATGAATACTAGGACAGATTTTGGTATGCTAGTTGAAGGATTGTAAATTGTTTTGCTGTACAGTTCCTTCAATTAGACCTTTTGTTATGAAAAATGTAAAATTTCGTTTGTTTATTTTGTTTGAATGTATAATATAAACAACTTCTACTTATGTTATTGTACTAGTATTTATGGCATTATAAGTAGGTGTTGTGGTAACAACCTTTATAAAGTGTTTGCTTAATATTATGTTATTATAAATTCTAAACAGATTGCACTATTTTGATTGAAATGGTAATTTTGGCAAAAATGAAATACTATTGTGAATTTTATATCTATGTAATTGCCTTGTGAGTACATAGGAAACTGTGTATTCACGGCGTAACTGCACGGCCCCATGTTTCGGGGTGTGACACATTCCATGAAAATTTGAAAAACATAGCAAAATAATTGCATCCCAAAAAATTCTCATCTTATTCCAAAATACAAAAAGAAAACAACTCAATTCTATTGAATTTACCAGTATCCATCTTTTGACAACCCAAGCTATTACTATGTTTCTTTTTTGTTCCTCATTACATCTTGAATTCTCGCAAAATCAATATTCAAAATTATCCGAATGACACGACCATAGGGCTCCGAACAAAATGCACCCCGTCACTCCACGTATATGATCCTGTAACATATGTTCCATTCCCTCTCATGACACTTCCTCTACCTTTCAAAACAAGCTTGAAGCTCTTCTTTTCTCCAACATCCTTAAATTTTAATTCTCTTGGCGAAATTTGAACCGACACTCCATCGGGACTAACTATCGATACCTGATATCGGGTGCTTGCACTGGCCACATTGGTCACTGTTCTGACAATAGAAACAGTACCATTGAGTCTGGATACAGCAATAGAAGGATAGTTCAATGAATACGGCTGTGGCGGGTTCTTAGGACAAGGATAATAGAAATCCATTTGAACACCGGTACTTGCGCACATGAAGAGAAGGTAGTCTTCATAGGAAGCTTCATACACTAGACCCGGATCAGCGGCATGGATGGGCCTTATATGGCCTGATCCATAATCAAAGGGGCCTCCAATCGTTCCATCTCCGTTCATCAATGGACCTCCTTGAGCATTGTTTATTGTAGCTGCAATTTGAAGAGCATATATTGTTTAAATTAGGAAAGAGAAGGTAATCTTAACACTCAGATTAAGTCGGCTTAAAATTCATATATCGCTAGCATAGAAACTGATAGAAAAAACAATTGTGTAATGGAAATTTGGCAAAAATATAGGAAAACTTGAACATTAAAGAAAAAATGAATGTACCCGTTGTCATTATGGCAGATCTAATAGCAGACGAACTCCAATGCGGGTACATTGATTTCAGGAGCACTGCTGTTGCTGACACGTGGGGACACGACATTGAGGTTCCAGAAATGATGTTGTATTTTACTCTTCTTTTATCGCTGTCGAGTTTTGTAGGCGATGATGATTCGCTCCAGGCAGCAAGTATGTTTAAACCTGGTGCTGTTATATCTGGCTGCAAAAAAAATTGTTTTACCAGGAAGTTCAAACCATGTATATTTTTTTTGTTTGATATATAAAAGGATGTCAGCTCAAAACATTCATGTGAGAACTGTTCTTTTCATAGTTTGTCTGATAATTTCACAAAAAAAAAAAAAAAACCTTTCTTATTTTTGATTTTTTTTCCTTTATCCATGATGATAACTTTCATCATGCAATTTTCCTTATCTAAAATAAAGGGCAAATAAGCAAAGCAAATAGTAAATACATACTTCAGAAAAAAAAAAAACACAAAAGTATTACCTTCAGAATATTAGGCTCAAGAACATTGGGCCCTCGAGATGAGAATTGAGCCATAGAAGGCGATGGCCTCACATCGACCACTGTTCTTGCTCGGCCGATGCCAGCCGTTGGATTGCTACTCGAGTTGATATAAGTTAAGATCTTATTGGCAACACTTGCTGACACCCCTGATCCTGGTAGTACATGTGCATCTACTGGTACTTCATCCCCATTGGCTGCGGGGTTTCCCAAAATTATGGCGGCCCCACCAGCTCTTTTAACTTCTTGTCCCTTTTCAACACGTAGGCCGGCACCTCTGAAGCATACCACTATCTTGCCCTTTACCTTATCTGGAGATAGAGAATTTGGTAGGCATTGCCTATACAACAAATTTTAAACAGTTTATGAGGAAAATACAAAATGTTTTGCATACCCTCTTTAATCTAAATATTATATATGGTTCCTAATTTGAGATATTTTCAATTCTGATTTTGCGTGGGAAATACATGAGAATTTTAGCATCAATTAAATATTACTTATGAAATTCAAATTTTTACCCTGTCAGATTAGCTTGTGTTCCAGCAATAGCAGCATCTCCAGCATAAATCAGAGGATAGGCTTTCCCTTTTAGTTGGTACGGTGTTACAGTTTGGCCCTGAAATTTCAGCAAATTACACTAGGCAAAAACAAACTATATGTTCTCATAATTATGGTAATTTTTTAATTTACCATGAGAATCATGCCATTGCCAAGCCTGATTTCTGCAGTAAACACCCGATCAATGCTACTTGCCCCAACTGTAATCATCCATGGCGCAAGGTTTGATACGGTACTGGGTTTCGGACCAGAATTACCAGCACTACATACCACCACAATCTCTCTTTTCGCCGCATGCAATGCACCAACTGCAATCCCATCATTTGCAAAGTTTTCCGGGTTCCCTGAAGATCCAATTGAAATGCTCAATACATCGACCCCGTCACCAATAGCATCATCTATAGCCGCTAGCATGTCGGCATCAAAACACGTGTTTTCTATGTTGGGGTTTGGACCGGGTATGGGCCAACACACTTTGTACACTGCCAGTCGAGCAAGAGGTGCTCCGCCGGAAACCGTACCGGATGCAAAACCACCTAAGGCAGACACATTGACAACTGTACGACCAGCGACAGTCGACGATGTGTGGGTCCCATGGCCGTCGTGGTCCCGTGGTGATCGGTATGCGTAGGATGTGTTGAGGGATCCGTAGTAGGCTTCATATGACTTGAGATAGTACCTAGCTCCAATGATCTTCCTACAATGGTAAGTAGCCAAAGAAATTGCTCAAGTTTATACAAATTTATAAAGAAAAACTACACAGTTTAGGCTATACTAATAGTAGGTTAAGTGAATTGGTTGACTACCCTCCTCTGCTTTCTCTTTTTCTTATCATATTTTTACACAATTTTTTCTTACATTCAGTACTTTACTGGTTCAGCTGTTCCAAACCTCATTAAATTTTATTTTTAATTTCCTTTTGTAAAAAAAATTTAAACATTAATATAACGGACAAGAAAGGGTTTTGCCCATATTTTTAAAAAATAATCATAATAAATTAATTGGGTGGATGATTTACAATTACACACGAAAAGTTATTGTTGATGTGGTGCTTGTGCTTTATTCACAAAATAAATAGCGCGCTTGTATTATCTGTATTGGGCTGGTACTTAACGAACGCTTAAAAATGAAAAGCCCAACAATCTAAGTTCGCAAATAGTTGGGCCTTAAAACATGAAAAAGAACCGTGTAAGCAACTGTCCGTATGGAGCAAGCTGACCTAAAAGGACTCTACAAGACACCTCTAATCTTGATCTGACCAACAAAATATTTTAACCAGTTCTACAGGAGAGTAGTTTGGGTCCGATGCCCATCTGACTCAAATTGAGTTCAATGGGTTCTATAACCGTCCGATCCACTTTAAGATATGTGTGCATCGCTTTAATATCTGTGCGTGTTTGCTTTAATATCTGTGTACACGAATCTTAAAGCATCTCGGACAATTATGGTATCCATCGAACCCAAATTTGAGTTCGATGGATATTAGACCCAAACTGTTCTAGTTCTACAAACCAAACAAGAAATTGACCCTGAAAAACCAGAACTGGACCTAACAAAAACCCTTAAACAATTGAAATTGTTGAAAATGTTGCCATGAATACATGACCAACTCAATACCAAGCAATCAACATCCACCCAATCCAAATTGGATGGCTTACATGTGACGTGACCATTTAATGAAACAGAGAGTTCATGTTTATGTGGGAATCTCTAATTGCCTCAGCGCATAGGAGAATTGTATCCTCTGAGTACTATAGAGGTATTGTTCCGTAGAGTTAGTGCATACGGACCGTTCTTTTAACCTAGCACAAATTCTAAAGGAGATTTCTACAGTCTAAATAGGTACTGGATTGAGTTTAACCCGACTGAGAGTAAATCTAAACCGTAAAGTTGTGGGACCCACCGTAAAGCCTTAAAAGTTGTTCGATCTGTGTTAAGATTCATACACACTTAATTCGCACCACTCTGCAATCTGTAAAGAGCGAATCTCGATAAAAATCAAAAATTTAATTTGTGTTAAGCATAAGACCAAATTTCATTTGATGTCTATTGTATCGGTTCCGGTATTGCTTGCTAAAGATACTAATAGAGGCTACAGGATCAACAGACAAGGCATGGCATGGTGGGACTAAGCCCAAGGAAAAAGGTCACGAGATTCTGTAAAAGAACTTGTCTCTGTCTCGGCACCAAAAATTAAGGCTTTGTATCGGCTCCTTTTTTTGTCCTCTCCTATAGTAGCTTGTATTGTTGTGGAAGAGATGGGTCCCGGTTTCAGAAAGGGACCAATGTTAACAGAGATAATGCATAGCATTTTGGAACTTGAGAGAGGTTTAAGGAGATGTGGACAATAATGGCCTTTAATTATTTCCTGCCATTGATGTTACCCTCATGGCTTCATTGTCACTTTTTTATCTATGTACGACTAATTGTACAATGTAGGGCTGCAAATGAATCAAATCAAATCAAATTTACCTCAATTTGAATTTAGAGTTTTAGAACCGAAAACGAGGGTTACGACTTACGAGTTATGACTTATGGCTGAGCAGCCTTATGTCTTAATTTTTAAGTCATTAACGAACATAAGTCATCAATAAAAATCAATGGTTCACGTTACTTTGAGATTCGAACTAGAATAGTTCGTGAATCTATTAAATTCAAACGAACTATGTCCAATTTGTGTTTGGTTTGAATTAATTTTGAACTATTTCAAATCAAAGTTTTTACGAACTTTTTCGAATCAAACTCAAATCAAATCACGAACTAAGAATTTTTTGTGCAGCCCCAGTACAATGTCTACATATTCAACTGAGCCATTTGCATATTTTCTGCTGAGTATGAATTGATTATAAATAAAATTATTTTTCATTTTATTCTGAGACAGCATGACAGAATCAAGCTCCTAATTTTTTTAAATATTAATAAAAAAAAGTACTCAAACGGAATTTCAAACCTGCGAGCCTTTACAAGAAAAATATTGTCTTAACCAGGGACGTTTGGATAAATCAAGGAATAGAGCAAGAATAAAGCTAATTTCAAGATTGAGAATAGTAGCTAATCCAACATTTGCTTGGATTAGTAGAATAGTGTGAAAATCCACCAAAGACAAAGAATTATCCATATTTTCTAATCCAAACACACTCATACGTAGAATAGTAGCTCGGAATAATGCTAATCCGAATTAGTGATTATTCTTTACCTATCCAAATGCACCTTATATATAAAAACTGATTATAATTAAATTAATTAAAAATTACCTATTACATGATGAAGACTTGAAAGAATGTTCTTCTTGACAAATTCCTCTCCATCTCGTCGGCACAGGACCGAGACCTTCATCGCTAAAGCTCTTCGATTCAGGCCAAATACCTATACTAATTAGAGTAAGCATCATTTTAATTTACTAAGCATGAACCTAATAACATCACCATATAATTATGTATGTGAAAGCAATGGGATGAGGTTTTTTTGAATGTGTCATGTAAGAATTGAGAGATGGAAGTATATATGTGCACCAGAATCCAACATTCCAACTATGACATCCTTGCCATGATTGGTTTTTGAAGGTAGCCAATCTCTCTCCTCAAATCCAAAGCCTCTCTCTTTTATCCCTTCATAGCCTGTTATGAACTCCCATGACCTGGTTGTGTGTGGGGCCCACCTCCTTTCACTTGGATAAGCCCAAATTACTTCCTCTCTAGCTACAATTCAATTATATATGACATTATAAATATAATTCATATATATATAAAAGGTGTTATTATCTTTTGGGAGCAAATTTTGCCAAGAAATACTATTTTTTTTTTGTTGAAACTTGAAAGGCATTAATACGGTTCAAAATGTCATAAGAAATATTGTTTTGATAAATAATATTTGAAGCTAATTAATACGGTTCAAAATAAAAGGGTGAAAAAAAAAACTAATGTGCTATCACCCAAAAAATGTAAGTGAATATATACCTATTAAACAATCTTATATGTACATTTGTAATTATTCTTATACATAGCACAATTGTCTTTTTTTTTTTTTGGAAATATGGGTTGGAGGTCAAACCACCAAACACATTTCGATCAAACTCTTGTATATTAATATAGAGAATTTTTCTACTTTGTGAGTTTCCTATTCATGACCTTCCACATGAGAGTCATGTGCCTTTGCCACGTAGACCAAAAGCAGATTCTTTACATAGCACAATTGTAAATGGTAAATTATCAAGAGAAGCTCTTTTGCACCTCACAATAATTTTGGGAAGTCTATATATTTTCTAAAATAGACAGCAACAATTATTTGAATTTATCCTATTGAATTGATCAACAAGATATGATGTTGATGTTGTGTTGAATGAATACTCTCTTACAAAATCTTTGAACAAAATATATTCTTGAAATTTCTCCAAAAGAATCCTAACTAATAATGGCAATGCAATTTTGAAAGAAGATAATATATTACCAAATATTTAACCCTCTTGCCTCTCTGTCTATATTTTCCAATATTATTAATTCTCATAATCATATTTGTAAGATATCTGTCAAAAAAAATAGTAAGAGAACCACTAATTTCAGATTTATATATCCAAGTACAAAGAAAAAAATATCAACTATTTGAATTATTCTCAAATGACTCAACAAAATTATGTTAATTAGCTGTTCACCTGAAAGGATATCAGCTTCTTCATCAGACAGCAAAGCAGCAAATCCATTTATGCTGTTCTTATAGCTATACAACATAGATTGTCTTGCCTCTTCTTCACTAAAAACATTTGCCAAAACTTCATTATATAATTAATAATTGTAAATGAATATTAAACACATAAACACAAAAAGGAATTGCATGCTCAAACAATATTGAGTTGGTTGTACCTATTTTTAACTGAAAATAAAAGGGCATGGTGGTTCTCTTGAATTTCTTCGGCTGCGTAACTTCCACCATGTTCGCCTAGGTACACGACGTAGACCTTTAACAACATTACCAAGACATTTTATCAAGAAATATTTTAATTTAGCAGGGCATAATGGAAATAAAATACTAAATTACTGACCTTGTGACTTTGTTTAGAATAACATGATGAGAGGGAGAAGAAAGCAAAGAGGAATAACAAAGGAAGAAGAAAGGAGGAGATAAAAGGCGCCATTCAAAAAATTTAGACAGAGTAGTGCACACAAGTCCAAGCCTGTTTGCTTGGTTTCTTTAATTATATACCACAGAAAATTGGAGGTGTGGCCTTGTGGGGCCTATAAGATGTGGATATCAATTAGTGTTGTAAAAACTGTCTGTTTAAGCTTATTAGTTATTGGAGGTGATCAAACTGTTACGGATTTTTTCGACTAATCAGTTGATTATTTCGTACAATTATTCCTGATTAATCACTTGACGGTATTTTGTCCGTCCGACAAGCCCATATATAATGTTATTTACAGCACTGATATAAACTAATTAGATTGTTTTCTTGTTTTAAATGATTTTCCATTAGTTTTATAAGAGTGTTGCTTGTTCATTAATTCATGCTTTATTTTTACTATAAAGAAATTGTTTTTAAAATCCTATATTATTCATTCTTATGTGTAATTGAAAAAAATATATATAATTTGTAAGTTTTTTTATATCAGAATTCACAAGTAAAATCTAAGGAAGTTAAGTTCAATACTATGACATTGAGTGTAGTAACTATGACACTGTTCTCGGTATATGATATCAATCAAGTTCGCGCAAACAGCGATATGAAGACTTTGAGTCACAGTAATAATTAAATATGTGTGTGTGTGTGTTGTTAGAAGTTAATCGTTCAAATTTTATTGGAGTATTCGTTAAGAAGTTTAATTAGTAACAAGTTCGAAATTCAAAGTCCGCACAAACACCGATATATATAGTCATATAGAGACTTTGACTCTCGTCTGGGGAAATTTGACATATACCCCTCAAGTTTCTCAAAATTACTTATATTTCTCTCTAAAATTCATAATATCAAATTTACCTGTCTAAATAAAAAACTCGCAAATTTACCCGATTTATTACCTTTTTTTTTTATTAAACTCATGTTAAATTAATAAAGTTCTCATTTACCCTTGATTAAAAATAAAAATAAGTATCTTGTGTTAGACAACTATTCGACCTTCTAATTTGTCGATTTATAAGAATAAATGATTCATTTGTCTACTTTTAACGCATACACAATGACATTTAGACAAACTACATATTTTCTTTATTTTTTCATTAAATAAGTAGCTTGTGTACACGTTACAAGTAAGAAAATGAATCATTAATTTATCCTCACAACGGTAAATTAGAAGATTGAACCTTTATCTTAGACAAACTACATATTTTCTTTATTTTTCATGTAGGTAATTAGATAAAATGGGTACTTTATATATTTAAAATGAGTTCTAATAGAAAATGCAATGAATTGGATACATTTGTAGTTTTTTAAAATTTTGAGGGGTAAATATGATATTATGAAATTTAGAGAACAAATACGCAATTCCAATATTTTTTAGGGGCATTATGAAATTTTCCATACAAAAAAAATTTAAATCATGTCATCTAATATATGATAGAAGCTTTGAAAATGCGCTCTTTTAAAAGCGCTTTCATGATATGAATCTTTCAAATTTAGAAAGGGCTACGCATTGTTGAGAATTGACTTAGAAAGTAGGACTGATGCCCATCAACTTACTTTTGATTGATGTGTTCAATACTTCAATCATTATTCAATCTGTTTTAAAATTCGTGTTCAATGCTTTCAATTTCGTGTCTCATAGATCTTAATATGGATCAGATAGTTTTGGAACTCATTGAAACTAAAAATAGGTCCGATGGGTATCAGATTCGGACCCACTCTGTTCTCGAAGGAAAATGAAATTGTCGGTGCAGATTTTACAAAATTGTATAAAATGTTTGAACATTTTAACAAAATACTACATCAAATTTATTAGCAAAATATTTCTGTGGAATTCAAATATAAATTTTCTTGTACTCTCTTCCTCCATTTTTTAAATATGAACCATGACTATAACGAAGTTGGTCAATTTTAAAAGTACCTCTCTTTATATAAAGTTTTTTTGACAGAGCCCTTTATATAAAGTTAAGACAAATAGTTCATATTTTTTAACTTATCATCTTGTATGTTCATATTTTTCTCCCTTTTTTCACTTTATTTCTTCTACAATCCTAATTATGTTAATATTGATAATTAGAATTATGAATTTTAAAATTCATTTTTTTGTCAAAAATGAGGGTTCAAATGTCTTCATTAATTGTGCCTCTATTATTAGTCATGACTCCACTTTTTAGTTGTATAATAACAACAAATTTAAAATTTATATGTCAAAATAGAGGAGGGTTCGAATGCACCCAAATTTATATGCTCCCATTTGCTCCCAATCTTTTATCTCCTTTATCTTTATTTTCAAAGTCCGAATAGTCGATCCGAACCATTCAACATGATCATAATAATAAAATATGCCTGGAGACCAAATTTTATATTTTTTGAAATTTTTTTACTATTTTTTAAGATAAGTACAAAATCATTATTTTAAAGAGATTCTGGACCATCCGATAAAGTGATTTTGTACCTATCTTAAAAAATAGTAAAAAAATTCCAAAAAATATAAAATTTGGTCTCCAAGTATATTTTATTATGAATGTCATGTTGATCGGTTCGGATAGACTGTTTAGACTTTGAAAATGAAGATAAATGATTGGGAGCATGAAATGTTGATCGGTCTCCAAGCATATTTTATTATGAAGGTCATCTTGTTCGGTTAGATATGATTTATATTATTTTCACTATATACACATAAAAAAATAATATTTTTCAATTTTGTTTATAAAAATTAACGTTTAGAAATGTTATAATTGTTTATATGTGCATAGTGAAAATGATATAGATCATATCTGATTGTTTTATTTTAATATTTAGGATTTAAATTTTAAGTTAGTAATGTTATAAAAATGAAGACATAATGGATGCACAAAAAATAGAGGTTCATAATTAAAAATTTCAACAATTAATTCTTTTTCAATTTTTAAAATTATTCATTTTTGTAGTAGAAATTTTTAATTATTCAGTTCTCCTATTTCATAATTTAATTTGTTTTTTTTTTCTATTTACTACTATAAAAATAAACTTCTAAAGTTAATACTATATTCTAAAATTAAGAAATACAAAATGAACTATTCAAATTATAAAATTTCATGTTCTTATAATTTTACAATTTGACCTTTTAATTTCATTGTTTCACCTTTAACTTGTACATATATACAATGATATCTTTATATTTGAAAATAACATTATATATTGTATGGCATGAAGAAACGAAAACTTAATTTGGAAAACGACATTTTCTAATAAACTTTATTTGTACCTCTCAACATCTGCAAGTGCTCAAATAAACATGATTTTTAGTATTAAAGTAGCCTCAAACAACTAGAAACTAACAAAACGAGAACACAATTAATAGTCAGCCTTCAATGATAAAGACAGACACTAACTAAGCAATTGGCATTTTGTTATGTAAATAGTATCCCAACTCGATTTGAACTTATTTGAAATAAACAATGAAACTGTCACCCACTCCAGCAAATTTGTATTAATACCACTCTAAAAAAAACCCACAAAACAAATTATAGGGAATTCGAGAAATACCAGAACCTCCAATTCAACCTGCGGTTCCACTTTTAGTGGGTCTTCCGAAAATCCAAAGGTGCACTGTAAGTATGTAATATAATAATATTTATGTTTTTGGGGGGCCTCCAATTCAATCTATGGTTATTCAAGAATGATGCCGCAGATTGAAATGGAGGTCCTGGTATTTTTCGAATTCCTCAATTTTAGTGGTGTTTTAGCTTTTTAGTTTTTAGTTTTTTTAAATGGTATTAATAAAAATTTCGGATGAAAACGGATAAGATGCATCAACATATTAGATGTGTCGTTCGTGCTGAATTACAATTATAATTTTAAAATGTCATCTCTTATTGACATATCATATTTGTTCTTTTTTTTTAGTAACGAAAAATAAGATCATGCTATTCTTAATTCAGATATCCAATCATATACGAATATGATTTTGAATTTTAATTATCTGTATACGAATAGTTAATATATACCATGAAGAGGGATCAAGTTACAACAATTTTGAGTTACAACAAAGTTACAATAACGGTTTTTTTCATTTTTAAAGTCCAAATCTTCAATCCAAACCATTCAACATGATTATCTATATAAAATATGCTTCCTGATCAAATTTTATATTTTTTTTGAATTTTTTTACTATTTATTAAGATAGATACAAAATTCAATTGTCTGAATTTGACTAGTTTTTGTAAAATACTTAATAAATAGTAAAGAAATTAAAAAAAATATATAAAATTTGATCTGGAAGCACGTTTTATTTAGATAACCATGTTTAACAGTTTGGATTGATGATTTGAACTTTGGAAAAAAAAAAAAAAAACTATTGTTGTAACTTGATCCCTCCTTTATATACCATATAGATTAATATATATTATGAAAATATTTATGTATATATTTTACAGATATTCAATATATGATCTGTATCCATATATATCTGTCTAATATCCAATCTGTATTCGTATCCGAAAAATAAAAGTAGCTACGAATATGATTTTATCACTATCCAATCCGTTTGCATCCCTAAGCCGCCCTCTCATTTCTCCATCATCTCTTAATTATAAATCAAAAATAATTAGATCTGTTTAGAAGGCTGCGCACGCAGGTTAATTCCACAACTGTTGAATTTGTTGGATGTCCGTTTCTACTTTTTAGGAGCTCAGTCGCGCATGGAAATTGAAAGGTGAGCAGCAACTTTTCAAATTAGTATCGTTCTTTGTCATAATTAGTCAGTGCGTAACTCTAAATTTGTCCACAATGCATCAATTGGAGGACCTTTTGGGACTGTTCGGTAGGGGTGTCACCAGGTACAGTAAGAGTCGGTTGGAAGTATTTTTACATCTGTATCTGATACAAATTGTTTTATCTGTATTTTATTCTTATTCGCTACAAATTATCTTATCCGTACTCTATTCTTACCCGTAATAGTTGTTAAATAACGAAACAGTAACGGATAAATAACGAGTAATACTAATATAATATTTTTATTTATTAAATAAAATATTAAAACATAAACGTTCATTTCACATATGTATAGTAATTTATTGAAAAAAAAATTCTGATCACGCTAAGCTCAAGTAAACCAATTAAATTATTTTTTTCAATGCTTATTAATATATATATATAGAGAGAGAGAGAGAGGAGGGATCAAGTTACAACAATTTTGAGTTACCACAAAGTTACAACAACGGTTTTTTTCATTTTCAAAGTCCAAATCGTCGATACAAACTGTTCAACATGATTATCTAAATAAAATGTGCTTCCAGATCAAATTTTACATTTTTTGAACTTTTTTACTATTTATTAAGACGGGTACAAAATTCAATGGTATGAATTTGTCTAGTTTTTGTACCCATCTTAATAAATAGTAAAAAAATTCAAAAAAATGTAAAATTTGACCTGAAATCATATTTTATTTAGATAATCATGTTGAACGGTTTGGATTGACGATTTGGACTTTGAAAATGAAAAAAATTATTGTTGTAACTTTGTGGTAACTCAAAATTGTGAGTAGAACTAGGATGCTCTTAAGTTCACCCAACCTCTTGTAAACTTGATTCTAAAATATATCGAATCGACTTTAAAATCCAAACTATTGAAAGCCTTCTACCTAATGAGTGATGCGTCTACATGTAAAAGTTTTAAAGTTTCGAATTAATTTAATATAATGTCAAGGGTCAAAAGTTTAAGGTTTATAAATTAATTTTAATGCATTCATTTTTTGGACTCCTTGGACTACTTGACTCTATATTAAATTAATTCGAAACTTTGAAATTTTCACATGTAGACACATCACTCATTAGGTAGAAGGCTTTCAACGGTTTGGATTCATCATTTAAAGTCGATTCGATATATTTTAGAGTCAAGTTCACAAGAGGTTGGGTGAACTTAGGAGCACCCTAGTTCTACTCCAAAATTGTTGTAACTTGATCCCTCCTCATATATATATATATATATAGAGAGAGAGTAGAACTAGGGTGCTCCTAAGTTCACCCAACCTCTTGTGAACTTGACTCTAAAATATATCGAATCGACTTTAAACGATGAATTCAAAATGTTGAAATCCTTCTACCTAATGATTGATGCGTCTACATGTGGAAACTTTAAAGTTTCAAATTAATTTAATATAGAGTCAAGTGGTCATAGGAGTCCAAAAAATAAATGCATTAAAATTAATTTATAAACCTTAAACTTTTGACCACTTGACTCTATATTAAATTAATTTGGAACTTTAAAATTTTCACATGTAGACACATCACTCATTATATAGGTAGAAGGGTTTTAACGGTTTGGATTCATCGTTTAAAGTCGATTCGATATATTTTAGAGTCAAGTTCACAAAAGGTTGGGTGAACTTAGGAGCACTCTAGTTCTACTATATATATATATATATATATATATATGAGTAAAACTAGAGTGTGATGTGCTCACCAAGAGGGTTTGGTGAGCACAACTCCAAAAATACATTGAATCGGCTTCAAATGACGAATCCAAACCGGTAAAATCTATGTACTTCGTGAGTGATGCATGTACATGCAAAATTTTGGAAGTTTCAAGATCATTTGTTACGAGGTCAAGCGGTCAAAGTAATGAATATTTTAATAAGTTATTCTATTAGTTGTTTTATATATTCATTTTTCATCATTACTTTGACCGGTTGACCTCGTAGCAAATGAATTCGAAACTTCCAAAATTTGGCATTTACATGCATCACTCACAAAGTACATGGATTTTAACGGTTTGGATCCGTCATTTGAAACTGATCCGATGTATTTTTGGAGTTGTGCTCACCAAATCCTCTTGGTGTGCACGTCACACCCTAGTTTTACTCTATATATATATTATAATTATCCGATCAAGTAATGGATACGAAATAGGCTTTTCCTGCACTCTTACCTTCTATATCAAATAAATTTACGAAAAAAATCTTACTCGTACTCGGATACAGTATGGTTTGGGTAAACGGATAAAAGGGTGCCATTGACACCCTTACTGCCCAGGGAAACTTTTATGCTTTTTAAAAAAATATATATATATGTGGATGGTTAAGTCTTTCGAGTTTCAAACCTGCAACCTCTCACACAGAAAGTATTGTCATTGTCACTAGATCAAAAACTGATTCTCGCATACGACATAAAGTTATTTTTGACTTTTTATTGTTTTTTTTGTCTCGTGTTAAGAAAAATCGCATAATATATTGAACCCATGTATTTATAGTTTTCTACTAATGTATAATATGTATTCCATTCTACAAAGTGTACGAAACAAGTACAAAACTTCTATGAAAATGAAATAACAATAATAAAAACAATCATTATAAATACAATGAAATTTACTGTCAAAAAAGTAGTAAACATGAAAAGATTAAATAGGTGTTTATGTCTACATCAAATATCATTACTCAATTTGCACATCCAAACATACCAAACCAAATGATATTTTATTTTATTCAAACCTTCTGTGTCAATGATCATAAGATACCAAAATGAATGAGTCCATTTAACTAGAGAACAAAATATCACTTTGGATTCATGTATATATTTTTATTTTTGGGAATGACAATGGAATGGACCATACTCTGATTTGATAGTGCCTTTCTAAGAAGGGCAAGTGAGACAAGAATGGCAATATGGAATCTTTGCATGCATTTCTTCTCTCTACTTATCTTCTACCGAGCACGCTTAGAAAGCTCCTTTTTAGATAAAGGCTATTTATTTTTATTGTCTCATTAAACTACAGAAATTCTCAATTCCCATCAAGTAGGGAAGCAACTTGGGTCCTATGTCCATCGGACTCAAACTGAATCTGATGGGTTCTATAACCGTCCGATCAGCTTTAAGATTTGTGTACACAGATATTAAAGCAGTGCACACTGATCTTAAAGCAGATTGGACAGTTATGAAACCCATCGGACCCAGTTTGAGTTCGATGGGCATCAAACCCAAGCTGCTCCCATCAAGTAGAGAAACCTTTATTTACTAAGGTCCTGTTCAATAGTTAGGAATTTGATGGGAAGAAGCAACATTTAGACATATTGTTTTCATTAGTGTTCGGCAGTTAAGGATTTTTCCAATTAAATTTCTATTAAATTCTCACGAACTTCGCTTTTGTTCTTCGAAAAGCACTGTTCTAATGAGATAAATTAAATTGAGTCAGAGGTCATTTTTTTTTCTAATTAGAGCAGCAGCAGCTATGAAGACCAAATAAATTTTGTTGTTTTAACGTGATTATACTATTTTATTAAAATTATTAATATTAAATTGGATTTAGCTACTAATTGAAAATTTTGAATGCTTCTTAGCTTGTCTCGTGGTACATAAAAAAACTAATATATATATTTTATCATTTGTGTTGTGATTAAGCTAATAGTTTAAATTTATTAATATAAGAATTGAAATATAAGACTAAACATAAGCCTATATTCAAGACACTTTAAGAAACATTTAATGCATTTTAAAAGAATAGTTTTTTTTTTAATTTAAATTTAAGAAATAATAATTAATAAATATTATTAGTTATTGTTAAATCATTTTATTTAATTTTATTAATAATTATTAATAATAATAATTGTATTGCTATCAAGGTATTTTAGAAACAAAAATAAGATTTCCTACAAATATTTCTACAGTACAACCGAACACTCATTTCAACACATTTCCATAATCAATTATGCGTGTATCTGTGTTCATGGGTTCCCACTTTTTCAAAAGTAAACTCTCATCCTGTGAAATCCCATCTCGTGTAATCCCGCGACAAATGAACAAGCCCTAATAATGTACAACAACTAGTTGATAGTTGTGGTCTTGTGGAGATATTGAGTTCAGTTCCTTTCAAGCAGAAGGCCCAATATCTAAGACAAATGGCGCACTTGCTCCAAGTTTACCTTTTGGACTTTAACATCAGTTACAGAAGGCCCAATATCTAAGCAAGGTTTTACTGACATATGGGGGCCAACATGTAAGTCAAGTTGGCTTAAATAAAAATGAACTCGGTCTAAATCGAAATAGCTCCATGCACCGATAACCCGCAAAAATGGCGATGGCGAGACTCCGTCTCGGCCTCCCTCTCTTCATTCTCTGTCTTCTCCTAACCTCAGCGCCACCAGGCGCTTCGGCGCTGAGCTTCTACCAATGGAAAACTCTTCTTTCACTTTCGAATTCCCTTCTCTCGCGCGTCGCTAATGCGCGCTCCGCCCGAGGCGACCTCTCCGGAGCCGCTCGAGTGCGCCACCTCACCTCGAACCTCAGCCTCCTGACAGGAAATATCGGAATCTTTTCTCTCGGATGGGATTATATGTGGAATTACTATTCCTCCTCTCTTGAACTCCCACTTGAGGATATGTCACGCCTAGCGAAGAAGCTGTCGGAAGCTTCTTCTCGTGCTGGATCAAACGATCGGATTCTGTGGATTAGTGAAAATTATTCGGATTTGAGGCGACTATCTGAGAAAGTGATTCAAGGTCTTCTTGGAAGTTTCTCTCGATCTGTAAGTATTTGACAGAATTACGGAGTTCAGATTTACCAGTACTTACCAGTGTAACAAGTAGGCATCAGTGAACCAGAATTTGGGTTTGTCTCAGTACCAGCTCCCACTTTAGCATAAATCAGGTCAAAATTTATCTGATAACCAACACCTTAAGAACTTGAAATCAGTTTAATACAGACTAGGGAATAAGATTTGGTTCAAATGGCTTTGGAGTCTCTATAAATCGTACGCTTAAAGTCCGAACAGTCGACTGCTCCGACTATTCGGACTTTAATCATACAGTTTTTAGTGGACGGTGTCTTGTCCAAAGCCATTTGGACGAAACCTTATCCGTACATATTAGTACTGTTTCAGAAATATAATTCATATTTGTATAGATGAGTGAGGGTATGGTAATGTGCCTATTACATGATGGCCCGTGCTACAAACTCAAATCTCCATTGTTAAACTCCAACCAGCCCATCTGAACCGTTCAACATTCTCTTATATGAAAATGTACTAGCAAAACAAAATTTACAATTTTTTTTAGATAGGTAGAAATCACTTGATTTGAAAATTCTGGACCATCCAAAATCAGTGGTTTTCTAGAAGTTATCAATTTTGATCAACAAATACATTTTCTTTTGGAGATCATGTTTAATGGTTTGGATCGACTATTTAAACTTTAAAAATAGAGATATGGATCCATGACACAGATCGATCCATAATATGAGAATGACCATAATATGAGAACAAATTTGCACATTGCTAATTTCTAGGGGGCAATTAGAGATGCAGTCCTGGCAATTAAAAAGGAAATTGAAGAAGGAGATTTGTTGAAGGACTGTATTGAAGTCGGTACAAGAGACTTGGAGGGGCTGGTACGAATGGGCCAAGTCTTTTCCTCTTTCGCTCCTTCCGGTTCCACTCCTGAGAGTGAGCTCTGATGTGATAGAGTTACGTCTGTTTTTGGTTTTTGTTGTGAAAAAAGTTACAAGTTATCTATCTTTACTTAGGATGGTGTAAAAGTTAATACCAATTTTGGAAAGCAAACTTGAAGTTCTCTCTCAGTGTTTTTGCTATCAATGTGGTAACTCTGTTTGTTTTCCTTTTTTTTTCTATACGAAAACTTTGGAGTCTTGGAACTTGAATTTTTCAGGAACCAAATTCTTGAAACCTTGGTTGTTTAATTTGTTTACTTCTCATTTGCACCAAATTAGTCCTCCTCTCAAAATAACCAACTTGGTTATTTTGAATATTCAACTTAGTTTCTTTTCGCAAGTTCAATGGCTGATTTTGGGTAAATACCACCTCTGTGACCAAATATATTACTTTTTCCAGAGTTGAGAAAACTTGGTATTTTTCAAATTATTTAACAGCTTATTTTGTGCAAATGATAGGTCATAGACAAAGTTGGTTTTATTGGAAAAGTTCAGGGATAAAAACCTGAATTTTCCTCCTCCTTTTTTACCCATTTTCCTAAGTAGTGTTGTAGAGATTTTGGTAGTGGTTATGATCTTCTGAAATGAGAGGTTACATTTAGAAATGTTAATTCTCTTTTCTTGTTGATATGGCTGCAAGCAGGTGATGTTGAAGCCCGGCCCAAGAAATATTAATATTGTAAATAAGCCCAAATTTAAAAAAGTAAAATAAAAAAAATATGACTATCTATTGCCCATGTTGAGATGGGCAGCTGGATATTAAGCCCAATATATCAGCAAGGGAGCTTTAGTAGCAAGATAAGATTACAAGGTTACAACTTTGACTGACTTAAGTAAACTTGATTGTATTTTTAAAAGAAAAAAACCAAGCTAAATAAATCTTTATTACAGCAGACATCTTATCTCTCAATTCAGTTTGAAATTTATAATGAAGAATTATCAATTGATTTAGTTACATTCATTTTTCGTAAATTTTTTTACCACTTGACTTTATAATTCAGAAATTTGGTTAACGTGTAAACACTTTACTCATGAAGTATATCGGTTTCAACGGTTTAGATTTGTCATTTGAAATCAATTTGATAGGTTTAGGCTTAAGTTCAACAAAAGATTTTATAGAGACGTTTAATTTAACTTTATGCAAAAACTTCCTCATTTTATTCATAAGCATTTATTCAATTAAGTATCCACAATCACATATTAATTAATTTATTTCCGGTTCAAATGTAAGCAATATATTGAACAATTCTGAATTCAAGTCGTCCCTCAAATAATAAGCTACTAGTTAAGATTTAAAAAACAAGGTGCAGAGATACAAGGGCGTGTTCGTTTGTCACGGGATTGTGCAGGATGAGATTTGATGGGTTTGGGAACCCACTTTTTTATTTATGAGAACCCATATTCATAAGTATGCACGGAAATAATTATGGTAATGTACTCAATGAGTGTTCGGTTGTACCGTGAGAATAGTTGTGAGAAATCATATTTTCTTTCTAAAATACTTGATATCAATAAAATAATATTTTTTAAAATTAAAGTAATAATTATTGTGGTGATTATTACAAGATTTCAATTTTATATTTTTAATTATATAGTTATTTTTATTAATAAAATTGATTAAATAGATCAAATATTTCTAATAATAATTACTGCTAAAATTGATACAAATAAAATAAAAAATATTTATCAATAAAAAAAATAAGTAAACAATAATTAAAAACATTTACCAAAAAATAACATTTATAAACAATCAATTTATTTATGTAATTAAATTTCCAAGAATAATTTGTATTTAAGAATACCTTTCAAAAAAAGAGCTCTGTCTGGATCGTTGGTTTATCTTAGTCCCACACTTTGAAATGAATAAATATTGATCACTTATTTTTGTATTTATAAATATCGTTGGTTTATATATAACCCATTGAAAACTATACATTTATTGGAGAGAGAGAAAGAGAGATTGGAGAGAGTGCATAGTGAACATGAATACAAGTTGGCAGCTTTGTCACGTCTTCAAACAAAAAGTAAAAAAAAGACAAAAATGAGAGAGATTTGAGAAAAAAAAAAATGAGGTGCAAGACCGGGGTTTTTGAATCTCAAAATTTGTACTGAAATGGGCTCAAAATTTGTACTGAAATGTGAACAAATCGGGTACACCCATGGAAAATTTTGGCCTGCCGAACGCTGAAAAGGAATACAATCCTATTTGGTCCAAACTCACAAAATTTCCCATGAAATTTGGTCCAAACCCATCAAAATGAATAGAATCCTATTTGTGTCAAAGTTTTCCTTTGCATCATGAAAAGGAAAACTTTGGGCGTTTTTCCTTTGTTTACATATCTTATAACCAACTAACCAAGTACCAACTCTTGAAAGAGAAACACACACACACACATATATATATATATAAGTCATCCCGCAAATTAACTAATACAATATTGTCTCTCATGGCTTCCAGGCATCTGCATTTGTCTTTTCACATTTCTATACTCACAATCCTTCTACTTCTAAAAACCGGAAATTGTTGCTTCACCCGCATTTTCTGCTTCGGCGACTCGATCAGCGACACTGGGAACTACCTCAAGTCTATCGGTGACAGCTACGATCACGTCAGTTACCTGCCATATGGAGAGACTTTTTTCGGCCACCCCACTGGCCGCTACTCTGACGGACGGTTAATTCTCGATTTCATTGGTTAGTGTACTTTAATCATAATTAAATTTCTTGTTTCTATTGTGAGTTGTTCTTATGAATTCAGTGATAAAATTAGTCAACTAACAAGTACCTCACACATATAGATTGAATTCAGTTGCCAGGTACACAAAGAAATGTAATATGTAATAGGATCACCAGAACAATTCCTAAAGAAAATTGCACAAAAATTCTGAGTTGTTTCTTATGAACTTAGCGGAAGCATACGGGTTATCTATTCCGCCATATCTCTCAGGAGAGAGCACAGAGAACTTCTTGCATGGTGTGAATTTTGCTGTCGCTGGCGCCACAGCACTGGATAATTCTTTCTTTGAATCCAAGGGAATCGAGGCGTCGACGAATTACACGCTTAGCGCTCAGCTTGAGTGGTTCAAGAAATTATTACCTTCAATCTTGGAAGAACCAGGTATTATTCAAATGAACCCTCTTGTTTATGTTTATTTGTGGCTAATTGGTGCACAGTATGTAATTTGCTTAGGTATTAGCGATCAGAGGACAGACACAATTCAGGTTTTTTCATTTTTTCATTTTTTCAAGATCAGCTAGCCATAAATATATTAAATTAAGAAAAGTTATTTACAACCTCTATTAAGAACTACATCACAAGTTATCTTTGTACATCAAATGGTAAACAAAACAAAACACTAATTAAAGCAGTGAAACAGTGTGCATGATTTGAACTACTCCCCAATCTGCCATCTGTGCACATGATTTCCTTAATACAATTTATCTATTCAAAGAGTTAATTGGAAATTTTCTCCATGCTTAGTGATAGCTTTTAGTTCTTTCTCATCAACTATTTATAATGATTAAACAGAAAGCAACCTTCTTTGTCAAGAAAATGGGTACCCAAAAGACAAGAATTGCAGAGAAGAAAATGAGAAGAAGTCAGACAAGTAGTGTTGATCATCAATAAATTAATATACATATATAATTAACAAATTAATAAATTGAACTGTACAGGAAGCGACAGCTCTGTCATAAGCAATGCTCTGTTTGTGGTTGGTGAGATAGGAGGAAACGACTACAACCATCCATTTTTGAAAGGGAGAACACTAGATGAAATCAGAACCTTTGTCCCTGATGTAATCAGAACCATCAGTTTAACCATCCATGTACAAATTCTTTTCCTTTCTCTTATCATAGTTTCAACTTTCAAGCCTTTGAGGCTTCTATTATTATTAAACATGCATGTAATTGGGGCACATGCCCTCATTATGCCTTACACTGTTACACTGCCTCTGCATCAGCAGCTTTTTTAAACTTGTTTTATACTCTTCATAAACTGTTTTTATTCATGCTAACAAGCTTCATTGACATTTTAATGTATGACCAGTATCTTAATTAATATACAATTATACAGGAATTGATCAGTCGTGGAGCCAAAACATTACTGGTTCCGAATAATTTCCCGATAGGATGCCTCCCGGTGTATCTTACGATGTTCCAGAGTCAGAAAAAGGAAGACTATGATGCAGAAACAAGATGCATCAAGCGCTTAAATGAGTTTGCGGAGTACCACAATGCAATGCTTTTAGAGGAGCTTGTAAAGCTTCGGCTTCTCTATCCTGATGTAACTATTATCTATGCAGATTACTATGAAGCTTTCATGAGCATAATTCGCAATCCAAAGAAATTAGGTGAGATTCACAATCAAAATCAGCAAGTCATACATTTAACAAGACTTGGCCACCAAAATCTTATTTGGAATAATGATTATTTTATGTCACTATATATGGTCCTCAAAACTTTGATTGTTTTTTTTATTTGTAAACAAATCTTATTTATCTATTCCGCAAAAAGAAAATAATATACATTTCTCTTATAATTGTTTTTGCATAAGCAACACTTTCAAGAAGATAAGAAATATTTTAGAGTGTTCTTCTATTTATCATGTGCACTAATTTGATTAACTAATTAAGTAACTATATATGCAGGGTAATATAGTTTAATTTATTCCATTATTAGATCTCTATAATAAAATGTAACATCCTTCTCATGTGTATTTATAAGCTAGTTATTTAAGCAACTTTTTTTGTGTAGGTGTCAGTTACCCTTTAACAGCATGTTGCGGGGCCAAAGGCCCTTACAATTTCTCATCATTTATAAAATGCGGAAACCAAGGTTCTACAGTTTGTTCGGAACCATCAAAGTACATATCATGGGATGGGATCCACATGACAGAGGCTGCTTACAAGACGATTGCACATGGAGTGCTACGAGGATCATACTCTTCTCCTTCCATAAGTAACATTTGTTTTGATATCATGCATGATTCCATGGGGAGCCTTCTTCCCGTTCCCTCCAACGCAATGTAATGGATGAGATAGACAACATATATATAGGCAACCATTATTGAATCTTGATTGTTATTTTGACCCAAATGGCAAATTATAAGAAATATGAACTTATTTTTCCTTTGTTTTTATCATTAGTAGTGAGGAGTGTTTTAGATTAAAAGAAAAAATAAAAAGCTGATTGGGCCAATTTATATTACAGTTTCCTTTGGAAGATTCCTGAGCCCAAAATAGTTTTTTTTTTTATTAAGATTGGAACTGTTGTACTTGAGTAAGGCCCAAGTTCAGGTCTATAAAAAAATATTCTCAAATTCCAGTCCATATATTTACTTTTTTTATTAAAATAAAATAAAATTAGATATACAACCAACCAACCCACAATATCACGAATAAAAAATAAACGACAACTTGATAGTTTCTTGGTTGCTGAATTCGATTGAGCCTACATGTTCAAATTTAATCATTTACTCTTGAAATCTGGTTGATTTGTGAAATTCTTTTAAAGGTTTGTTATTTTTTTTTTCTAAACCGTTCCATGAATTGAAACAATTTAGAACAACCATTGAACAAAACAGAAATAAATCAAATCTCGTAGCATAGATTAAACAGGTGGATTATAATATGCATATTACCACAACCTCGTTCTTGTATAGAAAATGCCCCTAATATGAAAGCAAATTTGCACTTTATGGGGCAATTAAAGATGCGGTCCTGGCAATTAAAAAGGAAATTGAAGAAGGAGATTTGTTGAAGGACTGTATTGAAGTCGGTACGAGAGACTTGGAGGGGCTGGTACGAATAGGCAAAGTCTTTTCCTCTTTCTCTCCTTCTGGTTCCACTCCTGAGAATGAGCTCTGATGTGATAAGAGTTACGTCTGTTTTTGGTTTTTGTCATAAAAAAAAATATATATACAAGTTATCGATCTTTATTTAGAATGGTGTAAAAGTTAATACCAATTTTGGAAAGCAAACTAGAAGTTCTCTCTCAGTGTTTTTGCTATCAAGGTGGTAACTGTGTTTGTTTTCCTATTTTTTTCTATACGAAAAATTTGGAGTCTTGGTACTTGAATTTTTCAAGAACCAAATTCTTGAAACCTTGGTTCTTTAATTTGTTAACTTCTCATTTGCACCAAATTAGTCTTCCTCTCAAAATAACCAACTTAGTCTTTGTATTTCTCATCCAAAGGATTAACTTGGTTATTTTGGAAGTAAGTTGAATGTTTGGTTTTATTGGAAAAGTTCAGGTATAAAAACCTGAATTTTTTTGTTCCACTAAGTAGTGTTGTAGAGATTTTGGTAGTGGTACTTGCTATCTTTATTCATTTTTTTAGATACCGGGTAAATTTAATAGTAAGTGTATATATACTGATGGAGATTATCATTCGACTTTTTCTGTTCCTTTTCTATAGGGTAGAAATACGGTTGTGCTTGGTTTTTGTTTTCGTTATGATCTTTTGAAATGAGAGGTTACATTTAGAAATGTTAATTCTCTTTTCTTGTTGATACGGTCATACGGCTGCAAGCAGGTGATGTTGTAGTCAGGCCCAATAAATATTAATATTGTCAATAAGCCCAAATTTAAAAGGTAAAAAGGAAAAAAAAGATGACTATCTAAAAAGATTAAGCCCAATATATCAGCAAGGGAACTTTAGTAGCAAATAAAACAAGATTAGATTACAAGTTTACAACTTGACTGACTTGAGTAAACTTGATTGTATTTTTAAAAGAAAAAAAACCAAGCTAAATAAATCTTTATTACAGCAGATATCTTATCTCTCAATTCTGAAATTTAAAATGAAGAATTATAAATTGATTTAGTTACATTCATTTTTTGTAATTTTTTTTACCACTTGACTTTATAATTTGAAATTTTGGAAATTTAACACGTAAACACATTACTCGTGAAGTAGATCGGTTTCAACAGTTTAGATGTATCGTTTGAAGTTAATTTGATAGGTTTAGACTTAAAGTTCACCAAAAGACTTTGGTGAGCTTTAAGAACAACCTAGTTCTCCTCCTATTTTATAGAGACGTTTAATTTAACTTTATGCAAAACTTCCTTATTTTTTTCCTAAACATTTATTCAAGTAAGTATCCACAATCACATATTAATTAATTTATTTCCGGTTCAAATATAAGAAATATATTGAACAATTCTGAATTAACTCGTCCCTCAAATAATAAACTATTAATTAAGATTAAAAAAAACGGTGCAGAGATACAATAACGGTAGGGGTGTCAATGGCACCCTTTTACCTGTCTACCCGATCCGTATCGTATTCGAAAACACAGGTAATAGTAAGATTTTTTTCGTTAGTTTATTAGGTACGGGTAAGGGTAACGATTTTTTTTTCGGTATCTTACCTGTTTTCGTA